>CAUYUJ010000899.1:0-62021 GCA_963575745.1 Prorocentrum cordatum
TTAGTATCACTAGTACCCCAGTGCGACCCTCCCTAGAAGTTGGAACCCCTAGGAAAGCAACATTAGTTGTTATACCATGCTATGCTATGCTATGCCATACTATGCCATGCTATGTTGCGCTATGCTATGCTATGCCACGCGATGCTGCGCTGTGATATGCTATGATATGCTATACTAAAATATGATATGACATGCTGCGCTGTGCTATGCTAAGCTATGATATGATATGTTAAGCTGCGCTATGCTATGATATGATATGATGTGTTATGCTTTGCTATGCGTTGCTGCGCAATGCTATGCTATGCGGTAGTATGATTGGCTATGTTATGCTATGCTATGCTATGCGAATGCAGCGCTTCGCTATGCTAAGCTAAGCTAACCCTCTAGGCAGAGCCTAGGTAGGCAATTGCACCCATGCTCTGCTCTGCTATGCTATACCAAGCTATGCTATGTCATGCTGCGCTGTGCTATGCTATGCTATGCTAGGCTATGCTATGATATGCTGTATTGCGCTATGCTATGCTACGCTCTGCTATGCGATGCGGTGCTCTGCCATGCTCAAGCTCAGCGAAGCGAAGATGAAGGTAAGCTAAGCAAATATAAGCCTGCACTAAGATGAAGCTAAGCTAAGCTAAGATGAAATACGCTAAGCTAATATGAGATAAGCAACGCTAAACTAAGGAGACGTAACTGGGGGAACCACGGGGCGGATGCCGGGGGAACCGCCAGGGGCGAGGAACACTGCCCAGCCCTTTAAGCTTATGAAATAAGAACCCTTCTAGGCAGAGCCTAGGTCGGGAACTATCCTTAATGTCAGTCGTAGTATGAGCCGTGTGCTCCTTCGTTTGCGTCTCAGTATTCTCCCTCATGCGTCTTCTGCGTCGCAATTTTATTCATCATCCCCCTCGACGTCATCATAATCCTCCTCGTCCTCCGCCTCCTCTTCTTCCTCGTTCTCCTACGCCTCGTCCGCCTCTTCCTCCCCTTCCGCTTCCTCCGCCTCCTCCTCGTCCTCCTCCTCCTCCACTTACTCCTCCTCCACCTCCCCCTCCTCTTCCTCCTCCTCCTCTCCCAGCTCCTCCTCCTCATCATCAACCTCCTCCTCTTCACTCATCTTCTCCCTCCTCCTCCCCCCTCCTCCTCCTCCTCCTCCTCCTCCTCCGCATAACATTGCTTATTAGCAGTGCTGTTCTGATTGGGCTTCCAACTGTTCGCATGGTTCCTCTCCTTATTACGCTTAGAATATTTAAGTCATATTCGTAGTAGTCGCCGTCATTGTATTATTCGTAGTCTTAGCGTTGATAGTATTTGTGCGTGTACTATCATTCTTAGTGTGCGTATCATCATTGGACGTACTACCCGTGCCCGTAATGTTCTTCCCCTGATGCACGTTGTTCCGATGGCCCTTCGTCGAAATAATCCTGTTCGTATTCTTCTGACGCACCTTCCCCCTCGTGTAAGTGTTAGTCGTATGCCTGTTCTGTTTCGTCTAATCCCTCCTCGTCGTCCTCCTCCTCTTCGACATCCTCCTCCCCCGCCTCCTCATCCCCCCCATCCCCGCCCCCCCCCCCTCCTCCTCCGCCTCCCCCTCGTCTTCTTGTAAGTGCCCGTTTTCTTATTCGTCTGCTTCTTCTACGTTTGCTGCTGCTTCTTCCCTGTCTGAGTATTGCCTTGCAGCGGCATTAGAATATGCGCGTGCGCGTAGTGTTCGTATGATTCGAATTCGCGTTACCGATAACCTTCTCCTCCTCCGCCTCCCCCCCCAATGACCTCAAGGACCATGGTGCGCCAAGTCAATCCAGGATCAACTGGCGCCTGCGCGATCAGTCAGAATCATCTGGCTGGCTAAGAGCGCCGACGGGCGGACGGCGCCTCCACCTCGCTGCTCACGTCCGCGCTCTGGCTGCCCGCCAGCGGGCCGCTGGCAGCAGATCATGGGCCCCCCTGGGGCGGCGAGGGGGGGGGGGGGAAGCGGGGGGGGGGGGAAGAAGGGCAGAGAGGAAACGGGAAAGGACTGCCCCAGGGCATAATTGGCCCCAGGAAGCCGACCCCTCAACAATTTGGCCCTCTCGGAGCTCTTGCGAGATGGGGCCCATCACAGCCCCTCAGGAGCCCCGGCAAGGTCGGATTGGGCTCGGAACAGGAGCTAGTAGCATCAGCATTCGCCATCCTCAAGCATCTCTGACACCGAAGCCCCGAGCCGTGTGGCACAGGGTCATGGAGAGATTTTGGCTTGGGTGCTCTGACCTGGGATGGGCGCTTAACGTTCTTATACTGTTGCTCAAAAGGGGGCCAGGCGAGTAACACCGAAATCATGCCCATGGCGAGCGACGCATATTCATCTTCGCCCTGCTTGAAATTATCAAGTTCTCCTGGGCTGAGGTCATGTGCCTGGGGTCCCTTCTTAGCCCAGGAGTCTGCAGCAATCGAACCAGCGATTACAGCCCTATCGGCTTCGTCCACAGCAGAGCTCATGCTCCGATGCGCTTTGATCTTATTCAGACGAGGCCAGCCTTGCTCAGGACTCGCAGTTATCTTTCGAGCCACCTCGTGCCAAAAGAAACTCAGACGGCTGGCCCCGCCAAGGGTCTTGCTGGGATTTCTCGTTCCCGCAAACAAGCTAGCGCAGTCCACATTAACAGGCTCGCACTGTTCAGGCGCGGTGTCGCGGCGAAGGACAATGAGTGCAAGAGCAGCATGCTCTGCGTCCGCCGCATGCTGAAAGAACTCGCTGGGCAGCGCAGCCCATGCACCGCGCCTGCAGATCTCGCCTTCCATGCGACCCCCCCCCCCCCCCCCCCCCTCGCAAGCTCCACCTTATCTCCATGGAAGGCGGATCCACCTGCAAATAACTTGTCAGATGGCTGACAGAAGAAAGGAGGGCACGCATCGCCATTCGCATCAAAGAAATTGAGCATCCAGTCCTCCACGGGACTGGGCAAGTCGGGCCAGGGGGCCCGCAGTTTTGACAGCAGCGAATTTTCTGGTCCTGCAGCTATGGCCTGGTCAACCACCTCTTGACTGAAATGCTCCTGCCGAGCACATGCAGCCTCAGGATTGCTGCAAGTCCAAAAACGGTGCCAGCTCGCATCTTCACGGCCGCGCCTGCACTTGTCCGAAACTTCATGCCCCCACTGTTTCAAGGAGGTCCCAGTCGGAACAGTGCCAGACAAAACTTGGCAATACACATGCAGCTACTGAGGAGTTAAAGACCTGGCCAACCTCTGGATGAGGGGGATTCACAGGCCCCTGGTTTTTATCCGCCGGCCCCCTTGTGGGGCCACCAGGCTGTCGGCGCGGGATTCGCAGTTTCCTGCGCCAGTTGTTGCTTGTAGTTTCCAATGTTACAGTTCTGCTTACTGCTGGTTACTGTAACTAGTTGATTGACCGCGCGAGGGGGGGGAGGCCCAAACTTGCATTTTAGCACCACCTGGGCGCGCTGTCTGAATTGCTGGGGGGGCTCGAAATCGACACCCCTCACGCAGATCGGCGGGGTCAGGGTCAAATTATCCTGGCGAAAGACCCAACCATAAGCAATTGTTGGTAACGCGTTGTGGGTGCCGCTTTCGGTGGGGCTCCATATGGGGCCACGAAGCGCTGCCTTGGATGGGGGAACCGCATGCGGACTGCGCCACCGGTGCGGGCCTTCGTGTAACTCCCTATGGGCTAAAAACGAAACGCTGCCTGTGGGGAACCCGCAATGCTAACTGCGCCACTGGGGCCTTCGGTGAGCGTCCTCTGGAGGGTGCCACGAAAAACGCTGGCCCTGGTTGGGGTAGCGCATGCGAACTGGCGCCACGGGGGCTTTCGGTGGAGCTCCCTATGGGGCCACGAAGCGCTGCCCTGGGTGGGGGAACCGCGTGCGAACGCCCCCACTGGGGCCTTCGGTGGAGCTCCCTATGGAGCCACGAAACGCTGCCCTGGGTGGGGGAACCGCATGCGAACACCCCCACTGGGGCCTTCGGTGGAGCTCCCTATGGGGCTACGAAACGCTGCCCTGGGTGGGGGAACCGCATGCGAACACCCCCACTGGGGCCTTCGGTGGAGCTCCCTATGGGGCCACGAAACGCTGCCCTGGTGGGGGAACCGCATGCGAACACCCCCACTGGGGCCTTCGGTGGAGCTCCCTATGGGGCTACGAAACGCTGCCCTGGGTGGGGGAACCGCATGCGAACACCCCCACTGGGGCCTTCGGTGGAGCTCCCTATGGGGCCACGAAACGCTGCCCTGGGTGGGGGAACCGCATGCGAACACCCCCACTGGGGCCTTCGGTGGAGCTCCCTATGGGCTACGAAACGCGTGTTAGGGGAGTCCCGACCGCATGCGAACACCCCCACTGGGGCCTTCTCGGTGGAGCTCCCTATGGGGGCCCGAAACGCTGCACTGGGTGGGGGAGGAGCATCTGCGAAAAACACCCCGCTGGGCCTTCGGTGGAGCTCCCTATGGGCTACGAAACGCTGCCCTGGTGGGGAACCGCATGGCGAACACATCCACTGGGGGCGTTCGGTGGAGTCCCTATGGGGCCACGAACGCTGCCCTGGGTGGGGGAAAAACCGCTGCAACAGCCCCAATGGGGCCTTCTGTGGAGCTCCTATGGGGTTACGAGACGCGCCTCACTGTGTGGGTAAACCGCATGCGAACCACCCCCACTGGGCGTTCGGTGGAGCTCCCTATGGGGCCACGAAGCGCTGCCCTGGGTGGGGGAACCGCAATTGCGACACCCCACTGGGCCTTTCGGGTGGAGCTCCCTATGGGGCTACGGAGCGCTGCCCGGGCCCCGGGTGGGGGAAACCGCATGCGAACACCCCCACTGGGCTTCGGTGGAGCTCCCTATGGGCCACGAAACTCTGGCTGCCCTGGTGTGGGGGAAACCGCGATGCGGAACACCCCCACTGGGGCCTTCGTGGAGCTTTCACTTATGGGGCTACGAAACGCTGGCCCACGCTGCCCTGGTGGGGGAGAACCGCATGCGAAACACCCCCACATTGCCTTCGGTGGAAGCTCCTGCTATGGGGCCCGAAACGCTGCCCTGGGTGGGGGAACCGCATGCGAACACCCCCACTGGGGCCTTCGGTGGAGCTCCCTATGGGGCCACGAAACGCTGCCCTGGGTGGGGGAACCGCATGCGAACACCCCCCCTGGGGCCTTCGGTGGAGCTCCCTATGGGGCCACGAAACGCTGCCCTGGGTGGGGGAACCGCATGCGAACACCCCCACTGGGGCCTTCGGTGGAGCTCCCTATGTGGCTACGAGACGCTGCAGTGTGTGCCGAGAGCGGAGGCAGGAGGGGAGGAGGGAGGAGGAGGGGATGAGAGGAACGCGGACCCAGTCTCGTCAAAACGAGACTCCAACACCACAGGATACCTAAGGAAAAACAAGGGATTTTGCTTTTTGCCACAATTTTTTTTTTTCTGAAATCCGGATGCCCCCCTCCGCGCAGATCGCGGGTCGGTCCCGAAAACAGCACAGAGATTTGCCACCTGTCCCTGAAATCCGGTGGGCCACCCCCACGCATATTATCCGCGGGTCCAGGGTCCAATTAGCCTGGCGAAGGACCCAACCATATGCAGTTGTGAATATTGCAAATATGAATATCGTTTTCGGTGGCGCTACCTCTGGGTAGGGGAGACGCATGCGAATACCCCCACTGGGGCCTTCGGTGGAGCTCCCTATGGGGCTACGAAACGCTGCCCTGGGTTGGGGAACCGCATGCGAACACCCCCACTGGGGCCTTCGGTGGAGCTCCCTATGGGGCCACGAAACGCTGCCCTGGGTGGGGGAACCGCATGCGAACACCCCCACTGGGGCCTTCGGTGGAGCTCCCTATGGGGCTACGAAACGCTGCCCTGGGTGGGGGAACCGCATGCGAACACCCCCACTGGGGCCTTCGGTGGAGCTCCCTATGGGGCCACGAAACGTTGCCCTGGGTGGGGGAACCGCATGCGAACACCCCCACTGGGGCCTTCGGTGGAGCTCCCTATGGGGCCACGAAACGCTGCCCTGGGTGGGGGAACCGCATGCGAACACCCCCACTGGGGCCTTCGGTGAGCTCCCTATGGGGCTACGAAACGCTGCCCTGGGTGGGGGAACCGCATGCGAACACCCCCACTGGGGCCTTCGGTGGAGCTCCCTATGGGGCCACGAAACGCTGCCCTGGGTGGGGGAACCGCATGTGGACACCCCCACTGGGGCCTTCGGTGGAGCTCCCTATGGGGCCACGAAACGCTGCCCTGGGTGGGGGAGCCGCATGTGGACACCCCCACTGGGGCCTTCGGTGGAGCTCCCTCTGGGGCTACGAAACGCTGCCCTGGGTGGGGGAACCGCATGTGGACACCCCCACTGGGCACTGAGGCCTTCGTGGACTCCCTATGGGGTGGGAACCGCTGCTGCTGGTGGGAGGTGGTCATGTGCACCCCTCATGGGGCCTTCGGTGGAGCTCCCTATGGGGCTACGAAACGCTCCCCTGGTGGGGGAACCGTTGCATGTGGACACCCCCACTGGGGCCTTCGGTGGAGCTCCCTATGGGGCCACGAAACGCTGCCCTGGGTGGGGGAACCGCATGTGGAAACCCCCACTGGGGCCTTCGGTGGAGCTCCCTATGGGGCCACGAAACGCTGCCCTGGGTGGGGGAACCGCATGTGGACACCCCCACTGGGGCCTTCGGTGGAGCTCCCTATGGGGCCACGAAACGCTGCCCTGGGTGGGGGAACCGCATGTGGACACCCCACTGGGGCCTTCGGTGGAGCTCCCTATGGGGCTACGAAGCGCGTGAGAGGTGTGCCGAGAGCAGAGGCAAGGAGGGGGAGGAGGGAGGAGGGGGGAGGAAGAGAGGAACGCGGGGCACCGTCTCTTCAAACGAGGACCCACACCACAGGATTTCCGGGAAAAACACAGAGGATTTGCCACATTTCTGAAATTCGGTGCCACCCCTTACGCAGATCCGCGGGGTCAGGGTCCCAAAACGCATGGGATTTGCCACATTTCTGAAATTCGGTGCCACCCCTTACTCAGATCCGCGGGGTCAGGGTCCAAAAACCAAGGTTTGGCCATCCACCTCCCTCCTCCTCCTCCTCCTCCTCCTCCTCCTCCTCCTCCTCCTCCTCCTCCTCCTCCTCCTCCTCCTTCTCTTCCTCCTCCTCCGCCTCCTCGTTCCCGTCCTCATCCTCTTCCTCGTCATCGTCCTCGTCCTCCTGCTCATCCTCGTTCTCCTCCTCCTCCTCCTGTTCGGCCTCCTCTTCGCCCTCGCCCTCGTCATCGTCCTCGTCAGAAGCCTCGGCCTCCTTCTCCTCATCATCCTCGCCCTCGTCTTCGTCATCCTCCTCCTCCGCCTGCGCTCATTGTTCTTATTCGCCATCTTCGTTTTAGGATTCGTGCTATTTTGTAGTATTACGTTTCCCCTTCGTATCATTACTCCTAGTCTTACTTTGATCAGTAGTATGAGTACTATGTTGTTTGTGTTATCCTGCGTATTAGTGTGAACATCATTCATATTATTATCATTCGTCTTATGTTTCTTATTCTCAGCGGCAGCGCGAGGACTCGCGGTCGGATGCCATGGGCCTCACTGGCGACGAGCGGCGTTTTGTTTCGCCAGCGAGCGAGGGGTTCGAAGCCGTAGGCCCGAGCAAGCAGATACTATCAGATCCTCCTTTTTCCCCGGTCCTACCACGGCTTTGAACTCAGGCACCGTTTCGCGAGCGGGGAATATGACCGCACCAACGGCCTCGCGGCCTGGACTGCGGATGCGCGCGCGGATGCCATGCGCGGGGCGCGCCCGTGGGATCCCGCACACGTGGGGTCGCGCCCCAGTTGCTGGGCCTCGTGATACATAGATACATACATACATACATACATACATACATACATACATACATGTATCTATGTACGCCTGTGGTTACATGGCTTCCTATACCTATACGTCCTGCATCGAAAAACCTCCCGTTAGATGGCAGTCGCGCACATGCGCCCGCCATGCCCCGTGGAAGGCGCCCCCCTGCCCTGGGGCACCTGTCGGAAGAGTCCCCGCACACCCGAATACGCCCCCGAGACCGGTCCAAAAAGCCTCCGAGCCGGCTCAAGGCCCCCCAAGCATCCAAAGATACTTCCCAAACGGCCCAAGAACGCTCGCTCAAAAAGGGCCCAAAACGGCTTGTCGACGGCAACAGGAGGCCCCAAAGACAGCCCACGAGGCAACCAAGGAAAAAAAAAAAAAAAAAAAAAAACGGTCAAACGCACAACGCATTCCCGTCGGGAAGGGTACATGATTAGTGGATTCGCTTCTTCCGCCCCCGCAGCGCCCAAAATGACACGAGAGCACCCCTCCCAACACGCGCCAACAAGTCCCCAAGAGGGGCCCAAGATGGCCGAAGGGGACTCCAAATTGGCCCTAGAAAGCCCCCAGACGGCCCAAAACAGGTCCCAGAGGATTCCAAAAGGGTGCCGGGGGAACCCCCAGGGAACCATAGGCCCCTAGACGGCCCAAGAGGGCCCCAGGAGGGCCCAAAGACAGCCTCAGCCCCCCCAGAAAAACCCAGCAGAGCACCAGAACAGCCCAAGAGGGCTCCCAGGCGGCCCAAAAGAGCACCGAAATGACCGCCAATAAATCCCCTTAAGCCGCCCTCGAACTTCCAAAATGCTTCCAGATACCCCCCTCGAAAGTTCCTGGTAGGCCCCCAGAAAAGCATGGGGCGTCTCACGCGCGTATGTCCTGCACGACGTTCCCACGAAGGCTCCCACAAGCCCCCGATTCACGATCCATGCGCAGCGCCCAGAAGCCCCGCACAAACGCGCCGCGAGGCGCCGACGGGCACCCAGGGCGCCCCGAACTCACGATCCAGATCAAAGGCGCCATGGCGTCACGATGGTCACGTCGGCAAGACCTCTCCCCCTCGCGGTCATTCCTGCGCCCCCGCTTCATTGGGCGGCCGTCGCTTTCTCCCCCGAGGCAAATCTTTCTGATTCGCGTCGGCCACTTGCTGGCCGTTCGGCGCTGTGAACGTCAGGGTCGGGCGAAAAGGGGGGATGGCAAGGGGGGGGGGGGGGGGGGGGGGGGGGGGGAATCAGCTCGCGTAGCTGATTTTCCCGGCGCCCCCCACCCAGCGCAGGCGCTACGCATCGAGAATGGGCCCCTCTGTGGGGCCGAAACCACCCTCCCTTTTCCCCCCCCCCCCCCCACCCCCCCACCCCACCCCCCTTTCGCCCAGCCCGATTCAAGCCTGAGACCTCCCTTCTGAGAACGTCCGCGCTGCCGGCGAACACGCTGTGCGCGCCAGGGCAAAACCCCGCCAAACGCTGGGCCCCGCAGAAGGCCTTCGCTGTTCGTCGCCCTTTACAGATGACACACGCCCACAGCTATTCCCGAGGCGCTTGCCGAAAGCGCGACCGCCGGAATAAACAAGAAAAAATAACAAGAACAAAGAGAAGAGAGAGAGAGAGAGAGAGAGAGAGAGAGAGAGAGAGAGAGAGAAAAGGAGAAACACAACAAATAAAAAAAAAAACTGCGCGCCCGCTTGCCCCCCTGCCACCCGTTGCCCCACTTGACGGTCGGGCGCGTTCACTCCAGGAGATGACCCCCGCTCCTCCGGTGACCATCAGCGTCGCCCCCTCAAATCGACCCCCGCATTCCTCAACGGCCGCCGCCTCCACATGTGGGACTGACCTTTTCCAAGCCCGCGGCGTATCCCACGTCGCGGTCATCGGGCCAGCTTTTCTGCTGCCTGCTCCCCCCATCGGCGGCGACCGCCACCGCGGCGACGGCCCTTCGAGATTTTCGGTGTCCGATGGCCGCGCCCCGTCCTGGGGCCGTCTTATAGCGATTCTGGATGGCAGACCGATACAGGGAGCTCGAATGCGACACGAACATCCAATATCTCTTCGGACGCCCGAAGAATGGAACCCAACGGCCCGACATGCGCAAAACGTCGAGGGTGTGCGCATTAAATCCATCTGCGTCGTAAAACTCACGCCAAGCACCTGGCCAAACTTTTTCTTCGACAGCCTGGATGCAACTAATCCGACGTGGCCTCGGCCCCACATTCCTGTGTTTGGGGTTCGCACCTCTAATGGTGTATATCTGGGAACTCCAATTGTTCCTGACTAGAGCCATGTCCCGACTGCCACCCTCGCCCCCCCATGACCACCTTCGATCACATCCATGCCCCCCCTCCCTTGTTCTCCCACAGCGCCAACAACGCCGTCCTGGTCATGTCTGCCGCATACCACCGACATGTCGTGAACCTGCGTGGAAGTCATGACTGGAGCCCCTCGCACAGCATGGCCTTGACCCTTTTGCGGTCGCCTCGTCGGCGCGTTCTTGGACATCGGCTTCACGGCCGCGCCGAGGGAGCGGTCCGCCCCCCCCCCCCCCCCGGGCCGACTCAAATGTGTATAGATGTATGTATGTATGTATGTGTATGTATGTATGTATGTATGTGTACATGCAGGAATGTATGCATATACATACATACGTACATGTATACAAACACGAAGATGCATAATCATGTTCGCCATCGTTCAGACGTCAATTCCAGCGTGTTGTTCGACATTGCGCCTGGGTGATTCAAGATGCCCGCCGATGGTCTCCATCGAGGAACACGCGCACATCCGAACGATGCCAAGTCTACATATGTAATAATAATAAGGCAAAAGCTATAGCTATAACTGCATCTTAGCGGGTGTACTTATACCTGATGGTTTCTGAATGCGGCTGATGGTGTCGGATGTCGGATTCAGTCAGTAGCATGTCGCTGGTTGACGGTTCATGGTAGATGGTGTTGCATGTAAGTGTGTAATGGAGTTGAAAGTGCGTGGTGCTGTTCAGGTTGCCTGTAGCGTTCGCATTGCTACGCACAACCAGGCGTGCGGGCCTTCGCCCGCAGCACAGTTTACATCGGGGCGCCTCACGCTCAGGGGCCTGCCTCGAAGAACGCCCATTGCGCCGTGCGCGGTGGAGGCTGCGAACATAGCCGTAGAAAGGCCACGTTTGAGGAGCGGCGCTAAGGGGGGAAACGTCGCCCTGGAATCGGCGACACTTCGCCGATAGATCGGCGGCAGGCTCGCGACTGCGAGCCCGCGCGCTCGTGGGCGGGGTAAACCATCGTGCTTTTTTTGGGGGGGCTCCACGCCCTCCTCTGAGTCCTTTAAAAGGATCTGACACCTGCTGCAACGAGGCGGTGCAGCAGGCCTGTGAATAAAATTAGGCATACGTGTTGAAGCACTGCATAATATTGCCGACATCAACCGTAACACCCGCTTTCTGCTGCCTGTAATGCGGGTGTTTGCCTTTGCACAGGGCGTCCCAGCCGTACCTCGCTGCGCGCGACGGAGGCGGCTGGCACTTGGCGGCTAACCCGCGGACAGAGGCTCCACTGGAATGCGCCTTGCACCTAGTGCAAATAAACAAAACCGAGCCATCAGAGCAGTCGAACGCAAACGTACGGTGCTCGAGGGCGTCCTGACTGGACGCGTGAAGCCGAGAAACCTGAGAACAGACACCTGGCAAGGGCCTACTCTGAGATCGCTTGCCTCTGAGGCAAACAGCACAGCGCCACACTCCAGACCACATTTCCCAGCGATGCCCTGCGGTCGCAGCGGCAGCGGCATGCGGGGCAGGAATTCGTCCTACCTCGGAGAGGTCCAAGGCAGGCCACACATGCAAAACATGGGCCGCCAGCCTGATAGTCTGGCGTGCCTGCGAGACAAGCTTATCAGCAGCCGCTAGCTTGTCTGGACACGAAGGATGAAGATGCACTGCGTGCTTGGCTGCCGCGTCCGCATGATGGTTGCCGAGGCGCCTCCAGCGCTCAGCAGCGTCGATCCCCGCCTCATCCAGCTCCTTGTGAGCTGCGACTTTAGTGCACGTGGAAGGCGAGATACCTTGGGCATAGAGTTGGAGGAAAGCCCCAGCGTAGGCCCTCTTCCCACACAGCTGCTCGGCCTTGGGCCTACAGGCTAGATTGACCACATTGCTGCAATCAGAGAACACATCTATGCAGGCCGACGCGAGCACATTGGCCCAAGTCCAGCAGCTGAACTCGGCCGACTGAGGCGTCTGAGGATACGGGGCCCAAACTGGGGCCCGAAACTCGGCGACGGCCGACCCTTGATCGCCGACCATCACCACACTGCAGCCAGCCCTGGAGAGCTCCCGAACAGGGTGACGGCTGCTAGACCCGTCGATGAAAACGCTACCCCAAACTTCAGTGCCAGGCTTAGTCCCAGAGGGCGACGAGATATCTTGGTGGTGCCACACAAGAAACGGGCCATTGTCCGTCTCAGTGAGGGGCCTGGGGTATCCATCGGCGGGGTGGCGGAAAGCCCCAGATATAACAACGAACGCAGCTTCTCGTCGTCCTTAGATGCTGAGGCTTCGGCTACAGTACTAGCTTCAACTAGAGAAGATCTAAGCTCAGCCACTGGCTCGTGGGGGCACTCCCACAACCTGTGGAAGATCGTGTCCGAGGCGCCGCAGAACGGGCAACTGCCGTCCACGAGGTAGCCTAAGCTCACAGCACGATCTCCAGTGAAAAAGGCTTCGGTGGCGAACGCTCTAATGCGGGCCTTCTGGAGGGCCGTGTATTTCTTGGGGGCCAGGGCCTCGCGCAGCACATCATAGCATATCCTGGGGGGCGCTCCCCTCTTTTCAGCGGAGAGGCGCTCCAACATCCTAAAATAACCGTCCTTGAGCAAAATCCTGAATAAGGCAGGCGAGATAGTGCCGAAGGGAATAGAGAAGCCACGGTCATCTCGCACCGTCATGAAGTTGTCCATGCACCAGCCCAGCCTAACCAGGGACATCCGAAGGGCCGACACGGGGCCCGCGACCGCTCTCCAGGAGCAGGCAGGGTTGGAGAACTCAGCTTCCCACGCCCGGCGCAACGAGGGAAAACCCAAACCCCGAGAGTAGGCCCCAGTCTGGGCCAGCCAAATCTCCTTGGACCAACGGAGGATGGGGGCGGTGGCAGCGCGCCAGCACGGATCATAATCGAGCAAAGCCGCCGTCGTCAGGGATCTCAACTGAGATCGAGGTCGGACCACCGAGAAAACCTGACGACGGAGGCGAAGCAACTCGAGGTCGCTAGTGCCAGTAATTTCCGCGCCATAAGAAGCCCCCGCGAGGGGCCCCGAGGAGAACGCCCTAAGAACCTGCGGCCGAGAGATGACTTTAATCTGACGCTTTAATCTCTTGGCCGCCCTCGCAGCCTTGGCGATACGTATTTTGGACTTAACCGAGCGCCCCGCCACCCTAAGCGCGCGGCCAGCCGTGTAGTCAATGCCTAAGTTGACAGCACTCGACGTAAAATTACCTCCTAAATGCGAAATCTCAGCAGAAACCTCATCACCAAGGGCCTTCGAGGAAGCGACAACCGCGGTCTTATCCAGGGAGAGGGAGCAACCGAAACAAGACTCAACGATGCCGTGGAGCGACTTGGCCCCTTCGACGATCGATTTGACCACGGTCCGATGTTGGCCCGTGCACGAAAGACCCTGGCCGTCGATATACACATCGAGGTCGAGCCTGGGGATGGAAGGAAGAGAATCGTATCCGTCCTGGCAAAAGACACGAATGAACGTGGTGGCCATCGAGCACCCAGCGATAACCCCATTCAGGCAGAAGCAGGGGCCTTCCAGCCACCCTCCAAGACAGAGAAAGCGCCCACACCTGTAGGCATAAATGCAAAGACGGGCAATCGCAAGAGGGAATCCATGTTTCTTGCAACGGGCCTCGAGCTCATACAGACTGATGTTCTCATAGAACTTACGCAGATCAAAGAGAACAGAACATGAGGACTCCCCGATGGCAAGACCCGTCTCGGCGGTGACAGCTTGACGCCAAACCACATCGGCAGCTCCGCGAAACCTACCAGCAGCCCAGTACCGTTTGGGGTGTTCCTGCTCCCAGTTCAAGGCAAAGGGCCGCCGACAGCGGCCCCAAACCCTGAACCAGGAGCAGAACACCCCAATCGGCCTGTATCCACCAGTAGGCTTCGGCAGAAGCGCCAGAGTGACGACAGAGATCTGCGGAGGAAGGCAGCCTAGCGCTTCCATGACCGAAAAAATGGCACTGAGGCAATCGAGAGCAGCATCCGGTAAACCATCGTGCCTTTTTCGGCGATAGCTGGGCGTCTGGGGTCGATGCATTCCCCCTGAACCGAGGCCCACCAAAACATCCTCGTCTTACGAACATAACAAGTTATGTTGATTCGGCCGGCCTGTGGGTCATAATATTTCAGCTAGCCCGCCCGACTGCGGGCTCTCCACCGCGAGGCAGACATCTGCGCGACGCGACGCCGAGCGCGTGAATCAAGCGAGCTGGCGGTCCGAAGAAAACGCCCAACAGGGCGCCGAACGACAGATGCAAATAAAAGCCCGCCACCTGACTGAAACCCCCAATGGGCGCGCCAATGGCGCAGTCTGGGCGACCGGCGTCAGGCATCTCCCAGATTTGGCCGAGACGCCCGCGGGGCCGCCCGAAATGACACGTGCACCAGAAAAACCCAAGAGGGACTTGACACAGCCAGCGCTAAGCACGACAAAGCGCGCGACAGGCCCCAAGAGAAGCGTGAGAAACTTGACCCCCCCCCGTCGGCTGTCGGCCGCAATGCCCTGGAAGGAAGGGGGGAAAGGGAGTGAGCGAAGGGGGGAAGGAGTGCAGTGCGTAAGAGTGAAGGGGGTAGAGGGCGCAAGGGGGTAAGAGAGTGCAAGACAGCAAGGGGGGTAAGGGGGGTAAAAGGGGTAAGGGAGTAAAGTAAGTAAAAGGGGTAGGGGGTAAGAGGGGTAAAGGGGCAAGGGGGTAAGGGGGTAAAGGAGCAAGGTAGCCAGGGGGTAATGGGGATAAGGGCAGGCCAGGGAGGAAGGGTGCAAGGGGTAAAGGAGTAAAGGGGTAAGAGTGTAATGTGTGTAGGGGGAAAAGGAGTAGGGACGTCGAGACATAACGGGGTAAAACGGAGAAGCGGACTAATGAGGCAAACGGAGACATGGGGTAACGAGGCACTGGGGCGCAAGTAGGTTAGAGGGGAAAGTAAGGGGTGAGGAGTAGGATCTTGGAAGGGCAAGCGAAGTCGGCGGATGATACGCAACGCAGCTGAATGGTACCAATTGGCATTACGGCACTACGCACAACATGAGAGTATGACGAAACATGTTAAAGCGTGCCTACTGGGATGGGACTGCTGGAAGCTGGGAACGCACATCACGCCACGCGCACTGCGCGGTGGATCTGCTTCTGAATCGAAGCCCCCGCCCGATCGAGGGGCGCCGCGAGGCGGCCAACGTCTCGCCCAGAGACGAATGGACGCCGCGGCGGATCAGGACGAGAGGAGGAGGTGGGAGAGGAGGAGGAAGAGGAGGAGGAAGTGGCCCGGGGAGGGGGATGAGGAGGAGGAGGGAGGGGGGAGGGGGGCGGCGAGGAGGAGGAGGGGGAGGAGGAGATGAACAGTAGGAGGAGACAGACAGATAACGAGAAGAGTCCCTGACGAGAAGAATCCCAATTCTGTTTTCCGCTGCATCATCTGCGGGCCACCTGGCACAGACATCATCAATTGCATCGTGTGTCCTGCGACGAGGCGCGGCGCCCCCTGAACCCCATGTTGGCCGAGACCCATGTCGGCCGCATGGCCCCGCCGATCTACGACGCTGCTCGGGCCGCGGTGCGTTGTCCTCACCCGTCGGCGACGGAAAGACGCCCTCCTCCTCGTCCTCCTCCGCGCCCTCGCCCTCCTCCACCTCCTTCCCCCGTTCTTCCTCCCCCTCTTCCTCCTCCTCCTCCTCCTCCTCCTCCTCCTCCTCCTCCTTCTGCTGCTGCTGCTCCTGCTCCTGCTGCTGCTGCTGCTGCTGCTCCCCCCCCCCCCCCATCCCCCACCTCCCCCCCCCCCCAAAAAAAAAAAAAAAAAAAAAAAAACGCCCGCACGCGCGCGCACATCCCTTCATTCCCCATAACCCCATCCACCAGTTCCGCCGCCCCCCGAGGACCCCATGAAGCCCAGAGCAGTCGAGCAGCCCCCCCCCCGGACCCCCCCCCAAAAAAAAAAAAAAAAAACGCGTCCCCCGCACGCGCGCGCGCACATCCCCTTCATTCCCCATAGCCCCATCCACCTGTTCCGCCGCCCCCCGAGGACCCCATGAAGCCCAGAGCAGTCGAGCGGCCCAAAATCTACTCATCCCGACTCAAACCTACTTCAACTTCTTCTTCTCCTCCTGCTCTAATACATCTGCAGATTCTGGGGCGGCAAGGCCCCGCCAGCGCGGGCCTTGCTCAAGTGCGCCTCGATAGCCTCCTTGCGAGCCAACTTGGGCGTTGCGGGCAGGGTCTTCACAATGAACTCGCAGGCGGCGGCGGCGGCGATGAACGCCTTCACCGACGCGACGGCTTCGGTGACCTCCTTCGCCGCGCCCTTCGCGTGGGCATCGTTGTTCCACTTGTCCTCGCCGATCGAGGCAGACAGCAAATCCGACGCCGCGCTCAGATCCAACCAGCGACCGGCCAGGGGCTTCCAGTCCTTATCCACGATCTCTGCCTGGACCCTCTCACGATCCCACTCCTCGACCACGAAAGGCTTGTAGTCGGGCACGTCCTTCTTGAGGAGCTCGGCGTTCTTGCGGGCGACGGCGGCCCGCGCCGAGGCTGCCTGCAGGCTGCGCAGCGCGGGGCTCGCGCGAGGCGCATCGGTCCTGGCCCGCGCCGATGACGACAGGACGGGTGGCAGCGGTTTAAGATAACCTGGGTTCTACTTCGAACCCAGGGTTCCATGCCGACCCTGGATGCCACCCCGAACTGCCCCCGCATCCTTGGCCCCGCCCCGAACTGCCAGCCCCCCAACCAAAACGGAACAACGACAAACACATCGGCGCGAGCCCAAGACCGAAGTCGCCAACACCAGACACGCGCGGCCAGCCGCCTTCGCCATCTCGGCCTGGCCCTCCTGCCGCGCGTGGACCAGCGCGGCGTGGGGGTTCTCTGGGGAAGCGGACAACTCCTTGATGATATCCGGCACGGGCAGCGCGTCAATGCTGTCACGGGCCGCACGCCAAACGCCGACCATATTCGGAGTGCCAAGTATGGACTTCAGGTCGCTCAGGCGGGCCTGCAGGGCGCGGTGCACGCTCGGCCCTGCCGGGGGAATGCGCGCCCAGCCGTCGGCGGGCGGCGGGGGCGCAAGCTTCGCCCGCAGTGCGGCTGCGCCCCAGCGGGCCTGTGCCACTGACAACGATGCCCTGAGCACTGCCGAGAGGGGTGCGATGTCCAACGCCACGCTGATGTTGTCGATGTGATCGAGCTCCGTCTTCACGGCAGCCATGTTGGCCTTCTGCTCGAACTTCGCCGCCTGGGCGATCGTGTCCTTGTCGTCGAAGAATTCAATGCCGTCGAATGTCTCCCTGTTTCCCCAGTACCTGGCCTTGTCGTCTCCGAAGATCACGGGGCACACCAGGTCGAGCTTCGGCGTCGAGAAGTCGGCGACCCCCTGCGCGAGCATCTCGCCGCCGCGCTTAGCCCGACCATCGAACGCGTCGCCGTCGATCCCCGCGAGGCCGACCGCGTCGCCGTTGTTCTTGACCTGCGAGAAGAGACGGATAAGGGTCGCAAGAGCTTCGAAGACGGAGACGTCCTTCACCGCAAGCACCTTGGAGGAGTCGCATAGCAGCTGGACTGGCGCATGGGGGATCTGTTCCAGGAGGCCCAGGACGTCGAACACTGTCTTCACTTTATCATGTGCGATGGCTTTGGGCAGGGCCTTCAGTCTTCGCATTGACAAGACCAACTGCAAATCGGCGGCAACCTTGACTACAATCTTCAAGCTGAAAATCTCAGCGCCCTCGGCAAAGAAAATGATCGGCCTCGCCGGAAGAGATGACGTCGAAGAAGTCGCCGCCGATGGCCCGTAGGATGTCCGCGATGCGCTGGAAGCACACATCTTGCAAGCCCGAGTCCAGCGCGTCGTCGGACTTGGACAATTTGTCGTCGAGCCCAGCGATGATGGTATAGCACTCCTTCAGATTCGATGTGTCGGACTTCACAGTGACCGTTCTCAGGAGCTCGAACAACTGCGACTTGCGGTTCTTTTCCTGCAATTTCACCTGCAACGACTGGAGCGCCGTCTTCGAGGCCTTAAGCAGATTGGCACCGTGTGGCATCGATACGAAGGAATATATCAGCTGCTTCTGGGCTGGAAGGTCCCGCGTGAACGATGTGATCTTGTCGTACAAAGCTTGAATGGCATTCCCGTCGCTCCTGGGAGCCTCGAGGTCGAGGTCGACATGCGCCCTGAGCTCAATGAGTTGCTCCGCCAAGTCGCCCGCCAGCTCGAACTGCACCTGGCCAATGCGAGCCAGGTCGCGAGGGAACGGCGACAACAGCGTTTTCACATGTTTCGCCATCTGCGCTGGGTCTGTAGTGCCGCCGCCGCGGCTGGTCAAGATGTCGATGATCGTCTGCTCGATGGACTTGGAGTGGAGCTCAAGCAGCTCATCCGACGTGCAGAACTCCTGGGCGACCACTTTCGACATCGCCTGGAAGCGGTGCATCATGGACTCCTCATCGTCATCGGCCAAGGCCTTACCCATGCCAATGCTGAACTTGATGCTGAGCTCATCCCTGGAGATGCACGGGGGCACCCACTCCTTCAAGTCAGTGGCTGGATCGGCCCGCAAGAACTCGTCAAGATCAGCCTTCTCCTTCACATACAAGCGGTCGTCGCCCTTCTTGACCCACGCCTTGCATGATCTCGCCGTGGAGACCATGGCATTCAGCAGCTTGGTATGGATTGTGATGTCACGCTGCTGCGAAGACGTGGCGGAAGGTGCTTTCGCTGACATTCCCTTGCACATGTTACTGATATTTTTGTACCACACCTTATCTTATTCTTGGACAATCGTAGCTTTCTGCATGGTGGAGAACGAGCGCAACTCCTTCATGGCCTTCTCAAGTGACTTCGCGATCTCCGCCTCCAGTCTGCTGCCCGTTGACGCAGAAGCAGCAGTGGCAGACGCGCCCGCTGCCGCGCCAGCCGCTTTCCTGCCCCGCCCTGCAGGCGTTCCCTTGAGGGGGGCTGGCATGTTGCTTGCGGCGGCCGCCGGGGCGTCGCGCCCACGTCGCCTGCTGCTGGTCGGTGCCCTGGCGTCGGGGGCAGCAGCCGAACTGGCCCCATCGCCCCCGCTGCTCGGCTTCACCTTAGTCTTCTTCGTCATGGCGCCACTGCACAGCGCCTCCATCAAATTGAAAGGCCCCTCCTCTTCCGCCTCCTCGGACGACGACTCGACCTGCGCGTCCTCGAGCTCCTCGGGCTTGCTCTTCTCCGCTGAAGATGGCGCCTCGCCAGCGGGGCCCACTGCGGCGCCGGGCGCGGGGGGGGCCGCAGGAGGTGGAAGGGCAAGTCTTTCCCCTGAAAACTTGCTGAGGGATCCCGACTTGAGCTCGGCAAAGAGGTTCTTCTGCTGGTTCGGGTCCATGGTGACCTCGCCGTCGCCCAACTTCGTGGGATGTTGCAAACCAGATTCCATCTCCCATGCGCGCTCCATCTCGTCGGCCTTCGTAGTGGGAATGAGGACGACGTCTTGGATGCTCCCGTCCTTCCACTCCGTGCGAGTCCTTTGATGTCCTAATCCATTTTTATATGGGTCACCGTGCTCTGCGATGTACGCGGCAAGCAACTTCATGCGGCCCTTGTCTGATTTTTGGAACTTGATGCTGCTCACCTTCGCGACCTCCTCCTTCGGCCTGCTGTCCCAGCCGGCGAGAGAGAGATAATGCACTTGGCCCCGGCCTTGTACTGCCCACAGAGCCAAGCTCGAAAATCCATGAACTCTTTACGTTCTTTCTCGTCGGTCTGGACATCCCGCAACACCTCTGCCGAAGACTTGCGGGGCCGAAGGCGATTCTTCGTCGTGCCGCACAGCGCGCAGACTTGTCCTCCATAGTCTGGCTTCGCCCAACTTAAAGTGCACCCCTCCTTCAGCTCGTCGGGGTCGGTCACCTTGCGGCCGCAAAACTTGCAAGCCTTCTTGCGGATCGCAGCGCTAAGCGTCATCAGCTGAGCGAGCAGGACGCCCATGAAACCAATCCCGCGCTTGTCACCAGGCTCGGGCGCATCGCCCATGTCGGCATCGGCATCGCGGTCGCCGATGCGCCTCCTCTTAGCGCCCAGGATGGACATCTCTTCAGAAGCGTCATCTGCGGCTGACGCGGGGGCGCGCAGCTGGCTGAGGAGATCGTCGCCCTGCATCGCGGTCGGGCCGCTGGCCCTGGGACGCCGCCCCACGGGCGGACGAGCACTGCAGGCTGGGGAAGCTGAATCAGTCGCTCAACGAGTCGGGCCCAAATGGCTACGGAGGCGGCGGGCCCGAGTCCCGAGGCCCGAGAACAATGGGCGCTGGATGGGGAAGGCCTGAGGCGCGGCCCCGATTCATCGACCGGGACGTCGTACAATGAACAACCTCATCTCTGCCCCATCGCTGGTTGTCACGAGCATTTACTCCCTGCCCCTGCCCCAAATAGTTTAAGGCTGTACCCTGGGCGAAGCCCTACGCAAATCCAGCAGGCGGTCCCGCGAAATACCAACGAGAACCAAGCGACGCCCGACGAGACATGGGCCAGTTTGGTGAGGGCCCAACGGGAGACCCATTCAGTGAAAGGCCAATCAGAGCACTGTGAAACGTGACACGAGGCCTTGATGCGGCCATGGCCTTGTCGGGGCCAAGTCGAGGGGATGGGGGGGCTGGGGGTCCTCGACGCCGCGCTGACGGCACGAAGTATTGGAAGGCCGCTCTTAGAAGCTAGTCAGCACGCCAGTGCCACATGGGGGGTGAGCGAAAGTGTCCGAGAGGGCCTCGCAGAGCGACGCGCACCGAGACCAACAGACCCATTGCATAGCGTTTGCTCCAAGTCGCGCCAGGACCCAATCTGCAGACATCGCATTCCCGCAACTTTCGTTCGCAATCTTGGAACCTGACCCCGCTGGCAAAGACATCCCCTATTTCGGCTACACTGCTTGCGCCCTGCAAGCGCCCATCGCTCAGCCTGCAAATCAAAAGCCGATTGCCCTAGACGCCGGGCGCATGCCAACAACCGATGGACAACTCTGAGACCATCAAGACAGCTTACGGGCCTGCCTAGAATGTCCAGAGATTCGGGATCGAGCTAAGAGGGCAAAGCCGCCGAGAAAGAAGGAAGGGCTTGCGCTGGCACCCCTGCTCTAAGCGGAGCCCCTGCTTGACCACTGCGGCTCTAGTCTTCGACGACGGTCGCGTCGGAGCCCAGGGTGGCGCCATCTGAGTACGAGCCCAACATGCCACACATGATCGCCAACACATTGTAGGCGTTGAACGCGCTGCCAGCTAAGTCATGAAGATGGCACGGCCTGCAGCAAGCAGAGTCACGCAGCGCCTCGAAGTCGGCGAAAGGCACCCCTTGAAGGTACATCGCCTCGTTCGCTTCGAGGAGCCTCTTCCGCTTCCGAAGCCATATCATATCCCCAGGGGTGATGCACGGCGCCGCCCCGACGCAACGGGGAACGCGGTTGATCCCTTGCCCGACATCGATGAGATCCTCGTCGTCGTTCTCAAGGAGTGGGCCGTGTATCTGGTCAAAGTAAGCAACGACCTCCTTGCGCCTCAACAACATCGTCGCCACGTTGTCCAACGTGGCGGCGTCGTACATGGACTCTAAGACGGGGGGGGGGGGGGTAGACCAAGCCGCGCATGCGAAACGTCTCCCTGTGCAACTCTGGCCACTTCCCCTTCGCCTGCTCGATGGCGTTGGACTTGTGGTGCAACTTCCGATTGGCCTGCGGCGCGCCGACATGCGCAAAGATGGGGAAACCCAAAGATGCGCGTCTTTGAGCTGCCGAGAGTTCTCTGGCATCAAGAACTTGTCGAGCGGCATGGTCTTCGCCCTGCAGCCCATGATGATGTCGTGGCAACGCTGCAACATCGGGGCGAAGCGAGACCTCACGACGCTGTCAACTGCACCGCTGGTCACGCAGAAGGCGATGATCCACTGCCGGCCTCTCCGATGTGGCACGCCGTAATCTCGCGGGCACATGGTCACTGGGAGCACGACGTAACCCACGCTCTCCAACATCCGGATGGCTTCGTCAAGGTTGGTTTTCGCAGTGGTTGCATCTGGGGGCTCGTCAATTGATGTGACGTTTTCCAAAGTCACGAAAGTTGGACCGTGGCGTTTGATGTACATGAAAGTGCCTCTGAAAGTGCCGCCCGTAGTCTTCGTGCCCTGCCTGATCGTGTCCCTGGACTCCCCAACGTTCGCATTCATGCGGCTGACGTCCGTGCAAGAGAAGCCCGCCAGCAGCCACTGGACTGGCCTTCATGTACGAGGCCGCCCTTGATGACGCAGTTGGCCTTGTCGTTCATCATCGACGCGACGTCAGTGAATAAAGCCTCGGGCCCTGGCTCGTGCATGCGCTGGATGAACGCCTGGGCCACCCGCTTTCTGTCGCAAGCGAAGAGGCCCTTCGGGGCGACGGGCGGGCAGACGTCCTTGCCGAACACATTAGTCGCAGCTGCTGCCACCGCCTGGAGAGCCCACGCGCACAAGTCAGTACCACTGCACACAGTGCCAAACGATAAATGCTTCCAACACGTCAGCCTGGCCGTCAAGAGGCGCGAAGCTTCCGAGTCAACCTTGCAGATCATGATCTCAGCAGCCTTCGTCAAGTCGCGAGACGCGAAGGTCAACTTGCCCTTGGCGACACTAGGCGCGGGGGCCCAGCTGCGCGAAGTCGGCGCAGTTGCGCCTGGGTCGACCTGGGCGACGCCCCGACGCCATTGACAAATTGCCCCTCAGGGTCCCAAGGCGGCTCCAAGAGAGCCCAAGAGCGGCCCAAGAGCGGCCGCAGAGAGCCTCAGGAGGGCTCCAGGAGAGGCCCGAGAAGATCGCACGGCCGTGCGATACTCTTGGGGCGCTTTCGGAGCCTTCTTGGAGCCCCTCCGGGGCCGTCTCGAAGACTCCTCCGGGGCACCAGGGCGGCCAACAGCGGCCCAAGAGCGGCCCGAGAGCGGCCGAAGAGAGCCTCAGGAGGCCTCCAGGAGAGGCCCAAGAGCATCGCACGGTCGTGCGATACTCTTGGGCCGCGTTCGGAGCCCTCTTGGAGCGCCTCTGGGGCCGTCTCGAATACATGTTTGTTAACGGGCTTTCTTAGTTTCCGTATAGATAGGGCCATGAACAGCACAAAGTCGAGCGTCTTTTTTTTGTTTTATTAAAAAAATAGACGCCTGTTTTTGGCCTAGAATCCCCCCTCGGGCCACGGCGGGCCGCTTTCGGAGCCCTCTTGGAGCCCCTCTGGGGCCGTCTCGAATACATGTTTGTTAACGGGCTTTCTTAGTGTGCGTGTAGATAGGGCCGTGAACAGCCCACAATCGAGCGTCAAAATTTTTAAAATATTGACGCTTGTTTTTGGCCTAGAATCCCCCCCCCTCGGGCCTCGGTGGGGCGGAGGGGGGTGGGGCAGCGAGGAGCGTGCTCAGAGCTGCGAGAGACAGTCCATAATCTTTTGGGCTCTAGCTTTCCAGCCCGCCCTCCCTGCTAGAGGGGGCGGTGGTTTCCCTGGAGCTGGACCTCTGGCGGCCTGCCCCTTTCGGTGCCCTGGAAGCCCGGGGCCCCGTCCGAGGCCCAAGAGAGCCTCAGGGGGGACTCCAGGAGAGGCCCACGGGTATGGCGCGGCCGCGCCATGCTCCTGGGCCGCTTTCGGAGCCTTCTTGGAGCCCTCGGGCCCGCTTGGGGCCCTCTCGAAGCGGGGCCCAGAAGGGGGCCCAACAACGGCGCAAGAGCGACCCCTGCCCCCCCCCTCGCCCTCACCCCCCCTCCTCCCGCTTTCTCTGACCCCCGCTCCCCTGCCCCCCTCCCCCGCGCTTTCCCCTACGCCCGCCCCCCCCCTGCCCCCCACCCCCCCTCCCTGCGCCCTCACCCCCCCCCCGCCCCGTCCTCGGATCGCCGGATTACTCCCTCAGATCGCCGGAAATGGTAGTAGATCGCCGGAATGCCCCTTCAGATCGCCGGAATAATAATAAAATCGCCGGGGGCAAGAGGTGAGGGGGGGGGGGGGGGGGAAGGGGGGGGGGGGGGAATGGGGGGAAAGGGGTAAGGGGAGGTGGGGGGGTAGGGGAAGGGGGGAGGGGGAGAAGGAGGGATAAATGGGGGGTGCGAGGGGGGGAGGGGGGGGGGGAAGGGGGGGAGGGGGGGGGCGCGGGAGATCAGGGGGGAGGCTGACGGAGAAGAGACGGCCCTGGCGCTGACAGCAGACCGAGGTCAGGCGTCTAGATACTTTAAACTCTCGCGCCTGATGGTCGGCTTCCGATTGCTGCGCCGAACAGCTCTGTAGCTCATCTCCAGCTCGAGTACAAACAGGGGGAGAGAAGGGAAGGGCATGACCAGGGCCAAAAAAACAAGACTGGGAGGGCGGACGCGAAAGCTTGAGCCCCCACGCGAACCTCGACCGCGGCGCCAGAGGCCTGGTGCGCCTGGGAGAGGATGTCCTGCAAGCCGAGAGCGGCGTGCATGCTGGCCTCGGCGAACTGGTCGAACTGCGGCGCCGCCGAGCTCGCGGCCGGCGCCGCCGGGCTAGCGGCCAGCTCGGGCGACGGCGACGGCAGCGGTGATGGCGCCGACGCCCTGCGGGCCCGAACGGCAGCTGCTGCGCGGCACTTGGGAATCCACCCGCTCGGCGGACTCGGCCCTGGGCCCCGCGAGTCCCACGCCGGCGAACGCCGCCCCTTGGTGGCGGGCGGCGTCTGCTGCGCCTGAGGCGTCGCAGGCGGCCGACGCGCTGGCTTCTTCCTCTTCGGCTTCGCGTCCCCCTGTGACTCCTGCAGCTGCACGTTCGAATCGGGGTTCGCAGCAGCAGGCCGGCGCAACACCTTGGAAGCTGGACCAGGCTCATCCGCATGTTTGCGCACCCGCTTCTTAATCTTCTTCTTCTTCTTCTCGGCGACACGCAGCTCGTTGACCTCGGAGGAGGCGCCGAACAAGCCGCCGCCCGTGCTGCCCGCCGCGTCAGCAGGGGTGGCGGCATCGAGAAGCAGTTGATGGACTGCCTTCCTCGCAGGACGTCCGCCAGGGGGCGACCCAGCAGGGGGGCGGACCACGGCCGTGACTTCCTGCTGCTGCGGAGCGGCGCCATGGCCGCGGCCGCGGCCGCGGCCCTTGCCAAGGCCATGGCGGACAGAGCGAACGCGCATCGCGCGGACGTCCCGATCTGCGCGAGGCGCTGCTCAGAATGCTCGAGTCCGAATTGCTGCACCATTGATGTTCTTGCGATCGGCTGCTGACAACTGCTGATGTTGTCAGTGATGATTGTTTCGGGAGAGCAAGACCCTTGGGCGGCCGCTCGCGGGAGTTCCCCACAGGACGCGCAAATGCGATGAGGATGAACTGAAACAAGCAAGGATTCAAGGAAACCTTCAGGCGTTAACTCTCCGCATCGACGTCGGCAGCAGCATGCCCGAGACGGAGGCGACTCTGAGATGGCCGAAGACCTGGGCCCCGAGGATCCCGAATCCCGAATCAGCAGGCCCGTCGCGGCCCGAAGCTCTGCCCTCCGCCTCGGGAAAGACAACCCCAATGGAAACGTCGGGCTCCTGGGTGACCTCCGGCGCCAACAGGTCCCTACGCGAATATCACCCCAGCGCAAGGTTTTACAATATCGTCCACGAAACTGACATACATTATTCTGAATTCAAAATCGTGTGACATTCTGGGTGAGATCTAAAGTCCACAAAGGATGTCCAAAATCTTCTGCTCTCACCCGACTCTCCTCCGCCCCAACCCCTCCCCCCTGCTTCTCTCCGCAGAGAACGTCGTGACACTGGGTGTGTGTGTTGGTTGCCCGTCGTCGCCCTCCTCCTCAGCGACCTCCTCCTCCTCCTCCTCCGCCCTCCGTGCCTCGTCCTCCACCTCAGGAAAGACAATCTGGACGTCCGACACTTTCGACCTGCTGCTGTTCCAGGGCGGGATGGCGGAATGTGCGAAGCAAGGGCAATTCGACGCCTGCCCCGATCCATGCGCTCTTCGCAGCCCTGCGCTCTGAAGCCTGAACCCGAACACGGGCCTGCGCGAGGCCGCGGCGTGGGCCCCAGGCGTGGCCACGTCTGATTTTGAACGAGGAGGGCAACCGAATCCACCCACGAGAAGTCAGACTGGAAAGACAAGCCGGCGAGAAGCAGGCAGACGCGAGGCGGGGGCAGGAAAGAATGGTGGGAATGCGCGTAGGGCGTGGACGGGTGGAGCAAAACTGAAAACCTGAATGCTCCGTGGCAGAAAATCTCAAGAAGACCACGCTCCTCTCTGCTCGACCGACGCGAATCGTCCAGCGTCAATCGACGCAAATCAACGACCTACCCCTCAGGCGCTGCTAATATGATACGTAGTGTGGCTCCTCTGGCTCATCGGGATCCAACTGCCTCTCGTAATCGAGGATATCTGGTATGTTGGCTTTGGCCCAGTCCCTGCTCGACGCGCGTTCACCCCGAGCTAAGCGAAGGTCGTCGCGGCACGCAGCGCGAGCAAACTGCTGGTGGCCGTCCTTATCCTTCAAGAAATCCATGTTGCTAAACAACCATGTGAGGAGGAACCCCACGGGCCTCCCAGTATATTTGGCAGCTGACCCGCCCCCGCACATCCCGGTTACCCTACACAGGCCGTGCTCGCAAACCTCGGCGGTGCAGTGAGCTGATCGCCTGCCGTGTTTTGTCGCCAAGTAAAGATACCCATGGCCAGGAACATCCCACCTCTTGTAGACCTCCTCCCCTTTCTGCCCGTGCCATCCCCCGTGGATCACGGGCATATTGTCGTCCACTGCTGCGCCTCCCCCCCCAATTGCCCTAGCTAGGCGAAGGCCGCAAACGCCGCCGACCTGGGGCAACGTCGCCCCCCCGTCGAAGGCAATGCGAGAGCGCGCGCGCGCTCAATAATCGAAACCATGCCCGCTGCACGAAAGCCCACAAGGGGTTAAGTGAGATACGCGCGCACTCAACGGAGGGAGAGGAGGAGTGGAGGGGACGAGAGAGGGACCAGGACAGGGCGATGGTATTTTCATGGCAGCGTGGCGACGCGCATCTCCGCCTGGGCGTGGGCCCTGATGGCCCACGCTCAACGCGAGCGCGTGGGCCCTGACGGCCCGCGCGCTCGCGCTCTGGCACGCCTGCGGCCGCTCGGCCGACGCAGGCGTCTGGGAGCAAAGCGGGGTGGGTGGGCACCCGCGCGTCGGCCAGAGCCGAACGCTACGGACCCAAAATGGCTACCTGAGCCCACACCCCCTCCCACTTAACCTGCAGTCTACAACCAATCAGACTATGCAAGTTAAGTGAGATACGCGTGCACTCAACGGAGGGAGAGGAGGAGAGGAGGGGACGAGAGAGGGACCAGGACAGGGCGATGGTATTTTCATGGCAGCGTGGCGACGCGCATCTCCGCCTGGGCGTGGGCCCTGATGGCCCACGCTCAACGCGAGCGCGTGGGCCCTGACGGCCCGCGCGCTCGCGCTCTGGCACGCCTGCGGCCGCTTGGCCATGAGAAAAGAGTAAACGCAGCCGCGCGCGCGGGGACGCCCAGCCCAAGTGCGAGGGCGGATCCGGAGGCTGCAAGAGCCTCGCGCGCGCGGCCACTTGCCTGCAACCTTGAGGCCTTCCGCGCCCGCGCACCCAGAGCGCGGGCGCGGCGCGTGCGCGATGCGCGCAAAAGAACCGAAGGGGGACGGCGCAAGATGCGCCGGGCGCAGAACGCAAGTGTGGCCCCGACCGCGCGGCGCGCAAGACGCGCGGCGCGGCCGGGTCCAGGAAGCACGCGACGTGCGCGCAGCGTTCAAACTCCTCCAAAGAGAGAGGATCGCAGGCGCCACCTGCGTACCGTAGGCTAAAAGGAAGAAGATCGCAGGCGCCACCTGCGTACCGTAGGCTCAAAGGATCGCAGGCGCCACCTGCGCACGGTAGGCTGAGAGGAGGGCCGGCTCACTCACAGGCCGCCGCCTTCAGCCCGCGCCCGCGATGCCGCGGGCGCTGGCATCGGGAAACGGGGAGCTCCACGCCTAGATGGAGGGCGTGTTCCCCTGGCGGTCGCGGCTCTCGTCTCCGCTGCGGTCTCCGCCGCGCTCGCTGAGATCCCGGGGGCTGCCGCCATCGCCGCCCCTCGACGCGCGATCGCCCGCGCTGGGCCGGTCACGCTCACTCCGGCCGCGGCTGCCCTGGTCGCCCTTGGAGTGGCCGCCCTTGCCGCTCTTGTCGCCCTTGCCGCCGCTCTTGGAGCCCTTGGCGGCCTTGCCGGAGTGCTTGCCCTTGACCTTGCCGCCCTTGCCGCCCTTGTCGCCCGCGCCCTTGCCACGCCAGGCTGGGATCCCACCCCCGCCCGCGGCAGCCTCCGCGGCGGCAGCACGCCGCCGCTTTTTCTCCTGCTCGTACCAGCCGCCGCGAGGAGCGCGAAGCTGCCCAGCGTGCTTCCCGGTCTTACGCCGCGTGCGGCCGGGAGGGGTGTCGCCGCGCCGCGCCCACGCTGGGTCCCGCGCCAGACTGCGGCTGGGCGACCTCTCGCGCTTGGGCCGGTTGCGGCTGGGCGACCTCTCACGCTTGGGCCAGCTGAGGTCGCCTGGCGGGCGGTCCCCCTCAGCCCCCGCACCCGTGGCACCCGTGCTGGGGCGCTCTCCGTGGCCGGCACTGGGGCCCGGCGCCTCCCGCACGGTGTGGCCGCTCCGCCGGGCCTTCTCCACCACCGTCTTGGGTTTGCCGAAGGCGACGCGGCAAGCCTCGCAGTAGCTCACGTCGCACCCCTTACAGTGCCACCGCAGGGCTCCGCTGTTAGCTCCGCCCGCGGGGCACATCTCGCAACCCCAACCGTCTCCCGGGTCAAAGGAGCTCCAGCGCATCTTGAGAGCGCACGTCGGGCAGGCAGGCGGCTGGATGGTCGGGCCATCCTCCCCGTCGCTGCCTGGGTCAGGGCCGCGAGGTCGGCTCGCCCACTCCGTGACCACCGTGCACGGGTCCGTCTTGTAGAACCGATAGTTCGACCTCATGCACTCCCGCGCGCGCTTTGCGTCAGCGCGGCGCTGGAACTCCACCAGCACGCACGGCTCCCGCTTGTGGCGGTGGTCGTACAGGAAGGCGATGTGTTTGACGACCCCAAAGGGCACGACCACCTGCCTGACCACCTCGGCGTCGACGTGGTGCGGTACCCGCTCGATGCGGATGATGGACTCGCCCTCGTCGTGCTGGTCACTAGGCTGCTGCTGGGCGCCCTGGCGCTGCTCCTCCTTGCGCCTACGGCGGCTCCTCGAGCGCGGCTGGCGCTGGGGCGGGCCGTCCCCCGCGCCTGGCGCCGCCGCCTCCTCCACCTCGGTCTTCGCCTCGAAGGACCGCGGCGGCGCCCCCCCGCTCTTGGGCTTCAGGACGGCCTCACGCTTCACGATGTCGGCCTTCGGGGGGGCGCCGCCCGTCTTGGGTTTCAAGACGGCCTCCTCCTCCTGTCCCCTGCGCCCGCGATCGCGAGGCGCATCGCGCTCGCGATCGCGGCGCCTCGCGCGCGAGGGCGAGCGCAAGGGCGCAGGGCGCCTCTCGCGCTTGCGGACCTCTTCGGCGAGGCGCTCTTGGCCCGGGGACCGCGCGGGCCGCGGGCGCTCCGCTGGAGCGCCTTTGCTCTGGCGCCGCGCTGCAGCCTGGATGGCCGCACGCGCCAGCGCCGCGGTGACCGCGTCCTCTCCCGCCTCGAGGACCGGGGCTGGGGTCGACCTCCCCTCGCCCCTGCTCGAGGCGTCGTCCACGTCGGTGAGCTCCACGACCGCCTCCGCGTCCACCGTGCGCATCATGTCGAGCAGCCCCCTGTTGTGCTTGCAGAGCTCGCGGAGCTCCGGCATGGGCTGCCCCTGGAACTGGGCCAGGGCGAGCGCCAGCTTGGCCGCCTGGCGCTGGACCTTGATATTCGGCCCCGCGCCCACTCCCCACGCGCCCCGCTTGCCGTCGACGATCACCAGCTGGCCGTGGTCCTCGCTCGCCCCCGCGGCCAAGCAAGCCGCCGCGATGCACGGGGCTGCTTCGTGGTCGTGGTTGACCACCTCGACGAGGTCCTCGCTGTCCAGCTCGTTCACCACCGTGTACAGGATGTTGTGGGCGGCACTCCGGAGCTCGTCCGACAGCGCGGCCCCCGAGACGACGACGCCGAGGGGGTTCACCGCCATGATGCTGTAGTCATGGCCGCGCGCCTTGCTCTGGTCCGGGGCCACCAGGCCCACCAGGAATCCCATGATGCACGCTGCCGGAGCGCGGGGCGGAGGCGCGGCTGGCGCGCGAGGCTGGGGTGCACGCGCTGCTCGCGTGCCTCGCTCTGGAGTGGGAGATGGCTGCGGATGAGAGGACCAAGAGGAGGTGGGCGTGCCTGGGGCGATCGGGGGCGGTAGTGAAAGGGGGGTCGAGGGCGAGAGGTCCACCGGGATACCCCCACAACGCGAAGCCCCCGCCCTGACCTGAATACCTGTAGGACCCGCCTGCTGCTTCCCCACACGCCCGTTAACTCCTCGCCCTGGCTCGTATCTCACCAGCTCCTCCTCTCCTTCCCCCTCCATAGTTGACCCTGCTCGCGCCGAAGGGCGCGCCCAGGGGGGGCGCCCGGGCGCCCAGGCCGGGCGTTCCGAGGGCCTCAGGTCGCTCCCAAACTGGGGCGGGTCGCTCCCGGCCAACTGGTCGGGGCGGGCGCCGGCCGCGGCGCCGTCGTCACCGCGGGCGTCCGGGGCCAATAAGGCGTGGCCCTCCGCCATGCCTCGGGCGAATGGAGCCTGACGCCGATGGTCCTCCCAGAGATATCCGTGGAAGGCGTCCGTGGACCACCTCCCGAACCTCTTGACCGCTTCCAGGTCGCGACAGGCGTGGTACAACGCCGTCGCGCCCCCGATGCGCAGGGAGTGGGATCCCATCTGGCCTGCGTCCACGCCGCAGGCGGCAGCCGCGAGTTGGAGGAGCCCCTGCACCTCCTCCCGCATAATCGGGTGGCCATCGGGCCGGCGGAACAGGGGGAGCCCCGCCTCGGTTCCTCGTCCAAACCGGTCCGGCAGCTCCCTCTGGAGGTCGGCGAGTGCGTCCACGACACACAACTCCACCCCCGAACGGTAATGGTTGCGTACGCAACCTGCGTTAAACTGGTCCGTCTTGGACGACGTGATCGTCAGTACTACCTCGTCGCAGTCGCTGAGCCTTGCGCTGGGTGTACCCCCGCGCATCCCCTGTACGTCCTGCCCACGCACCACCCGCCCCATGCTCCAGGAGCGGTCCTCTTGGACCAAATACTCCGACGCGCGGAGCATGAAGAAGTACCCCGTCATAAGCGCCGCCCATAGGATGGTCGCCTCTCGGCGCGTGGCCGTTCCGTGGGCGAACAAGTACTCGCGGAGCCAGCGCAACATCCGGGGCGTGGCCGGCAGCTTCCGTTTCGCCTTTCCGTCCCAGCGGCGGAGTCCCTCGATCGTGGTCCAGAGCCGGCGCCGATCGGAGGTCACATCCCCAAGCCCGGCCAGGGTGTGGGCATATCGAATGGCGAACAGGCGCTGGCGGATGGTCGTGGCCCGCCTCTTCATCACCTTGTACAGGTACACGACATACCGGATGAGGTCATCCTCATCCGTAAGGCGGGCGTCCCGAGTCTCCCCCTGCAGGTATGGGCTCCGGCCTCGGAGCCTCCGCCAGAGTACCCAGTTACGCCACCCGGCGCTGTAATTGGCCCGCGTCCCTTCGGCAAGCTTGGCCAGCATCGCCTCGGTGGCGGTCGCATCCAGCTCGCGGGGGTCGGTGAGTTCACCTTGAATCCCTTTCGGGGCGCCCCCGCCGGCGTACCGCCAGGCGGCGGGCTTCACCAGCGCGGGAGCAGGGGCGCTGCGGGTACGCCGGCGGGCCTTGCGCGGGGGGCGAGCCTCGCCGCCCACGCCGTCCGTGGCGCTTGGCCTGGGCACGCCCGCGCCTTCCGGAACAGCGAAGGTCACCGCCCCGACCCGCTCCCCGCCTGCCCCGTCCTCCCCTGCTGCGGTGGACCGCGCGGTAGCAGGGGGGTCGAGCTGGTCCGCCAACCGAGCGGCGTCGCCCGTCGTCTTCCCCGCCTCCAGCGCAGCCTCGAATGGCCCGCTTGGGCGGTCGGGGGCCTGAAGCCAGGCCTTTAGCCACAGCTTAACCATCTCGTCGTTAGCGAGTCGGTCGTGATCGGGTCCGACGCCAGCGCGCGCCCCGGGTGCCTCGCCTGCGCTCGCTGCCTCTACGGCCTGCCTCAGCAGGCGCTCCGCCCACTGGAGCACCCAGCGGGCCGTGCGACGCGGGAGTGCACGAGCGGCCTGCCGCATGCGCTCGGCGATCGGCATACCTCCAAGGCCCAAGGCATCCCACAGCTCCGCCGTGCCCCCCTGGGCGCACCAGATTTCTTTCGGGTGCAGGGCTCGCGCGGTCCAGCCGCCCTCGGACCCTTCCAGGATCAGGGTGTTCGCATAGCCCTTCAACGGGTCGGGCTTCGCCCGTGCCGTATGGCAGGGCCCGCGCGGATCATGAATCACCACGCGCTGGGCCCGCCCGCCTCCCGCGGGCTGCCATGTGCCGCGCGGCCAGGGCATCATGCGATCCCCCGTCGTCGAGATCCGAGGGTCCACGAGCAAGGTGCCGTTGTTGAGGTCCAGGCGGAGCTCATCCAGCGGTGGCCGCCCTGCCTCTTTCCAGAGCTGGCAGAGGCCGCGTGGCTCCACGCAGGGCTGCCCCAGGGGGGGTATGGGGCTCGGTGCCCGAACCCGTTCTCCGCAACCCCAAACCTGGACCGCCCGCGCGCGTGCCGTGACGTCGCCGAAGTGTGTGCACAGAAGGCGCGTCTCCGGGGAGAGTGCCACATAGCCGAGGCGCCGTAGGCGCGCCCCTAGCCGCACTGCGGCGTAGTTGACGGGGGCGTCGAGCAGCACGGCCAGCGGCCGAGTGGTGATCAGTAGCCGCTCCAGGCCCGTCGCTTCGCGTCCACCGGGGTCCTCCGATAGTGACGCGCACAGCCAGCGGGTCCGCGGGGCCCCAGTGGGGTCCTTGGGGTGGTCCCCGTCGTCCGGGTCCCATCGGTCACCGACATCCCACGGCGCTAGCAGCGCCGACCCACCGAGGCTCTCCCATGCCTCCCCAAAGGGGGGCCACGCGGTTCCCACCTCCAGCAGCCGCGCCCCCTCGACCTGCAGGGGGGCGTAGCGTGGTAGGGCCTCCCGGGCTCCTTTGACTTGGAGTGCAGCCGCGCGCCAGGGCCCGTCGTCTCCTGGCATCCGCAGCTCGCGCTGGGCGGCCTCCTCCACCAGCTCGCCCCACGGTGCTGCCGGCGACAGCTCGGTCCATCCGGCCTCCGCCATCCGCTGGCGTACCTCCTCCACCGTGGCACGAGTAATGAAGTCGGCCAGCTCGTTGTGGTAAGTCCGTAAGTAAAGCCCGTCCAGGACCCGGAACTTGTACCGTAGCTCCAGCATGGCCAGGACTCGAAGCAGGTGGCGCGCCACCGCGTTCCGTGCCCGGCGGCGTCGCAGCCAGCGGCTGACATTACTGTTGTCAGTGACGTACGGCAATAGCAGCTGGAACCAGTCCGGGCCCTTCTCGGCCGCCAAGGCTATCAGGCAGAGGAGTTCGACCACCGCGATGATCTCCCCCTCCCCCTGCCAGGTGACCCCAGGGGCGGAGCGGAGCGTCTCCAGATAGGGAGCCGCCTCCGCCACGATGTACTCGCGCGAGGACCAGTCCAGCGCACCGATCCGATCCAGGGTGGCATCGCCTCCCAGCCAGCGCAGCCTGCCGAGCGCCCCCGGGAGTGCGAGGGCCTCGCGAAGGCCTAGCAGGCCCTCGAAGGAGGTCTCGAAGTTACCCTCGACCGGCATCTCAAAGCAGACGCGCAGCCAATCCAGGGTCTGGTGCCAATCGTCCCACGCAGCCTCTACCATCTCGGGGTCGCCCGGCGGATGGACGTAGGCCTGACCTGGGTCACCCGACAGCATCCGGTGGACCGCTGGGAGCTCCAGGCTCAGGGCTGGAGCTGCGCAGGCGCAGAACTGGCCGAGCCCACTTAGCTCCCTCGCGGTTCGCAGCCGGACCATGCGGCAGCCGAAGCTCAGCTCCGGCTCCGCCAGTAGGAAGCGCATCTTCATGGCCTTGGGCTCCGGGAGTCCAACTCGCTCGCGCTCGAAGTCCATACTGAGCCCCCAGATAATCTGCGTGGTGGAGGGCTCCCCCTCGGCGTCCCTCTTGCTGACGTTCACTGCTTCGGACCCAAACACCTCACGTATGGAGGCATCCAATGCGTCGCAAGCCATCCACGGCCGGACCCCAATGTCGGGCTCCACCACCACAGGGTCATCCATAAGCCACTCCGAGTGGAAGTGGGTGGTGTCGTGCCAGTGCGGCTCCCCAGGCCGATAGCTCTCGTGGAGCTCCCTCGCCGCCAGGGCGAGCATCATGTAATTGCCTGGGGCTCCCGTCCACCCAAACACCATGGCTAGGTAAACGACTCTGACGTCCCCCTCGATGCCAGCGTGGGCCCCCGGTAATGAAGTGCCAAAGTCCCCGACGTCCGCCGGGGCGATGTCCAGCCACTTGAAGGCCCGCGAGACGTCCCGCTTGGCGCAGAGGAGGCGCGCTCCGGGGTGGCGCGCGCGATGCCATACCGCCGTCCTCGCCACCTGCCGATGGCGTGGCTGGACGGCAGGCGGGTGGTCGCGCTTGTGTGTGGCGGCGTTGGCCGAGAGCATCGCGTGGATCATACGCCCTTCGGACGATAAGGTTCTGTCCGGTAGCTGCTTCGGGACCCTCCCCAGGGGGGCTTCCACCAGCTCCGTCAGAAAACCCTCTGCCGCCTGGGAAGCCACCAAGACGATCCCCCAGGTCACATCCGCCCATACCTTCTGGTAGGCCTCGTCGATGTGGGCTCGCACGCTGGGGTACGGCTGAGCTCGCTCGCGCCTCCGCGGCGCGCCCCGCCGCGCGGAGGCTCCCCCTTCCGCTAGCTCCCGGACGTACTCGAAGTGCTCTCGGCTTAAACACCGTCGCACCTTGTCCCCCAGGACACCCCGAAGGGGGTTGCCCAGGCGCTCGTGGCGCGCGCGCCTAAGCAGCGCGGCCGCTTCCTTCAGGGACCCCGTCCGCTGGAGGAGCTGATCCCCCAGCCCCACCAGGGTCCGCATGGCTTCGGGGTCGTACTCAGGGTGCTCCGTGCAGAAGGTCAGGTAGACCGTGGCCAGCTCCGCCGGGCTGCACCCGTCGAGGTCCTCCGCGATATCTCTGGCCGGATCCTCGCAAGGGGGTCGAGTCTTGCCCGCACTCACCTCCCCCTGTGCCTTGCCCAATGGGGGCTTAGGAAGCCCCGCCAATGCTCGGTGCATGGCTGGGCTAAGCCTACCGCATTTTGAGCCGTCCCCTGAGGCCTGCAGGCGCTCGATTCCAGTGAAGTCGACGCCCTGCAGGCGCCCGGGCGCCTCCGCCCGGGCGATTTTGGGGGACGCCCCCGGGCCATCCTCCCATATAGGCGCCAACTGCCGACGCAGTTGGCTCACCGACCAGCGGTGATAGGCCCCTTTCAACACCTTTGCCCACGCAGCGCAAAGACGGGGGGCCCAAACCTGCGCCTCCTTGGTGCGCTTAATGCCCGAGCCCGGCACGTGATCTTTCAGCTCGACGTGGTGGTGGTCACGGGGGCATCGTCGCGCCAGCAACAGAGCGTGCAGGTACAGCCGGGGGCTGACGAGCCACCAGCTGCCCTTGCGATAGCGGCTCTCTGGCGCGTCGGACGGGGCCTTACCCCAGGCGCACATGTGGATCGGGACGATCATGGCCCCCGTCGCTCGACGCAGCTCGTGCATCGGGGCCTGGTCCCAAATCTTGGGGTAGCGGCCCGAGGGGCAGGAGGACTCGATGAGGAACTCCTTGCCGGCGTCGTGTAGGATGCGGCAGGTGTCGCACGTGAACTGTGTGTGGCTGTTACCCACGCGCTCGAACTCTTTGGAGCCATCCCCCTCGGGGTGCTCCCACGTGCGGGTGCCCTGCGGGGTCCCGCCCGGCTGGGTCATGAGCCCGAGGTCGGTGTACGAGCCACACGGGGTACCCCAGCACCAAACGTTGGCCACGTCGGGGCCCATGGGGGTCCGTGCGGCCTCCTGTAGGCGCGCGCGAACCGCTGGGTCGAGGGTGTCATGATCCGGCCGTGGGCCGGACTCTCGGAGAGGGTCGTCGTAATATTCGATCGGCTCCAGCACCCGGATGCCCTCGGCGCGAAGCGCGGCCGACCAATTTTCCCGAACCGGCGTACACCTCTTGGGCGATCAAACCGTACGCGAACGCGGGGTCGTGTCGAATTGGCATCGCGTTCGCCTCCAGGAGGCGTGCCTGGACGTCGGCTGGATGTTCCCCGAACGAGGCTGGCGCGCGTCCCACTGCGCGGCCCGCCCGACCTTCCGCTGCCTTGCAGTGGGTGCAGGGCGCGCTCTTGCCCGGGACGGTGGGTTCAACGTCCGGGCCTTCATCGAGCATCTCGCGCCAGCCGACACTTACGATCTCGCGGGACAGGCGTCCTGCGTGCCCCCAGCGCTGGCCTAGGGCCGCCGCCTCCGCGTGGGAGCGTGGGCGCAAGGCGCGCATATGGCCACGACAGATCAGGAGCGGAATTACCTGATCCTCCGCGCCGACACCCGCCCCCATTAGGTGGTCCACGCATAGGCGCCCACTGCCGTTGACACGGTGCACCTGGAGCGTGACGGCGTCGAGGTCGGTGACGGGGCATGCTGCCAGGCAGCGATAGTCCTTGTCGTGGTGCGGGTGCACCGCATCATGGACGTAGGAACGGACATCGGCCTCCAGGGCCGTGATCCACGGTGGGGAGTCGCCCAGGGCACGAAGGGCCTCATGGGCCTCCTCCCATAGTGCATGGCGATACGTCGCGGCCAACTGCTGCACCGCGTCCGGGCTGGGCTCTCCTGTGTCCTCGCCCGCGCGTAGCAGGAGCACCCCCGCAGCTACGTGCAGCAGCAGGCACTGCCGCTCCTCGGCGTCGCCCATCTCCAGGCCCATCGCCTGGCCCATCTCCTCTGTAGGGCTGAGGCGGTCCCGGTAGTCGATGAAGTCCCACTGGATGCGGGTGTCCCCGTCCCAGAAGGTATAGGACCCGCGGCCTATCAGCCCGTCGGTGTCCCACGCAACCGGGCCAACCTCGGCCCCGCCCTCGGTGACGTATCCTGCGGCGCAGCTAAGCGCCTCATGCAGGTCGGCTGCCTCGCTGCTGAGTCCCCGATGGCCTCGGTCCACGGCTTCCTCGAGGGCTCGCTCCAGGGTGAGCCGCTCCCCGCGCAGGCGCGCCCCCAAGACGCGCCCGCGCACGTGGCTCTGCAAGTACTCGCTGGCCCCCTTCAGAGGCGCGAAGATGCCCTCGGATTCGAGCTCCTGCATGAGTTTGAGGCGAAGCTCCGGCCCATCACCCGCGGGCTGGGCGTCCCAAGTGGCCGCCGCGCGCGGGCGGTCGTGGTCTTCGAGCCATCCGAAGTCGGGGCCCTTAACCGCTTCCCGGAGGTCAGATTCCATCGCGGTAAGCTGGAGCGCGGTGTAGTCGTCCGGGGCCTGCCCCGGGCCCGGGTCGCCCGCTGCTCGCGAGCCGCTGCCACGGCCACGGCCCTTTTCCTTCTGGGAGTCAGGGGCAGCAGGTGGGGAAGTGTCCTCGCCAACCTTCTCGGCCTCGGCTGCCTTGGCTTGCGAGCGCAGCTGCGCAATCATCCCATCCACCTGCTTGGGGTCGATCCGGGGCGTCCCAAGGAGCCCCCCGCGCCTCGTGAGCTGCATGACTACCGAGTAGTCCAATCCGCGCGTTGACTTGATGGGGTCATGGGAGTTAGGGCAATCGCAAGCCCTCCGCGAGCAGCCCATGTGCGTGGTAGCCCCCCAGCAGATAGGGACGTTGTCCTTATTGCGGGGCGCATGCGCCACGGATCGCGTACGCTCTGGGCGTGTTAGTTCCTTGCCCGCTGGGTACGCCCTCTTGGGGGCTGTCCCCGCTGGGGCCCCGGTGCCCGCCTTGGGCCCCGCCTTCGGCTGGGGTCCAGCCCCCGCCTTGGGCCTGTCATCCCCCTACGCCGTGGGCCGGGGCTCGCCCATTTCCTCGCTCCCTCCCGCCTTGGGCGGTCGCTTCGTGAGGTGGGCGTTCAGCTACCCATTGAGGAGGCGCGTGAGTGCGGCCTTGCGCCGGGGCACGACCACCTGCTGGTAGTAGGCGTTCGGGTCCCCGAGGTCGAACGTTCGGGGCAAGTCGTAGCCGTTCTCCGGCATGAGTAGGATGTACTTGATGTCCTCCCTCCTCGGGTTCTCGGTGTCGAGCTCTCGGCAGAGCCGACGCCTCAGCTCCCGTAGCTCCTCGACCCAGGTGCTTCGGAGCTCTTCCCACAGATCCTTGACCCAATGGTCTGGGAACTCCGAGGGGTCCCTCTCGAAGGCCGCCTCCAAGAACCCCAACGACCGCCGACGCTCCGCCCCATGTGCGACCCCTACGATGGACTCGAACATCTGGATCTCGCACCGGGCCCTCTTAAACCAGGTCGCCATGTGGGTGGCGGGCCGCTGGCGGGGCTCCAGCTTGTCGTCCACAGGGAGCCGATAGCCATCGAAGTCCTCGTCACGCGCGGGGACGCAGTCGTCCACCGCCAGGTCGTGAGGGCCCGTCCCGAAGGCGAGCGCCGCGTAGCCGTGCGCCACACGGTTGGTAACCAGGCAGGGAAACCCGATCGTCTTCAGAGTGCTCTTGGAGTGCGCACACATGCGCTTGAGAGAGTCGAACAAGTCCTTCCCCGTAATCCCCTCGCAGGCCTCAACCACGAAGGTGTTGCATCCCCGGGCTATGTAAAGGTCAAGTTCCTCGTCCCGACCGATCCCTGCCCTGGCGCCCCGGGCCTTCTTGTCGCCCTCGGTGGCCCGCGCCTGCCGCTCGGCGGCGAGGACGTGGCGCTCGGTGAGGCGGTTCTGGCGATCCAGGCGCTCGATGATCTGGGCTTCGGCCTCGGCTGCAAGCCCGCCCAGGGCGCCCGCCGCCCCGGCGTCGTCTGGACCCCCAGCTCGCTCCCCACCCAGGCCGCCCCCGTGGGGCGTCTGGCCAGTGAGGTGGCCAAGGACCGAGGCCCCGTCGAGGAGCGGGTTGGCCCCACGAGCGGCCCCCCCGCGTCCATCGCGTGCCAACAGGTCCCGATCACCCAGCAGGCCCCGTCGTGGGCCCGTGGGTTGGATGGGGGGCATGGCCCCGAAGAGCTCGCGTCGGGGTCCCTGCTTCGGGCTGGGATCCCGCCCCCGCGCCGAGCGACTCCGCGACCCCTCGCGTGAGAAGCTGCCCTGCAGGGGGACCTTGTCGGCGGCCGCAGCACGCTCCCGCGCGCGCGCTTCCAGCTGCGCATCCTCCAAATCCGCGAGGGCGCGCTCCAGATCGGACCCCAGTGGGCCCGCCGCTGCCACCTGCGCGACTCTCCGCCGCAGCTGCCGTTCCGCCTGATCGAGCGGAACCCCGAGCAGGTCCGCGGTCATACCTAATGCGCTGAGGGCCGCCGCTTGGCCCCCCCGTCCTTTGAGATCCTCGGCTCGCAAGGAATCCATGAATATTTCGAGGGGGTCGGGCTCCTCAGCGTCCTCGCTCACGCCGGCGGCGGCCGCCGCCAGGCGCGACGGTGCCGCCACGGGAGCTGGGCGGGGCAAGCCCTCCATCCCGGGCGCAGGCTGCGCCCCCGGCGCGCCGCCCCGCCGATGGTGGCCGAGTGTGCGCACCGGGTCGTGCTGCAGCTGCTGGCGCTCCGTGTTCGTCAGGTAGCGCCGCCTCCAGCCGCTCGCGCTTTCCACGTCCACACCGTCCCACTGCCCCTGGCGTAACATCGCCAGCAGATCCTGCGGGATGTGGTGGGCGATGACACGCAACCCCACTTCCCGCGCGCCCTGGGGGACCTCGTACAGCAGCCGATTGATCCAATCTATCGGGTAGCGCCCGTCCTCCAGCGGAGGGGGGTGCCGTACGACCTCGCTGGCTGGGACCTCCACCCTGACGCCCTCGAGGCTAGTCCCGATGATAAGTCGTGCGTCCCCGCCAGTGCCCCGTGCGTCGAGCCCCTCACATTCTCCCAATAGAATATACCAAGGACTCGCCGGGGGCGCGCCGTACGCATCCTCGGCTCCCCGAGGGTCGCCCGGGAGTATCGGGCAGACCTTCACGAGTAAGGGCTCCTGAAGCCACCCGTGATGGGCGATCCGGTCGCCCGGGGCTCCGCGGTCGGCAGACCGTGAGCGCCCGCTGGCCCTTGCTTCCGCGGAGCGTGTGCGACGCGGCTGCGGCCCAGAAGCTAGGGCCTGCGCCCCCGAGGGCTCCACATCGACGGATGGGGCCACGGCGGGCGGTGGCGGTGCAGCGGGCGGGGGGTAGACCGGCCCGGGCGCTATGCCAACCCCATCGGCGGCATGCGCGGTCCAATCGCGCGCCCTGGCGGGGCTTGGAGCCCGCACCCGCATGCGGCGGCGCAGGCCCCCGAGGATCCCAGGTTGGACCGTTGCTTCGACGCGCACGGTGCGACCCTCGTCCCGTCGGAGATGTTCCCCGCACATCGGGGCCCCCCCGCAGCTGCCCTTCGCCATGCGGAGACTAGTGGGGAGGCTGCACTTGCGGCCGATCAGGGTAGACCGATACTTCTGCGCATGGTGGGCGCAGAGGTGCACCTGTGCATTGAGACAATGCCCCGGCCGGGGGACGTCCGACACCTCCGCGTCCTCCTGTAGCAGAACAGTAGCCTCCTGCATCCCTCGGTCGCCGCACCCCTCCGGCTGGAGGGGGCGTGCGCCACCCGCGAGCTGCGCCCCAACTTGTGCGGCTTGGCAGGGGCGCTCCTCCGCCTCCACCTCGCTCTCCGAATCGATGTCCAGGCGGCGATAGCCCGTGGCGTCGGTGATGTAGCGGGGCTCCGGCCGGCCCCGGCACAGCCATCCAAGTACCGACCAGGGTGAGCAAAGCAGCCACTTGAGGACCCCGAACACCTTCCGGAGTCCCACGCCGACTGCCCGGCAGGCTGTGGCCTTTCCGTGCTCAGCCAAGTCCACGATCTGTGTATGGTCAATGGCCGCGTACTGGTCGACATGCATGGGATGCGCCACTGGACAGGAGGCGCACTCGACGGCACGGCATAGATGCACGTTCCCTGTCTCCTCGAGGTTCAGCCGCCACTTGCGACTGGTGCACCCCAGAACCTGCCCGATCTTGATGGTCAGCCCGTGGCGGTCCAGTCGGCACCGGTCCGCGAAGTTGCAGCTGATGCGGGCCACCTGCCCGTGCTTGTGCAGAAGCACGTGGTTGTACGCCCGATTGGTCCCTCGGCCGCGGACCCCCTTTGTGTAGAACTCCGTCTCCACCACGCCGCCCAAGCCCGGCCCGCGCCAGCGCACCAGCAAGGGAGTCGGAGGGGGTGGGGGCAGATGGGCGCCGGGCCCATCGCCTCCGCGTCGCTGGCAGCACCGGGTAATCTGGTACCACGCCCAGCGGAGTCCCCCGGCTGCCCACAGCATAGGCTGGGCTGCGGTGTTGACGATGAAGGCCAGGGCACCCAACACGAACGTGAAGATGCCTAGGGCAAAGCATAGGACCGCGGTCTCCCACCAGTACCCAAGCATCTTAACGCCCAGGCGGTCGACGGCGGATCCAATCCATCCGCCACTCGTGCGGATCGTGCCCGTGTGGTCGGGGGAGCTTACCCACGCTCCGTAGCCCGCGAACTCGAAGACCCAGGCTGCGAATCCCCAACCGGGACCCGGCCCCGCCTCCGGGGGCGGGGTAGGTGGCGGCGGAGGCGGTGGGGGCTCGTTCCGGCCAGCCCACCAATGGGGCAGGTGCGGGACCCAACCACTCCACCCCCAATGCCCGTCCAGCCCGCGCGGCGGGTCAGGCTCGCCATCGCCCGTCCGGTTTCCCGGGGCAGACGGCTGCCCAGGCGCACCCGTGGGCTCGCTGTTACCTCCGTATGCCGGCGTAGCTGGGCTGCCCGTGGGCTCGCCCTCGCCTACGCGCCCGATGCCCGCGGGCGTGGTCGTTGTAGTCGACCCTGACCGCGGCGGCACAGGGACGCCCGGCGCCCCCGGGGGCTTGGCCTGCGGCCCTCGCCCCTTTCCCCCTGCAGGCGCGGGCTTGGCGGGCGGTCCTCGCCCCTTGCCTCGCCCCCCACCGCCCGCCGGCAGCGCTGTCGGCCCGGGCAGGGCTGACGGCGTCGGCGCTGGGACCTCCTGCCCCCCGCGCCCGAACGGCAGCCAGCCAAGCGCCCCTTGGACCGTGAGAGCACCGCCCGTAACCAAGATCATCAGGTGCGCTCCCAGGAAGCCCACAGCCATGGCACCACAGGCGCGCTACCTAGTCCGCGGACTAGCACGGCTGTGGTTATGGCCGCCCCGCGGCCCCCTGGAACACCCGCGCGTCGGCCAGAGCCGAACGCTACGGACCCAAAATGGCTACCTGAGCCCACGCCCCCTCCCACTTAACCTGCAGTCTACAACCAATCAGACTATACAACTCTCTGGGCCCCCTCCTGGGGCCCCCCTGGCCGGCTCCAAGGCGGCTCCGAAAGATGGGAATCGCGATTCCCATCTTCCCCTACGCGTCGGAAGGTCTCCAGGAGGCCCCATGAAACTTCCCAGAGGCCCCGCGGTGCCCCAAGAGCGCCTCCTGGGCGTCGCTCGCTGTTGGCGCCCATTTCAAGGGCCCCCGCCGAAACCCTACGGGGCCCTCTGGGGGCCCCATGACGGCCCCAAGAGCGCCGCTTCTGCGCGCCAGGGACAATGACATCAAGATGCGCGTGCGCCAGACGACATCAAGGGGGAGCAATGCTTGCGCACCCACAAACCGACAGCCTCCCAAGACGAAATCGAAGCATCCTCCAAAACTCGAACCGGCGATGCCTCCACCTCCACGTCGCCCACCTCCTCATCCCCTTCCCCCCCTTCCCCGGCCCCCCAGCCCCTCGCCCACCACCCTCGTCATCATCCATCCGTCCTCGTATGTCTCCCCTCCCCCATCCTCCCTTATCCTCGCCCTCCCCCCTCCTCCATCGCCCCGCCCCTCCTGCTTTCCGCTGCTTGGCCTTGGCCGCCATGGCCTTCGCCTTCGCGGGCGCTGGCCCCTCCTCGAGCTTATCCAACTTCTCCAAATCCGAATCGCACTTCGCATCGCCGCTCAGGTTGCCGTCCGCGTCCACCGCGTCGCCGCCATCGGCTCCGCCAGGGCCCTTCGGGCCCTTCGGCCCCGAGGCAGGCCCGCCCTTCGGCTTCGCCTTGGCGCTGAGCAGGATGTCCAACAGGTCGTGGCCGTCGCCGCTGCCAGCCGCCCCGCCAGCGACGGGGGCCCCTGCGGCTGCGACCGCGCCATCGGCGCTGAACACCTCGGACCCCTTGGACACGGCCTCCCCCCGAAGGACGCCGACGCAGCTGTCAGCAGACGCGGTGCGGGGCCTCTCCGCCACGACGCGCTGAAGGCCAGGGATCAGCGAGAAGAAGCGAGCCACCCCGTAGCAAGAGCTGAACACGAGCTCGCGCCTGCTCTCGCTCACCTTCAACTTGAACATCGAGTCGTCGGTGGACTTGCACTGAGCGAATACCGCAACTGCAGGCTGTGATTTTCGAACGACGCACATGCGCAGATAAGTTGACCGTGGCGGGGCCCCTGCGACAATAGCGCGGAGCCGCATGAACTCGCCAGCCTCGACGTCCGCGACGAAGGATCTCAGAGATGCAGCCATGGCCAACGCGTCGTCATAGATGTCCTCGTCACGGGAACAACACAAACCCAAGTGCTTGCGGCAGCAGGGTTGCCGCGAAACTACTGGCTCCTGAGGCGCGGGGGCGCCGTCTGTCTCGGCGACAAGCATCATGGATCGAAGTTCTTGTCGGATTCTGCCTGAGGTCAATGTAATTCCAGGAGTGTAATTGCTGCCCGCGTCGCCGCGAGTCCGTTTGATATGATCGATGAACTTCTCAGCGCTGATCGGCCACGTGCTGTCGCACGCATCTGCAAAGCGCGCCCCTCGGCTGCGCTGGAGAGCGGCGGGCCTGGCAGCGGGCGACGCGGCCGGAGGCGGGGGGCATGTCCCGCCCGCCAAGACATCGTGCAAGTCCACGTCCGCAGCGGGCTCGCCGTTGCCGAAATGATCGCCCGAGCCCGCCAATATGTCAAGCAAATCCGCGCGCCTGGGCGCCCAGCCCGACTCGACGGCGCCGCCGTCGTCGAAGGCGTCGCCCGCGTCGGCACGAGGGGGGGCCCGAGGCGCGCCGTGGGCCCTGAAGTAGTCATTCACCACGTCATCGGGCGCATTCAAAAACTCGCATCTCCACTGCGCGCGAGCGCCAGTCTCACCCTGAGCGCTCCGGCTGGCGCCGCCTCTGGAAGCTTTGGCGACCCCCGACTTCGCATTGACGAAAGCAACTGACAAGTTCTGGGCCCGCGCCCGGCTGCCCTGCCCAACAGCGTTTCGCTCGGCGTCCTGGCGAGTGGTCAGGCCCAGGCGCCGAGCGTTGATGACATCGTTCTTAGCTAAAGTGAAATCGATGCCGCCCTCCTCCACATATGCCCTCATGAGCCGCCTCAGATAACCATGCCAGACAAAGCCCTCGGCGGTCGGGCGCCTACCGCTGCGGTCGATCAAGTGCTTGAAAACAGAATGTAGGCGTTCAACGTGACCAACAGACATGCTCGCGGTGTTGGCCCACTCCTGCAGCACTTCCTTCACCGTTGTGGACAGCAACGCGCGCAGCGGACTGCCGTGCTGCGCCGCGGCGTCACCCCGCGCCCAACTGCGGAGACGCTCTGAGAAGTGCGGGCCCAGGCAGCAAGCATTGGAATCCAAGAGATGCTGCATCACGCGGGTCGCTCGGTCGTCCTGCTCGACGCCAGGGGCAATAGACTCCAAGAGCCTGCATGGGTATTGAGGCGCCAGATCCAGCCTGTGATAGACCGCACCAGATAGGGCAAGCGTGGCACTTCGCATGCAAGTATACAGCTTATCCTCGGCATCACCTCGAAGACTGAAGTGTCGGGCCGGAATCCCCCCCCCCGCGTTGGCCATGGCGAGCTCATTGACGAGACCTCGCTGGACCTTCCTGACGGAGGACATCGTCGACGTGACCATGTCCAGCAGCAGGCGCCCTTCAAAGGGCGACGAGGGGCGCGGGAGGTCGAGGGCCAGGGCGGGGCGAGGATGGCGCGGCGGATAATCGGGTGAGCTTGAGGGGGGCCCCGGCGGCGGATAAGAGTGAGGGGCGCCGCTCCAACGCCGCCAGAGCAACAAGTGCGACCTGCAACGTTTGAGAATCTACCCCAGCGGGTGGCATCGATAAACCTCTGTGCAAGTGGGAAGAAAACCTGGATGGGGGATGGCCGCAGAAGGGCCGCACGTCTCAGCGCGGAAACGATCGCACTTGCAGACCGTTCGTTTGGGCGGCGAGTACCGCCGCGGGGGGGGCTGAGAGGGCGACCCTACTGGGACTTGGAAATATGGCCGAGGGTTAAACCGAAGGCGAAGGGGCTGCATCTCCTCCTCCTCCACCTCCTCCTCGCCGTGATCATCCTTGCCTTCTTCCATTGTCCTCAGGGCCGGGTCAAGCGGGGGTCCTTTCTCGTCAAGGTCCAAGAAACTCAAAAGTAACTCGTCCATAGGCTCTGTCAGAACAGCCGCGGTAACGGCCCGCTGCAACTGCGCATCATCCTTGAACATTTTCATGGCCTCCCCAATGCGAATGCCCAGGATGACAGAAAAATCAGCCTGTCCAGCATCGTCGACGCTGACGCTGCCCTCTGCGTTCCCAGCACGGCCAAAAGCCCGCTGCCACGATCGCTGCAGGAGGCCGTGGACCACGACGGCGAGCGCCAACCACGCGCAGCACGGGCCGAGCGTAGTCCACCTGCGACGTGAAACGCTGGCACGGCAACGGTGAGAGAACGGAGCAGCGATCAACAACACCCAAGAAGGAACGTTTAAGGGCGTCGGAGAGACGTGGGCATCCTAGTTTGAGGGTGTGGCGTCTGTGCGCGCGCAGCGTTCGCGGGTTGCCTGATCTTACTATCGATATCACTGAATATTCCATTACAGATCTCGCGAGCAATCTCGCAGCATATCTGACAGCAGGGCTCACTGTCGACCTCGCATCGCATCCCATTATCGATCTCACTCGGCCTCGCTCTCGATCTCACGAGGCCACCATCGGGGCGGCATGGCGAGAGGGACAACGAAAGAGGAAACGATGGAAGGCGAAGGGAATGGAGGGCTGAGGGGAAGCAAGGGGGCACATCATAAGAGACTGAAGACTCATCCACCCCCGTCGCCCCGCCTTGAGAAGCTCGGACTGGCTGGAAGGCTGTAGACGACCAGCCACGAAAGTAAATCCACCAAAGAATCCGCAGCCTTTTCTCTGGAACCTCCGCAACTGCACGAATTGCCTCTGCAGTGGTGGGTCGCCCGCTTGATGGGCCAACCCCCGTTGAGTAACTCCAAGATGGCGCTGCCGCGCTCCGGAACTACAGCTTCTCAAGGCCCTGCGAACACTTTTCCTGGATCGCCCCTGAACCGCCGCCCCACCATAACTTCATTACAAACCACCGTGATATCTCGGCACGGCCCTCTGGAGGTTCGAAACCGGGTAGGTAGCCTCCATCCTCCAGGTCCTGCTCAACCACTGCCTTCGACGCCATCAGCAACTGCTTTGCGAGATTGAATGTGTACGACTTTTACAGCGCAAAACATGTTTTGCATCATCCCGAGATCTTGAAGGACCCCCACCACGCTTCGAAAAATCTGATGTATCATGCATTTTGTCGCAATGTATAGAACATTAGCTGGCAAATTCATCCCTACGCATGTCAACGCTTTGACGTTGCTGCTCCCCGCGTCGGCAGCGTCCGATAGAATAGCGAGTTCCTTCAGCGACGCCAGAGACCTTACCGCATCCACGCAGAAGCTCCCAGTCAACGGGCTGTCCAGCGCCTGCCGACGCTGAGAGGCGGCAGGCGGCGGAGCGAAAAAGGGATGGGGGGGGCAGTAAGATCATGAAAAGAGCAGGGAATGGACAGCGGCAGCGACACATAAAGAACGGGAGCGTGCCTCAAACATGAATCGAGCGTTCTTGCCCTTCAGGATTCGGGTAGGCAACAACCGTTCAAGTCTCCCCGCCGGCCCCGCGCACACGACTGTCTCCTGGAACAGATCAATGACGCCGTGCTTCCCGCATCGCACGCCGTACTTTGACAGTTGCTCTCGGGTCGCAGCACCTCTGGATGAACAACCACTTCCCACTGTGCGTAATGGAATCCAAGTCTGAACGTTGCATCTGAATGTGCGCATGCGTCACAGTTGCTCTCGCATCGATGTACCTGTTCGTGCCCATCAAGCTCGGTTGAACCAGAGAGAACGCGGTCTTCAAGGTCCCGTGGATGCTGAGTTTGTTCAAGTGTCCACCCTTCTTCGGCGTGCTCGAAAATGTAGCCGCATGGTCGGCTATGCGCAACTGCGTGGAATCCCATGCCTCGGCCAAGGGCACAGCCCGTCGATCGGCGGCCTGTCGCCTGCGCAATTCCTGCTTCGCCCTCTTTGCGAAGCGAGCAGCACGCATGCGCTCGCGGCGCACAGCAACGGGAATGAAACGGCGCCCGTCCACTTGCCTGGCCCGCGGCCCACAAGGCGGCCGCCGCCGGGGGCGAGGGGGCGCAGCTGCGTTCATGCATCCGCGCTGGCGCGCCAGCAAGGCGAAGGGCGAAAGAGAAGGGGAGTTTGGAGAGAAGGGCAGAAACGAAGGCGTGAGCGGAATGAGGGCAGGGGCGGGGGTGGGACGGGCAAGGGTGGAGGGATTTGGGTGAAGGCAACCCAGATTACGTCAACAACCAATAAAATATGAAACGAAATTGCCAAAGCAAATCGGGGAATGGAGATACTTGAGATAGGGGGGGAATCGGCGACCCGCCCGCGGCCGCGGCGATGCCAGAGCCAAACGCAACGGCGAGGGCAGTCGGAAGACGGCAGGCATCGACCAACCAAAGGAAAAACCCCTCATGTGTCCAGTCGCACACGCAGAATCGACGGCCTGCGGTATATGAAATGCGCACCCGGGGCCATGAGCCAACCTCCTTTGTCCACCTCCATTTCCCTTGCCCCCCACCCCATACCCCTTTCCCCTGTATGTATCCCTTGCAGCTTTCCCTTCTCGTCCACTTCCCCTTCTGCCATTCGCCCACGTACCCCTGCCCGCTACCCCCCTAACCCCATTACACCCCTTACCCCCTTACCCCGCTTCCCCTCCGCAGCCCTAACACTTACCCTGTACCCCCATTAGCCCATTACCCCCCGTACCCCTTACCCCCTGCCCCTTGCCCCTGTACCCGCTTACCCCCTTACCGCCTTACCCCCTTCTCCTTGCCACTACCCCGCACACCTTACCTCTTACCCACTATCCCCTACCCTTACCCTCTACCACTTACCCCTTACCTCCCGCCCCTACCCTTACCCCCTACCACTTACCCCCGACCCCCTACCTCTACCCCCTAACACTTACCCCTAACCCCCTTACCCCCCCTTACCCTCTTTATCCTTTGACCCCCTTTACTCCTTTACCCCTGCCCCCTCCCCCCCACTTGGCCCCCTTTACTCCTTTACCCCCTAAGATTCCCCTGAGATCCAAAGGGGCCTCCCGCACAGCCAAGCGGGATGCTTCAATGAGAAGCCCCACAGCAAGCCCCCGTCTCCCCCTGAGCCGATCTCCGAAGAGGGGCCGCCCGCCTCAGCACCAGCAGCTGCCTCTGGCGGTCCGCGTAGTCCCTCTCGGCCGCCCCGTCCTGGCGCTTCCAGGCAGGCGCGCGAGACGAACTGGCGCGCTCCGGCAGTCGCCCGGCCCGTTCCCGAGGTGGGCGAGATGGCGAGGCCTCGGGTTGCGCACAGACAGGACCCCCAGGTGGTTCCGGCTGGCCTCAGGCGGTCTCTAACAACACCATGGCGCCGCCTGCGGCGGCGCCCCTGGGGCGCTCGGCGCCGAACGGTTGGGGCGTTGAACTGGAGACTGCCCTTGACCACTCTGGGGACCCGTAGAGGCCAGCCGGGACCACCTGGGGGGCCTGCCTGTGCGCAGCCCGAAGCCTTACAAGGGCGAAAGCCCGCTTGAGCGGGGATCCCTAACTGCAAGACGACATCAGCAGGCGGCGGATGTGCGTGAACACACACACACATATATATATATATATATATAAATATATATATTATATATATATAAAGCTGTACATACACACATGCATGCATACACATACATATACATATACATATACATATACATACATACATACATATATATATATATATATATATATATATATATTCACCATGAATGTACATACATATACATGTGGATATACATGTACAAGTATATCACAATAAATGCATGTGTATACATAATAACATAGAAGTATATGTGCATACATACACACACATCTATACACACATATCTATGTACTTACAAATTACCGGATACCAGGCAGACAGGCAGACCGACAGACGTACTGACAGGCAAATAGACGCAAATGCATACATTCAGACATGCTTGTATGCATGCATACATACGTGCATGCATATATACATTTATACATCTATACATACATACATACATACATACATACATACATACATACATACATACATACATACAGACACACATACATACATACATGCATACATACATACATACATGTGTGCATGCATGCATGCATGCATGCATATCTACAAGTATCTAGATATACAAGCATACATGCATGCATACATGCACGCATACATACGTACATACATACACACGTACATACACACATAAATGCAAACGTACATAACTGCACGCACACATACATACAAACGGACAAGCCGACAGACTGACACACTGATAGACATCCACGCATCCGTACACATTCATACGCAATTTTGCATACATGCAGACTTACACACAGACATGTATACATGCATAAAGACATTTAACCGCACATACGTACACACGGCTATGCAAACATATGCACACGTAAGCCCATATGCATACACATCTAAATACACACATACATACATACATACATGTGCTCATACATACATGCATACATACGTACTTACATAAATATATGCATGTGTGCATTCAACCACTCTTTCACACATGCATGTATACATACATAGGTGCATGCATACACACATACACCATGCATGCATGTATACGTACCTACGTACGTAGGTGCATACTTATATTTGCATACACCTCCATATTTGAATGTTTGTATATACGCATACACAGAGGCATGCAGACTTGCACGCACACACCTAAGCATGCACACATACAATCATAAAAACAACCATATATTTGACCCGCGCGCGCTTCGCGCGCGCTTAGGTTCTACCGTGCTCTAGCTGGAATATAACGCGTTCGGCATAAGAAACATATATAGTGACACGGGTCGTGCCCCTCAGAGCTTCACCTGCAGCCCCAAATACAACCTTAGCTTAGCGCCCCACTGCCCATGTCGGCACACCCATCACAATGAGTTCGCCCCATAGGGAACTCCACCTTCGTCCCTAGAGATAAGGTTCGCAAGATGGCACGCCCCTCAGGCGATGTGTGGCACCAGCGGGAAGTTTCATAGCGTCGCCCACCTCTCGGCACAGCTGTCACACGGATCTCTGGACGGCCTCAGAGACAAGGTTGGCATCCCGCCCCCCCCCGCCTACTTCGGCACACGTCGAACACGGATCGTGGCACACAGGGATTCCCACCTACGGCCCCAGAGGGTTCGCTCTGCGCCACCCCTGGCAATTGCGGCCAGGAGCACCACCTAAAAACACAGAGACAACGTTCGTACAACACACCCACGCCCATGTCGGCACGCCAATCACGCGAATGTTTCTCCAGAAAGAGTTCGACCTATGGCGCCAATGGGCAACTTCGCGTCGCGTCCCTCCGCCCATTTTGGAACATGCCTTGTATGGGTCGTGCGCGGAGGAGGTCCACCTGCGGGCTCACTCGGCGGGTTCGCGCGAGGGCATCCGACTGATTCGGCGCACCCTTCGCGCGGATCGTGCCCCACAAGGATGAATTCAGCGAGCCCGTGCACGCGTGCTCTGCAGCAGCCATCATTCCGTATTGTCCCGCGGCGCGCAAATATAGGAAGAGAGACCCACGCTCTGCGCTACACATGACTGCATGGGTCCGTTGCCAAACACATTGCTTGCTTAATGGACGAAACAATTTTGGCCTTCCGGGGCCTTCTCGGGCGCATCCTGGATCCTTGTGGGGGGAGGCCCCAGAGCCTCCGCAGAGGGACGGAAATGCGATCGGCCAAAGAGGGAGAGAAAATCCTGAAGGGTGTCCAGGTCTTGTTTTGGATGTTTCCTTCTCCTCCTCCTTTCCGTCCTCTTCCTCCTCCTCCTCCTCGTACTCGTCCTCCTCCTCTCCCTCCTCATCCTTTTCCTCCTCTTCCTCGTCGGCACGGCTCGGTTCGGCTATATCAAGGCCTGCACATAAATGGCCTCGTCCACGATTGGGAGGCAAGGCGAGAAAGGAAAAAAGAAATTTATAAACTCCTTTGGAGCTCGATCCGTTTGACATCAGGGGTCCCACACAGCATCGCACCACGGACCAACAACGAGCCAGGACTGTCAATCCCAGGACATATACGGATCAAGATGGCGCTAAACGTTTTCCTCCCCATGAACGAGCACAACGCTGTCATGCAGCCATAAACGCCGTTGCAGCACTGACATACGATGACGAAGGCAAGCGAGGGCTAAGGCAATCCGTGCTCTCCGCGCAGCTCATGTGCAGGCGTCCGCCCCTGCGCCTTCCTCCTCATGTCGACCCCAACCTCAGCCGTAGGAGTTTCGAGTGAACCAACAGGTTGGGGCCAAACGCGGGAACACGATGGGATGGCGGCGACTCTCGACAGGGGTGCATCCGAACGGCCCGTTGGGGCCGCATCCCCGCGACCCCCCTCTTTTCTAAACGGCCGCATGTTCGAAGGAGGGTCTCGGGGACTGAGGACGCGAAACCGCCGCCGACCACACGAGGTGGTGTACACGTCGGTCGGAAGAAGTAGGTGAAAACATTAAGTAGGACGGCGGACAAAGTAGATCGGGCTCAGGCACTCCCAGAGAAGAACGAAGCACAGCAGCAAAAGCACACCGAGTCTTGAAGTACGATGGCGCCCAAAGTAAATTGGGATCTGGGAATCCCAAGAAAAAGCTTCAACGACCGTCGTGTGCACATCGGGCCGCTCCGAGGCCCGACGGCGCCACCGCCGCCGCCGCCGCCCTACGGGCGCCGCCGACACCGGCGGCCCTACGGGCGCCGACGCCGCCGCCCTGGTGCGCCACCGCCGACATCGGGCCGCCCGAGGGCGTCGCCGCCACCACCGGCCGCCCGGGGGGGGCCGCTGCCGCCGGCCGCCAAGCGCGTAGGGCCGCAGGCTTAAGGGCGCAGGGGCGAGGCCTCTGCGCGGTGCGTGGAGCAATGCGCGGGGGGGGCACCTGGGCCCCGCTCGGGCTGCGGGCGCGCCTGGGTGCTTCGTCGTCGTCCTCGTCCTCGGCCCCGGCTTCGTCCTCGTCGTCGTCCTCGTCGTCGTCGTCGTCGTCGTCGCAGCCGCCTGCCGTCCGCAGTCCGCCGTCCGCCGTCCGCCGTCGTCGTCGTCGTCGCTGCGCCGATGTTGACCTGGTCTCAGCGTTTTCCCGCTCGCGGTCTTCGGCACCTGAAGCTGCCACCCCGTGGCCCGCTCTGGCAAGGGAGTCCACAAGATCCGCGTGGTGTGCCAGAGCGCCGTGGTGTCGCAGGATTTGTCCATTGCCGACTGGTTTCCTTCATTTCTGCCTTCGGGGGCCGTCTACCACGACCAGCGCGGGGGCTGCTGAGGGGAAAGGGGGGTCATACGTGGATGCTAGTGGGGGCTACTTCTGGCCTTGCCCAAGGGCCCCAAATGAGGGCTGCACGTGACTTAAGTGGCTTAAAGGGGCAACGATCTGGACCGGAACCCACATAGCGGAATTACCGAGACCCGTCAATACAGTTAGGGCACTTGCCACCCACTTATAAGACAGGTTAGGCCTGATAAAACTCACGCTCGCTTGCGCGTGTGACTCACCTATCCCCTTAGCAACCGCCGGGGTGATCCGAGTAGCTCACCAAACTGCTATCACGTCGCGTCCCCTGGAGGAGGGCAGCTTCTCGGCTCTCACGATTCTCTTCGCGCCCCTGGGGGTGACCTGGGCTCCTCCTGGTCGCTCTGTGGGGGCCTAGCGATGCGAAGCAAGGATGTTTCCCCTTCGCCCGCCTTGGGAACCGACGACCTGGGACCCCAGCGGGCGGTGGATATGGATGTACGTGGGTCCCACGAAGGCCTGAAGGTGTCCATATCCACCATCTTCAGAAATCTTCCAAGATCAATCCCCCAGGAGATTGCGTTCACGGATACGTCCCCGCCTCGGATGTCTGTCGCTCTTGGGGGGCAAACGAGAACCCTCTCGGAACCTCCTCGGACCTTCGGACACCTCCGAAGGACATCCTGCGAGCCTGGGGGGGGAAGTGAGAAGGGGCGGGCCTGCTCATAAGGCTCGGAAGTCACCAGCCTTCTGAGAAGCTTTCCAAACCTTCCCCGAAGACACGGGGAACCTCTCAGAAGGCCGGAGGGCTTCTGGGAAGCCCCGCCGTCTTCTGAGAAGTCCTTCTCCTTCTCACCTCCCCCCTCGCTCGCCGCCAACTGGAGGGGGAGGAGGAGTAGGAGAAGAAGGAGGAGGGGGAGGAGTAGGAAGAGGAGGAGGAGGAGGAGGAGGAGGAGGAGGAGGAGGAAGAGGAGGTGCAGAACCTCGCTCGCCGCGAAACCTCGCTTCACGCGTGTTGTCGCGCCGCGCGGCGCCCTGTGCTTATCTGCCCCCCCCTCCCCCCGCGCGGCTGCCCCTGGGGAGAGGGACCAAACTCTCTGGCCCGGACAGCGAGAGGCGTGCGCGGTGCTTTTGGAGGGGGCAGCGATAGGGACTGGTACAGGGGGGGCGGAGGAACATCGACCCGGAATCGGCGATACATCTAAGACAAACAACCGCATGGAAATCCATTGTTGGCGCTCCGCGTGGATTTCTTGGATCTGAGCTGTGCAACCCTCCCTGGCGCGCGGAGCGCGCCAGGGCGGCGCCAGAGGCGCCGCCATGGGGGCGGCCCAGCGCGGAGCCCAAAAATCCGCGAGGAGCGCCAAAAGTTTATATTTACACAGTTTTTTCTTCGAACATCACTGTTAAATCCGATGAGACGAGTGCGGTCCACGACTCGCAAAGGAACTACTCGCAAATGGCATGGCTCAGCCGAGGAAGATTTACGACCCAATTACATCGAAGGGACCATTTTTTTCGGACGTTTGCGAGTAGGCACTTTACGAGAATTGGAACGCACCCGGTGACCGATGGTCAGTCCGCACGTTCCTGGGCGAGTTGGGGCTATCAGGCCCCTATCGGCGATGAGTGGGCGATTTGGGGGTCGATGAACACCCCCCATGGTCAACGTTTTCTTTTTCGGCGTGACGCCCTTGGGCGGAAGGGGGGGAGGGGGGGATGTGGCTCTGGACCTCTGCTCAATACGACTGTTTGCAGCAGTGCGTCCCATGGGGGAGACTCCACCTGCTTGAAACGGGCTCCAAGAAGCAGCCCCGATCTACTCCATGGGAAGAGGTGCGAGGGCCCGCGCCGATCGGCAACACAATGAAGAAGAAAACGATCACATGCCCCCTGTCGTTGCCCCTGATCTCTTCGCGCTCCCCCATGGCACCTGACGTGATGGCATGTGGGCTCCGAGCGCCAAATTCTCCTGGCCGTGCCGCCCTGTGCTGGCTCGCTAGGCTTCGAGGATCAAGTCTCGTCGTCGTCATCGTGGTCGTCGTCGCCATCGTCACCGTCGTCGTCGTCGTCGTCGCCGCCGCCGCCGCCGCTGGTGAGGGGCACTCAGATGGCACAAGGTACGAGCCTCCTGCAACTCTCGCGTGCTCCCCTGTGCTCGAGACTTGTTCGGTATTCTGGCTCCTGGCCAGGCCCTGGATCCAGGCTGACCCTAAATTCTCTTGAAGCTGATTATCTCCAACCTGTCCATGCCGGTCGTGGAAGATACTTCAAGTTGAACCATCCAGACTTCCGATGAGCATGCCTCTGGCCAGAGAAAGCCAGACGCAAACAACAGCCATTAAAGTCACCCTGGTGGCGAGCCTGCAACTAGATCCAACTGGGGCGATCATCTTCGCAATTGCAACACGTGTGCGAGACATAACTGCCTGGCCTGAACATCGCGCGCGCAGCACAAATTTGGTTTGTTTACCGCCTGGGGCAACTATTGCTGGCTGTCGCTTCCGCTCGGACGGAGAATGCGCCTCAGGAAACCAACAGGCAGACCACAGACGATTCCAGCAAGTTCGGCGTTCTTAAGACGCTCGCCTGGAGCATCAACGACAACTCCCAAAGCCCAACGGTGTCGTAAACTGCCAAGAAATTGGGAGAACAGGAAGGTACCGACACCGCTACTCCCCGGGTCTCTCTCAGGATGCGTACTGACCCGAGCTTCGGGGAGAATCCAGCCGTGGAGACGAGTGCGCTCCAGGACGAGCAGCGGTATCGGTACTGCCACTCCTTTGACGAGGAGAAACAGCTCAAATCATCATGGGTAAGCTGGGAGAAGCAAGCGTCACAAGAGATGCCACGAGGCGAGAAAGAGAGAGAGAGAGACATACACATATTTGTGTGTATGTATGTATGTATGTATGTATGTATGTATGTATGTATGTATGGATGGATGGATGGATGTATGGATGGATGTATGTATGTATGTATATATGCACATACAGAGCGAGAGAGAAAGAGAAAAACAAAAAATGCCGACATGACGCCGAGCACGAGAGCCGACATAATGAGGAACGACAGAAAGCGCGGGATATGAGGAGACCGCCGAGCCGAGGGAAGAAACGTGCATCGCACAGCAGAAGAAATCAAGCATGTGCTCAAGGCTCCTCGAACTCTGCATCCTCGTGACGCTTGGTCACCTTGCGGAGCGACGACAGGGCGGAGCTCATCTCCTTGACCTCTTGATCAATTCCAGAGGGACTGTCATCTCGCAACTCCGATGACGACCTCTTGTGCTTCCACTAAAAACGATGAATGAGGAACGAAGCCTCGATTCGGACACCCAGAAGCGCCTGGGTGTGCGAGGAGCCCTACAGGAACAACCATGGAAGGAACTAAGGAACAGCGAACCCCTTCCGACCCCGAGCTGTTACCTGTTTTCTTGGCTGTACTCCATGCTGCGTGCACCATGGGTTGATGCGATCATGTAAACCAGGCCTGGCGGGCCAATAGTGCACCTGCCTGCCGAGCACGCCAGTACTTATGGAACTGACACAGCCATAGATTCAGCTCCAACTGAAAGCAAGGGAAAGCAAGGTGTGGACAACGTTGGCGAGGATGAGTATTCCGTCTCCTGCACTGCTGCATGCCCATGAGTGTATCTGCCAGTTATGGACCTCTCTGGGGGCGCGGTCTGACCAGGACTTCGAGGCGAATCCAGCGGTGGCGACAAGAGCCTCCCAGGAGGCCGAAGAAGGGGAAAATGGGCGAAATGGCAAAAGTGTGGATAGCTTTCCTCCTCTGGGAGAGGTCCCTGAAAAGCCGTTCGACTCGCTTCACGCTAGTCCGGCCGTCCGCACGACAGTCGCACCGCCCTCACGAGAGGGAGCATCGGGGGCCATCCCAAGAAGCCAGGCAAGCTAGCCTTGCCGTCGGCACGACGACCGCACCGCCCTCACGAGAGGAATCATCGGGGGCCCTCCTAAGGAGTACCCTGGGCAAGGCGCGCTCCCTCCACGAATCTGCCCTCTCTCTGTCGCCCAACCCTCGCAAAGGACTGACGGAAATTAAAGACAGCCATTTGAATCCACCATTCGTTGTTACCTACATGAATGGAGATAATTACTTGTGAAGAGCGATGTGCAGAAGTGGTTGGGTTCTTGGCGGGCATGCTTCGGGATAGATTGCACAATCAAGCCATGAGGCCAATCAAACCAGAAGCGCGGACTTCCCGCGAAGAACACGCTCTGCACGAGCCCGAGGAGATGGCTGTCTACATGGTGTTGGTACGATCGTGAATGCATGGTGGGCGAAGTATGTACGAACTTGTCGCTTTGAGTACAGTCAACCCGTATCATAAGAATGCGCGGTGAGGATGCAAGGGCATTGGAGGCCTACGCGAACGTTTTTCGAACGAGGCTGGCCAGCGAAAGTCGCTACGTATGGGCCGAAGGGGCAAGGATGCAAGGGTGCATCTGGGAAGGTTGCCAGTACTTACTATGCGGGTGGACTGTAAGAGGCTTGCTTGCGTTGACGTAGACTTGATGCGACTGCGGGGAAGGTTCACAGCAACTTGCTTCCCATACAGCAGCTACAGCGACACTCACAGCCAGACCATGTGTGGCGCGCTCTTCAAGGAACCTCTGGAATGCCAGGACGCGCAAATAACACACGATCGTGGGAGCAGATTGCACCGCGCAAATTGGTCCAGCGGCAGAGTGCGACAACAGACCAGGAGCGTGGACATCACACGTATGGGAATGAGGACCCTTAGGGACGATCGCTAGAGCCCTGGGCAAAAGCTCAAACATTCGAAATTGCGAATGCGATACTTCAAGCACGAGAACATTCCTAACCCGCATCTAATTATCAGAAGCATGGGCCCAAACAATTCAAACAAGGCGGCGTGCCAATGGACTCTTCCCCAATCAGTGCTTGCACTGAAGGGGTCCTAGCGGAAGTTGAAAAATTTGGCGAGTTCCTCGTCGATTTTGGTGGCAGGCGGGGTTCCTGGGTTCCCGGCTCCGGGTTCCTGGGTTCCCAATGATTTGGTTCCGGGCCGATTTCGGTGCTGGGTTCTGGGTTCCCGGCTCCGGGGTTCCCGGTCGATCTCCTCAGCGAAACCCAATCATGCGACGTCCTGATTTTTTTCAGGACGGCGTCCCCGGACATCCCGACCCTTTCCCCGGGACCGGTTTTTCATCCTGAATAATTTTTTGACGGTCACGAGGCCCGGCGAGGGCCCCACGAGGCGGAAACGGCCGAAAACCCGCCGTCCGGATGTTTTTACGACGCGATCATGTCTGGGAGCCATCCACTGATTGGGTTTTTTTCTCTGGTGTAACTGACTTACAACGATCGGCTGCTGCACGACGGCGAAGTTGGATATAGGATCCGACCATGTGGCGTGAAAATATGCAAGTCTTTTCTGACACAGCCGCCAGAGTCCATGCAGAAGACAGGCACATCCATACATTATTGTTGCCATCATAATGGCATTTAATATCCAGACCCGATCGCGTAAGGAGTGCAATCGGAAAAGAAACTCTCGTGTGAATGGCATTCGTTCCAAGCGGCTTGGAGACGTTGGTATATCACAGTCTCATGTGGTTGCAGAAAGTAAGCTGCCAGCCGAGATAATCCCACCAGCCCTCTGGGGGTAAGTGGTCTAGCACAACTACCTTTTCCCTCTTGCAGAAGCCCCCTTCCTTTCAACCAGGGGTACCCTCCCCCGCCTCCCTTCCCTGAGGTGTGTCGTGTCCACCCGCCATGTGTCAGGGGATCCTCCCTAGCCAGGGATGGCTCCAAGCGGCCCTCCGATGCTCCAAGGTGGCTCAAGATGGCCACGCTGGCTCAAGATAACTTCCAACGTACCTCCAAGAGCCCAAAGAAACCCACAAGACGAATCCAAGTGCTCTCGGAGCCCCCAAAGGGCTCTCCAGAGGTGCCCTATCCTTGAAACACGGTTGGGAAATCCACACGTTTCTCCGTCTCGCCGTTTCGCTTCCGACGGGCGTCGGAGGCCTCAAGATGGTCCCAAGCTGACCCAAGAGAGCTCCAGGAGGGTCCGAAGAGGCCCCCGAGGACGGCCGCAAGAGCGCCGCAGAGCGCCCACGAGGGGCGATGTTAAGGGCTATGGAGGGGAGACCTGAGTTGAGGAACCCTCGTCTTTGCATCGGCGCTCTCCAAGATGGCCCAAAGAAAGAGTCGTCCAAGACCCACCAGCCGAGCCACAAGAGGGCCCCAGGACTCTCAAAGCAGCCACGAGAGGGTTCCGAGGGGGCCCCGAGGGAGCGAGTTCCTCAAGAAGACGCCACGATGTCTGGCAGAGTCCTAGTCCTCGTCCTCGTCCTCCTCGTCCTCCTCTGCTTCCTCCTCCGCCTCGTCCTCGTCTTCCTCCTCCTCGTCCTCGGTCTCCTCCTCCTCGTCCTCATCCTCGTCCTCGTCCTCCTCGTCATCGGCCTGCTCGCGAGCATTCGTTTAACCAGCTGTCTTCTGCCTGGGCATCATTTCTGAATGGGCTGGTAGGGGTACGCGAAGCGCCAACAACTCTCAGGCTCTAGCGCCACAACAGCGGTCATGTTTCAATCTCGGTAGATGCTCTGACAACTTGCAGCGCGGCCACGACACGGACTGCGAAAACGCTGGACTGAAGGCTTCTGATGGGGATACTGGGGAACTATCGGCTACACACAAGGGTGATCATGGGCAAGAGTGACCCTTTGTGCGCGGACAGAGGGGGCGCAAGGTGGCCAAAACCAAGCGCGAATCAGCCGCTGTCGCATCGCGCTCAGCGATCGGGGGGACCCCGATGAGCCCGCACTCAAGGTCGCTCTGGCGAACGCCACTCTGACGTGTAGTCGAAACCGGACGGGTGCCTATACTGTGAATCCCCGGACCTCTGCAGGGGTGGCCTCCTCAGGAGGCCCTCCAGGCGCACTCGCCGAGCGGCATCGGGCGCCTCGCCTCGCCTCGCCCTCTCTCTCTCTCCAGAGAGAGGCTCGGCGACCTCGGCCTCCGGGACCCTGGCGAAGAAGCGGGCCAGGTCTGTCCTCCTGAGCTGGCGGTCCACCTCGGCAAATCGCCGGCGCGACGACGACCACGACCACCTCGACTATACAACTCAGTCGACCCATGTCGTGAGGACGCGGGATAACGATGGAAGGGCCTTGGAAGGCCATTTCGAGGCGTTTCGAGCGGGGCGCGGCCAGCGAAAATGGCCAAGGCTGGACCGAGGAGGTAAGGATGCAAGGGTAACCTCAGGAAGTTGCTCATCTTTACTTTGCGGGTTGACTGCACGACTACCTCAACCACGATCGTGACGACGGCGGCGACGAACGACGGACGCAACAGATTTCGAAACCCCTTTTCCCCCTTCTCGGGGATCTACTGACCCGGGTCAATCCAGACCCGGGTCAATCGTGGATTAAGTTTTTAGGTTTCATTTTTTTTTTGCCATTTCAAATCCGGTCGAATTTGGTTGGGCAATTGTTGGGGCATGGGTAAAGTATTGGAAATTTTCTCTGCGGTAAGCAATGGAATCAATATTATATATATATACACATAATATCTAGATTTAATAGGTTGGGCCGTTGTTTCTTGAACCCGCGCCGCCACGCAATTAAATCCAGATTTCATTTTTCCAGCGAGTGCGATTCTATCGCGCGGTCTCTATCATGCTATTCTGAAACGGAGCCTTTCGGGGTCTCCGCGTTTCGGGCTTTTCAGGTCTGACTCTGTCGTGTCTGAATGTTCTGGTCCTTCGGTTCTGGGCCTTTCGGGTCCGACTTGTTTTCTCATTTCTCGGGTTTGAATCGTTGGATCTGAATTGTTCCTATGCTTTTCGGGTCTGAATATTCTGGGTCTGAGTCTGGCGGGTCTGCGTTGCTTTGTTCTGTCATGGGGGTCGTTTTTTTTGTGTGCGCGTGTGTGTGTGTGTGGGGGGGGCTTTTTTCGGGCCTGACTTTCCGTGCGTTTCTGGTCTGAGTCTTCCACGTGGGTTGTTCTGATTCTTTTGGTCTGAGCCTTTCGGGTTTGAGTTGTTTGCTTTTCTGATCTGAGCCGTTCTGGCCTTCGGGCCTGAAGATTTGATCTTTCGTGTTTGGGCTACGTTCCCCCCGGGTCTGAGTCTCCAGGTTATTCTTTCATGTCGATGCATTTCGGGCCTGACCCTTTCGCATTTGTCTCGTCCGACGCTTCCATGTCTTCGTGCTTTTATACATGATGGCCGTGAACCGAACCGAGAACCGAGAACCGGCCCCCGAACCGAACCGGCCGAACCGGACCGGTCCTCGACCCGAACCGGCCGAACCAGACCGCGCCAGCCTCTGACCCGAACCAGCCGGACCGAACCGGCCCGACGAACCGAACCGGCCGAACCGGACCCCCCCTCGGGGCTGGAGGGGCGGGGGGGCCTGACCCCCCCTCAGGACGGCGGGGATCGGAGGGGGCCTGACCCCCCCTCAGGACGCGGCGGGGGCGGGGGGGGGACCTGACCCCCCTCAGGACCTGACCCCCCTCAGGGCCCTCTTGCAGCCTTGCGGGGCCCGCCTGGGAGGCCCAGGAGCGCCCCAAGCGGGCCCCGAGAGGGCCCTTACCGCGCATGTCGTGCGCATGTCGTGGCCCTGGGGCCCAGGACGACGACGACGTGCGCACGACGTGCGCCCTTGGGTCCTTCTTGGGGCTCTCTTGGAGCCATCCCGGGCCCTCTTGGGGCCTTGCGGGGCCCGCCTGGGAGGCCCAGGAACGCTCCCAGAGGGCCCCGAGAAGGCCCTTAACGCGCATGTCGCGCGCACGTCGTGGCCCTGGGCGGGACCTGACCCCCCTCAGGACGGGGCCTGAAACCCCCTCTCAGGACCTGACCCCCCCTCAAGACGGAAGGCGAAGGCACCGCGGGACCTGGCCCCCCTCTCAGGACGGACGGCGCCGCGGGACCTGACCCCCCCTCAGGACGCACGGCGGCGCGGGCCGCAGGACCCGACCCCCCCCCCCTCCCCCCCCTTTCCCGGGACCTGACCCCCCCCCCCCCCCCGCCCCCCTTCGGGACCTGACCCCCCCCTCGGGACCTGACCCCCCCCATCGGGACCTGACCCCCCCCTCGGGACCTGACCCCCCCATCGGGACCTGACCCCCCCCCCTCGGGACCTGACCCCCCCCATCGGGACCT
>CAUYUJ010000899.1:62121-107909 GCA_963575745.1 Prorocentrum cordatum
ACCACGCCCCGAACATCTCGGGGAACTGCTTGAAGTATTTGCACACTTCTGCGCGCAGCTGCGCGTGCGCGAGGTCCAGTCCGGCGGTTGCGACGAGCGCGTGGAACTGGCAATTGCCGTCGCCGGGGGTGTCAATGCGGCGAAGGCCTTTCTCGCGGAGACGCGGAATGATTTGCTCCAGGCTCTCCCGCGCGCGGCGGTTGTCCTTGTGGAACGACTCTATGCGGTCTTGGGCGGCCCTGTTGTACTCGGCGTCGTAAGTCTCTTGCTTGGCAACGCCCTTGAGGGCCCAGTGTAGAGACCGGATGAGCTGTCCCAGCGCGTTGCTCTTGTCACCCTTGGCCATCTCATGATGCTGCTTGCAATAATTGCCCCAATGGCGCGGTCGCTTGCAACGGCCTTGCTCTCCGACCCTTGCCATGCAAGTGTTGTTCGTGTCCTTGTCGAGGCTGGTAGCGCTGCCGAGGAATGCTAGATCGGTTGGGGCCGCCGGGCAGGAGGGTAGGTCCTGCAGCAGCGGCCGCCTCTGGGCCCGCGCGGCGGCGCCGTCGGCGGCGGCCGGGGCTGAATCGCCGGGGCCCGACGCCGGCAACGCAAGACGCGGCGGGCCCATCATGCGCTTCATCGCCTCGGACATTCTCGCCTGAGGGGCGCGCCCCTTGCGGCCGCTGGGTTTCGAGTTCGCCGGGCCTCCGGGCACCTCCACGGCTTTTAGAGCTTCTCTCTCCACGGCTCTCTCAGAGCTTCTCCACAGCTCTCTCAGAGCTTCTCCACGGCTCTCTCGGACCCCTTCAACGGCTCTCTCCGACCTTCTCAACGGCTCTCTCGGACCCTCTCAACGGCTCTCTCATGCCCTCTCCACGGCTCCCTCAGAGCCTCTCCACGGCTCCCTCAGAGCCACCCCACGGCTCCCTCAGAGCCACCCCACGGCTCCCTCAGACCCTCCCAACGGCTCCCTCAGAGCCTCTCCACGGCTCCCTCAAAGCCCCTCTGCGGCTCCCTCAGAGCCGCTCCACGGCTCCCTCAGAGCCACTCCGCGGCTCCCTCAGAGCCTCTCCACGGCTCCCTCAGAGCCTCTCCACGGCTCCCTCAGAGCCACTCCGCGGCTCCCTCAGAGCTCCACGGCCCCCTCAGAGCCCCCCCACGGCTCCCTCAAAGCCCCTCCACGGCCCCCTCAGAGCCTCTCCACGGCTTTACGGAGCTGGAGCCGCGAGGGCGCCACCACACAGCAGATCAAGTAAATCTCGATTTAATTGCTTGTGCTGCTGTCAAACACAAGAAACAATTACATCTAGATTTAAATGTTTGGAGTCCGAAATCTTGAGGATCAATTCGAAAAGTATTTAATCTAGATTTAATGTGTTTAAAACCTTGATTCACTTGATTTTCTCTGCCCGAGTACTTTAAAAACACTTCCCGCGCTGATGAAAACCGCGTGGGATATTATTGGAGCGCGTTGCGCGCGCGCGCGGCGCGCGAGATGCCCCCCACGGGGCACGTCGCGTCGGCGTCTCGCGCGTAGCATGCCGGGCCAGGGTATCACAGAGACGCGCGGGGGGCGACGGGGGCTCGCTTGGCGCGCCCGCAATGCCGCTGCTGAGCCAGCGAGGGCGCGTCTTTCCCCTCGGTTTCCCGGCGGAGCTCGCCGCGATGAGGGCGCGCCGCCGCCCCCAGCCCCCGCCGGCGCAACGCGCGCACTAGGCCGCTATTCTGAAGACGCGCTGGCGGAAACATCCACGCGCGGGCGACCGCGCGCTCGCGCTGCCAACCGCGCATGTTTCGACCGCCACGGCTTTGTCTCACTCAGCAACCGCGAAAACGAAACGGACAGATCGGTCTTGGCACGCGTCGAAGAGAGTCCCACGCCCGCGCCCCGCCCGCCCGCCCCCCCCCGCCGCGCGCGCGCCCCCCCCCCCCCCCCCCCCTTCCTAAAACAAAAATTAGCCTGGCGATGGGCCCAAGCAGATGCAGCTACGAGTACCGCGCGGTGGGTACCATTCTCGGTGGAACACCTGATGGGGCCGCGAAGCACGCGAGGGGCGCGCCGAAACGGGCGGCCCAGGCGCGCGCAGGAAGTTGCACTGGCGACTTCGGCAGAGCTCCCTCTGGCGCAACAAAACGCGCGATGGGGCGTGCCTGCATGGGCGAACGCAGCCACTGAGGCCTTCGGAGGAGCTCCCGGCAGGGCCACGAAACGCGCGAGGGGCGCGCCGAAATGGGCATGAGGTGGGCGGGGGGCCGCACGTGGACATCGCCACTGGGGCTTGTCCGAGGAGCACCACGAAACGACAGAAAGGGTGCGCCGACGCGAACATCAGGTGGGCGGGGGGCCGCGCATGGACATGGCCACTGGGGCCTTCGGTGGAGCTCCCTGCAGGGCCGCGAAGCGCGCGAGGGGCGCGCCGAAATGGGCATGGGGCGCGCGGGGCGGCGCGCGGGCATGGCCACTGGGGCCTTCGGTGGGGCCCCCTTGGCGGCCGCGAAACGCGCGCGCAGCGTGCCGAATGTGCGCAGGGGATCGCGTGCGGACATGGCCACTGCGGCCTTCGGTGGAGCTCCCCGCGGGCCGCGAAGCACGCGGGGGCGCGCCGACATGGGCGGTGGACATGGCCACTGGGGCCATCGGCGGAGCCCCCGATGGGGCCACGAAGTGCGCGAGGGGCTGGCCGACGCGGGCGCGCGACGGGCGGCGGGCCGCGCGTGGACATAGCCGATGAGGCCATCGGTGGAGCTCCCGATAGGACCGCAATCCGCGTGAGGGGCGCGTCGGAATTTACATTCGGTGGGCGGGGTGCCCATGCGCAATGCCATGGCAGCGCCCGAGGTGCCGGGCGCCAGCGCGCGCGCGCGCGGTGCATGAATTTTCACACCGCAAGCGGCCACGTTAATTAACTCGAAAACCCAGTGGCCAAAACCCGATGGAAATTTGCATCCTCTGATCGGCAGGCGCGACCATCTCAGCGTGCTGTATATGGAAGCGCATGCGCGATGGCAGGCGCCCATGCGCGCGCGCTCGCGGCGTGGCGCATGCGTTTCTAAATGATGTGTGGTGTTGTCCAATCAGAAACCCAATGGTCAAAACCCAATGTAAGATTTCATTCGCGGAACGGAAGTCGCAGCCGCCATAGCATGGCCCATATGTAAAGGTATAAACGACGCAATGCCAGCGCTCAAGGTGCCAGGCACCCACGCGCGCGCGTGGCGAGGTGCATGCGTTTCTACGCCATGGGCGGCGATGTTAAGTCGAAAGCCCAATGGTCAAAACCCAATGTTCCCTGATCGGAAGGCGCGGCCATCCCAACGCGGTGAGAACGCGTGCGCAATGCGACGCCGGCGCGCGAAATGGCAGGCGCCCACGCGCGCGGCAGGGTGCATACGTTTCTATAAGTTGGGCTGCGATGTCTACTCTGTAACCCAATGGTGAAAACCTGAAAAAATGCATCATTCTCGGATCGTAAGGCGCAGCCACCAGAACATGGTGAATAGGAAAGCGCATGCACAATGCAATGCCAGCGCGCGAGGTGGCAGGCGCCCGCGCGCTCGCTCGCTGGCAGCGTGGCGCTAGCGTTTCTACGCCATGGGCGGCGATGTTTATTTGAAAACCCAATGGTCAAAACCAATGCAAAATGGCATTCTATCTCAACGTGGTGCATATGAAAACGTATACGCGATGCAATACAAGCGCGCGAGATGGCAGGCGCCCATGCGCGCGCGCTTGCGGCGTGGCGTCTACGATTCTATACAAAGGGCTGCGATTTTCAAATCGGAAACCCTGTGGTCAAAACCCAATGTTGGATTTCATTTTCAGGTTGGAAGGCGCAGCCATTTCAACATGATGCATGTGAAAACTTATCGACTCTGCAAATGCCAGCGTGCCAGATGCCAAGCGATCACGGGCGCGCGTGCGCGCGCGCCGTGGCGCATTGGTCGCCACTTGCCAAAGCAGGCGGCCAGGTCAACCTGTTTTGGCCCGCATGGGGGACAATGCCGCAGCACGCGCTCCCCCCACGGAGCCTTTCTTCCTGCGCTGCAGGCGGCCCTCGTTCACAGAGGCGGTGCTTGATGACGGCGCGTCGCAGTGTTTCGGCGCAGTCGCGGCGGCGGCGCGCGCCCCGTGGGATTGCAGCAGGGGCCTCGCGCAAACTCTTGCGACTGTTCCTGCGACGTGCTTTTTGGCGCCATCCTGTCACTTGCCATGTTTTCAGAGACGTCCGATTGGAGCGTTGCGCGTTTCGTTGCGTCCGGCGCGACTGGAAACCCCGCCGCTGGCAAACCCGTGAAAGCGAACGAAACGATACGCACGTCTTGCAATCCAGCCCGAAAAGCGGCGGTTATAAAACGACATCCCATGGCATCTCGGAGAATCACGGGGAGCAAACGCGACCAACAGCGACTGTTTGAAACGGTCGAAGGAGGAGCGAAGGGAGGAAACAGGAAGGAAAACCATAACTTGTTTGATGCGCGAAGAAGGTACACAGGCATTGGGACGATATGCGTGGAGGAATATAATATGCTTTGCCATGAAATGTAAATTCTAGCGGCCGCAGAGCCTGTTCGGGCGATGGTAGCGGCTGTGGGGACGAACAATGTAAACGCAGACCCTGGGCCCCCGAAGCCACAAGCGAATGTCAACAGGGTGATCGCCGAAAAGATGATGCGTCGCATCGGTTTCTAATGGCCCCGCCGCGCCATCCCGCACGCGATGGCAAAGCGCAATCGGTCCTCACTGTGCGCTGTGCACAAACCACTCCGCTGAAAAAGCGCACGCGTGCCAAAACGCGGTAGCGAGCGCTGTCGCCACCGCGAGCGGCGCAACAAGTCATAACGACGCTACGCGGCGCAGCATGTTTTCCAGACGCGTGCGCCGTCTGCTAGCGAAGATCCTGTCAAGGAGACAATGTCCAAACTATTCTTTGAATCTTTTGAAGATGCCTTGGGAATTCGCCACCATAGTATTTAAAACGAATTATTTTAAGTCAGTCTTCTTGTAGGGGGACGCGCCCCACTCACCTTTTGGGAGGAGACCCAAGTCAGGAGAGCCAGCACAGTAGGGATAAAGGGGCCAATTCACCGGATGTATAAAGACCCAAAAAACAAAATCCCAAATGCAAAACCGGGGACCTAAAGAAGGCCACGTCTTCATCGTGTTAGTACGGTTAGGGGTAGGTTTGTTCTTGATGACCTAAGCCCGACCCCTCTTCACGTTACCCCCGCTTGGTCTCGGCTTTCGGGTCATGCCTCGGTCATCTGGCGGCTGTTCGGGACGATCCGGGCACCCTCGGAGTGCTCTCGGCGAGGCGCAGCCGCTGAAGGGTACTCCGAGGCAGGACAGCCCGTTGAAAAGATCGGACCCCCCCCCCCCGAGCTGTCCGCTTCGCATCGTCCTGGATGGCCCCCGAAGCTGCGGCGCAGCCCCCCCCCGTCCCAGCACAACAACAAACAAGACAGGCCAGGGCGGGGGCTCGCCATCGCTCAGACGTCCATTATTGGTGAATTGTTTCGCTTCGCGCGTGTATGTTTCGCCAGGTGGCTCAAAATGTTCCTCGAAGGTTCCCGCCGAGAAACAATCCACACGTCCGAGCGATGCCAAGGGGGGGGCGCCCACGCGCGGGGGTGCGCCTGCGACAGCTGCAGGTCTGCGAAGTCAGGGCGATACATCCTCGCGGCCCAGGCGGAGGGGGGGAGGGAGAGTGAGCGCGGAGGAGGAGGAGGAGGATGCGACGTAGCCGAAAGGATGATGATGAGGAGGAGGAGGAGGAGGAGGAGAAGGGGGAGGAGGAGGAGGAGGGAGTGAGGAGGAAGAAGGAGGAGGAGGATGAGGAGGAGGAGGAGGGAGGAGGAGTGAGGGCGGAGGATGAGGAGGATGAGGAGGAGGGTAGGGATGAGCGGGGAGGAGAACAGAGATGTAGGATGAGGAGGCGCAGGATAAGAGGAGGAGGATGATGAGGGAAAGGAGGAGGAGAAGAGAGGAGGAGGAGAAGAGGAGGAAGAGAGAAGACGGAGGATGAGGAGGAGGAGGCGGAGGAGGAGGGGGGGGCAGGGGGAGGAGGAGGGAGGTGGAAGGAGGAGGGGAGGAGGAGGAGGGAGGACGAGGAGGAGGGGAGGAGGGGAGGAGGAGGAGTGAGCTCGGAGGAGAAGGAGGAGGAGGAGGAGGCGGAGGGCGAGGAGAAGCAGGAGGAGGCGGAGGAAGAGGAGAAGGAGGAGAAGGACGAGGAGGAGGAGGAGGAGGAGGGAGAAGAGGAGGAGGAGTACCTGAATCCTCCGCTTCTCGTTTGGCGGCGCGCCGACGGGGGAAGGGTGGATCGAGGGCCAATCGAGGTCGATGCCGCGGCGGCCTGCCCGGGCTCTCTCTCTGCTCTTCCTGGGCCTCGCCGTGGGGGCGCCTCGTCGCCACTGCTGGATCCGCGTCAAGCGGGGATGGACCCCGGGAGGGTTCGGTGGCAATCCTTGTCGGCTCTTGCGAATCGACGCTAGTCGACGCTGAATCGTTGCTAATCGAGGCTAAATCAACGCTAATCTACATTCACCGACGCTAAATCGGCGCTGTCTCATCGACTCCCACACGCTCATCGACGCTAATCGACGCAAAAGACGGATTTAAAAAGGGCATGCCAAGCTCGCATGATGTGCTACCGAAGGAGGGGTTTGGGGGCCGATGTTAAGCGGCTTTCGGCGGAGTGCCCAAGGAGAAAGCGCGAGGGGGCCGGGCATCTCAGAAGACCGCGGGGCTTCTCAGAAGCCAGAAGCCATCCGGCCTTCTGTGAGGTCCTCTGCGGCGTCGGGGAAGGCTTCGAGAGCTTCTCAGAGGCTGGAGGCTTTCTGAGCCTTCTTGGACGGCACGCCCCCTCTACCCCCCCCCCCGCCTAGGCGCGCCGTCGACTCTTTCATGTCAGAGTGGGGGTGCCGACAATTCTTATAGCGCCCCTGCGTCCCAGGGTGCGCGGTCGAAGTAGGCTACCGCGGCGCGGATTCTGCTTGTTGTTTGTTGGTCGCCTTCTCATTTCCAAAGAAGGCACATTGTTGATCCCCCCTTCCAGTCCACACTGTGTTGAATGTAATAAAATGCACCTCCTGGGGCCAGCATCCTGTTTTCACGAAGGAAGCGCCTCAGACTGAATAATCGGCCAGGAAAATACAGACAGTTAGACTGACGAAACATCCAACCATATGGAGTTGTGAGCGCCGTCGTTGTGAGTATGGCGTTCGGTGGATCTCCTCATTGGGCCACGAAGCGCGTGAAAGGTTTGCCGAAATATGGCTGGGCCACCATGCAGGCGCTGCGCCACTGGGGTCTTCGAGCATCGCCAGGACAATGCAATGAAGGAGAGGGGCCAGCAACAAGGGCCACTGGGGCCTTCGTCGGATCTCCCTATGGGGTCACGGACCGCATGCGGGCGCTGCCACTGGAGCCTTAGGTGGAGCTCCCTATGGCATGGGGCCACAGAACGTTAGAGGTGTGTGCCGAAATGGAAGGTGGAACCCCATGAGGGCGCTCCACCTGGGGCCCTCGGTGGACCTCCCTTATGGGGTCATGAAGCGTGTAAGGGGTGCACCGAAATTGGGGTGGAGACGCATGCGGGCGCTGCCCCTGGGGCCCTCGTCGGAGCTCCCAAAGGGGCAAGGAAACGTGTGAAGGGTTGTCCGAAATGGAGGGTGGAACCGCATGCGGGCCCTGCCTTTGGGGCCTCAGGTGGAGCTCTGTATGGGGCCACGCACCGAATGACTGGTGCATCGAAATGGCTGATGGAAACGCATGCGGGCGCTGCCACTGGGGCTTTCGTCGGACCTTAGATGGGGCCACGAAACGTGAGAAATGCACCGAAATGGAAGGTGGAACCGCACGTGGGCGCTGCCGGTGGGGCCTTCCGTGGAGCTCTCTGTGGAGCCACGGAACGCGTTGAAGGTGTGCCGTAATGATGGTGGAACTGCATGCGGGCGCTACCACTGGAGACTTCAGTGGAGTTCCCTATGGGGCCACGAAGTGTGTGAGAGGTGTGCCGGAATGGAAGGTGGAACCCTATGCGGGCGCTACCACTGGGGCCTTCAGTGGAGCTCTCTATGGGGCCACGGAACGTGTGAAGGGTGTGCTGAAATGGAAAATGAAACCGCATTCGGGAACTGCAACTGGGGCATTCAGTGGGGCTCTCCATGGGGCCACGAAACGTGTGAGCGGTGTGCCGAAATCGAGTGTGGAACTACACGCGGGCGCTGCCACTGGGGCCCTCGGTGGAGCTCTGTATGGGGCCACGGCGACGGAGCGTGTGAGCGTGTGAGGCGTGTGCCAAAATCGAAGGTGGGACCCTACACGGGCGCTGCCACTAGGGTCTTCGGTGGGGCTCCGTGCACCGAAATATGGGTGGAACTGCATGCGGACGCTGCCACTGGAGCCTTTGGTGGAGCTGCCGATAGGGCAACGAAGCGTGTGAGGGGTGTGCCGAAATATTGACATGCGGAGGGTAGAGGCAGGGATAGGATGGAAGGAGGAGGGGGGGAGGAGGGGGCAGCGGGAGGAGGAGGGACGCGGGGTGCTGTCTTTCAATTCAAAAACCTAACAGCACAGGATGGTTGGGAACAAAACAAAACAAAAAAACAGCGGCTGCCGCCAGATACTCCCTCACAACTTACGCAGAAATCGCGCTATCGCGTAGGACTTCCTCGCAATTTATGGAGACGCCGCACCCTCGACACCCCGGAATCACTATCCCGATCTGAATTTCCGATCGATTTACTTGAGAATCGAGCTATTGCTGGAAATTCCCCCGCGATTCATGCACGACCGACGCCTTAACAACCCGCCCGCCCGACCCGCCCGCCTTGTTTTGCCGCCCGCCCGACGAAGGTGGCGGGTATCGAGGGCTTGGGACATACATGTTGAATGACACGCGAGCAGATGAGAGCGAACAAAATTAAAATGGTTGTTGCTATTGTCGTCCACACCTAAGACCCACCCGCGACGCATCCCGCGACTTACCCGGCGGTCCACCCCGCGGGCCACCCCGCGACCCATCCGCGACCCACCCGCGAGACATACAGCTAGCTTTGACAAAAATTCGGCGCCTGCGGCGGGCGCGTGCGTTGTCCAATGTGTTGGTTGTTGGTTTGACTATTTTTTCCCAACCATCCTGTGGTGTTGGGTCCTCGTTTTGAAGAGACGGTGCCCCGCGTTCTCCTTCCTTCCTCCCGCTGCCTCCTCCCCCCTCCCATCATCATCATCATCATCATCATCATCATCATCATCACATCATCATCATCATCATCATCATCATCATCATCATCACACCATTTCGCACAACCCATTTCGGCACCCCCTCACACGTTTTCGTGGCTCCGATAGGGATAACCAGAAAAGAAATGGTGGAAAAAAAAGCTCCACCCGAAGGCCCCAGTGCCCGCGGCCGCATTGCTTCCCCCACACCTTTCGGCACCCGCGGCACCCCCTCACCGTTTTCCGTGGCTCCATAGGGAGCTCCACCGAAGGCCCCAGTGCCCACGCCCACATGCGTCACCCACACCCATTTCGGCACACCCCTCACACGCTTCGTGGCCCCATAGGGAGCTCCACCGAAGGCCCCAGTGCCCGCGCCCGCATGCGTCAGCCACACCCACTTCGTCAACTCCCTCACACGTTTCGTGCTCCATAGGAGCGTCCACCGAAGGCCCTCAGGCCCGCGGCCCGCATGCGGTCCCCCACAACAATACAGCGCTTCGGGCACCCCCGCCACACGCTTCGGTGGCTCCATAGGGAGCTCCACCGAAGGCCCCAGTGCCCGCGGCCGCATGCGTCACCCACACCCATTTCGGCACACCCCTCACACGTTTCGTGTCTCCATAGGGAGCTCCACCGAAGGCCCCAGTGGCCGCGGCCGCATGCGTCACCCACACCCATTTCGGCACACCCCTCACACGTTTCGTGGCTCCATAGGGAGCTCCACCGAAGGCCTCAGTGCCCGCGGCCGCATGCGTCACCCACACCCATTTCGGCACACCCCTCACACGTTTCGTGGCTCCATAGGGAGCTCCACCGAAGGCCCCAGTCCCCGCGCCCGCATGCGTCACCCACACCCATTTCGGCACACCCCTCACACGTTTCGTGGCTCCATAGGGAGCTCCACCGAAGGCCCCAGTGCCCGCGGCCGCATGCGTCCCCAACACCCATTTCGGCACACCCCTCACACGTTTCGTGGCTCCATAGGGAGCTCCACCGAAGGCCCCAGTGCCCGCGGCCGCATGCGTCCCCCACACCCATGTCGGCACACCCCTCACACGTTTCGTGGCTCCATAGGGAGCTCCACCGAAGGCCCCAGTGCCCGCGGCCGCATGCGTCCCCCACACCCATTTCGGCACACCCCTCACACGTTTCGTGGCTCCATAGGGAGCTCCACCGAAGGCCCAAGTGCCCGCGGCCGCATGCGTCCCCCACACCCATTTCGGCACACCCCTCACACGTTTCGTGGCTCCATAGGGAGCTCCACCGAAGGCCCCAGTGCCCGCGGCCGCATGCGTCACCCACACCCATTTCGGCACACCCCTCACACGTTTCGTGGCTCCATAGGGAGCTCCACCGAAGGCCCCAGTGCACGCGGCCGCATGCGTCACCCCCACCCATTCCGGCACACACCCCGCATTTCTCGCACGGCAGGGTCATCACCACGGTGGCGTGCCAGGGGCGCACCATGCGCGAAGGCGACGGGGCGGGGGAACGGCGCTCCGGGGGCGGCCAGACCTCCGGGGCGCGAGCAGTCCGCGGCCAGACCATCTCTCGGTCCTGTGGGATCTCGCCCTGGGCCGTCGGCTGCCCGGCGCGCTGCTCCCTCGGTCGACGTCGCCCAGGCGTGATCCTGGATTGCGGCCGCCACGAGGTAGGGAACGGCAAGAAGGAGGACGACGACTGGTGGCTGAGCTCTACGCGCTGCTCTCGCGCGCCACGCGCCACGAGGACCTCCTGCTCATGCGGGCGCCGCGCGTCGAGTTTTTCCTGGCAGGGCCGCCGCAGGGCTTGCGGAAGCAGCTGGAGCAGTTTGCGGCGCGCACGAAGCGGCGCAGGAGGGAAGCGACGGCCCTCGCCAGGGAGCTCGGCTTCACCGAGTTCATCCGCGAGGCCTGACCTGAGGAGCGTCTCCCCCGAGCCGGGCCTTCTCTCGACTGCCCGACTAATTGTTTGGCCTCGCGCCGCGGACGACCCGCGCGCGTCGCTGGGACCCCCTCGGGGCGACCGGCGCGCGTCGCGGGAGCTCCGTGCTGCGGGGGGGCCCGGCGCCTCGTTCGCCCGTCGTCGCTCTGCCCAGCGGTCAGAGACTTGCCCGCTATCAGCCAGCCAGTTAGCTAGTCAGCTCTCTCTGCTTCGCGCAGCGGACGACCCGCGCGCGTCGCTGGGACCCCGCCCGGGGCGACCGGCGCGCGTCGCGGGGACTCCGCGCTGCGCTGCGCCCGCAGCCTTGGATTTTGGAGTGCGCGGGCAAAGAGGAAGGAAAATAAGAGCCGAAAGCGGGCGCGATCCTCGCAAGAGGCGTGCCGACATGGGCGTCGCGACGTGCGGACGCTGCCGTCGGGGTTCCTGCGGAAGCTGCCTGCGGCGGCCACGCCGAGTGTCACGTGCGTTCGGACAGGCATGCTCGACACTTACACTAGGCGGTTCCATGATCGCATTCATGCAAATATATTCACTCGCGCGCAGACCCATTCATACTCAGATTCCCTCGCGCTCTGACTCACCCGCGTTCTTTCTCTCGTAATCAGATCTATCGTATTCCTTTGCGTTGTGTACCCCGCCACATTTCGGCGCACCCCTCATGCGGTTCGTGGCCCCATAGGGAGCGCCACCGAAGAAGATACTCACACTTGCGATACTCACAACTGCATATGGTTGGGTCCTTCGCCAGGATAATTCTATTTTTTGAACGACAAAGCGCCTGTGGCGGGCTTCATCAGAGCCTCGCAGACCGCCGAGTACCCCGCTGCCCCCTCACTCGTATCCGAAATGCGGGGGCTACGGCAAATCACTCCTCCCTGCTGCTTCTCCTTGTAATCACTCCTCCCTGTCGCACCGCTAGAGGTGCAAATCGGCAAGGCAGATCGGCGACTCGTGTTTAAAAAGAGTGTACTCTCTGTCGGGCTTCTCAGATCTTTACAAGCCCTGACCTCGGGCACCCGCTGACATGGATCAGGGATCCGTGGATCGGGGGCGTAGACGCCAGATCCACGGATCGGGCAAACTCTTCCTTGAATCATGCAACCAGTGCCGCTCGGTTTGGCGACGGAGCCGGTCGAGATTTTATGGAAGCGGGACCCGTCGCTAACACACGCGCCTTAATCCATGTTTGCGCTTCCTCGGTAGCCTGCAATTTGACGCGACCTCCCGATGAGAACATCTCACTAACACTGGGCCGTCAAAATGATATTGTGGTCGTCATCAGCCAGTAGCAAAACCGAATGCTGGCAAACTCGAGTCTTACGTTGCTGGGAGCCGCACATACATAAACAAAGGTATACAGTCACTCCCCCGACACATAGTGCGCATGTGTTGTTGAGCGTCTCACGCTCGTCAGCCTACACCGAAACATGTCCACTGTACTGTGCGCGTTGGCGTTTGCGAACATAGTTTCATTGTCATGATCCTGTCTGGAGGGAAAAAGAATGGGGACTATGACCGAGACTGAACGCGGAAAAATCGTGCCCTTCTCGGTCACTGTCAACCTTGGTCAGCGTCAATTCGTGGAGCACCCCCGCGAACCCACGAGGTCCGACACGGACCATCACCAAGCTCTGCATCGACCAGCTCCGGGGACATGTTGGTCATGGCTCCCGTCTTTCCCTCGACTCAAGGACGAGGATCCAATCAAGCCGCTCTGGAACGGATTTGCCCTCGCCATGGCCCTGCCCGACCACCGTCCCCGAGGCTCCCCGCCTCTGGCCCGGCCCGAGGTCCGTAGCTGGAGGCGGTCACGAGCAGTGCGGAGCCTGGCCGGCGATGCCGACGGGGGAACAGTTGCCACACCCTCCGCCCCTGCCCCTCCCCTTCCCCCTGTGCCTCTCCTCCACTTTTGCCCACCTCCTCCCTCGTCTTCGTGGCGCCGATGAGAAGCCGATACCGCTACTCCCCGGACCTCTCCTGGGGTGCGCTCTGACCATGATTTCGAGGCGAACTCAGCAGTGGCGACGAGCGCCTCCCGGGTGGCCCAGAAAGGGGAAAACGAGGGAAGGGCAGCAGCCTGGGTACCCCTTCCCCCTCTGACCATTGGCTGGAGCTCACAAGAACCCTTGGCCGCGCGCCGGCGCCCCAAGCGAGGGGCGAGCGGCAATTGCGGGCGACGGACGACGACGACGACGACAACGACGACGGCGATCGACGACGATCGACGACGACGACCGACGACCGACGACCGACGACCGACGACCGACGACCGACGACCGACGACCGATGACCGATGACCGACGACGACGACGACGACGATCGACGATCGACGACCGGCGGCGACGACGACGACCGTCGACCCACGACCGACGACCCACGACGGACGACGTCGAGGGACGACCGTCGACGCACGACGGACGACGACAGACGACGACGATGATGTCTGAAATCTCAGTGAATCGGGCGGGCGCTGGCCCGACGTCTGAAGGTGTTTTCTCTCTGCGGGCGACGACGACGAACACCAACAGAGGTACCAATGCTGATCCCTGGACGAAGAACAGGAAGTGATCTGCAACATGTCAACATGATTTTTCAGAACAGCCCGAACCGGATCCATTGCATCGGGCGGGAGAATCAATGCAGATGTATTGCGCGTTCGCGCACACTCCGAACCTATTTTCCTCCTCTGACACTCTGCCGCTCAGGAGGAGGAAAGAGGAGAAAGGAGGAGGAGGAAAGATTTATTGACTGACTGACTGCCACCTGGAGCGCCGATGTCGCCTGAACGGTCCAGAATCTCGCTGTGATGCTCCTCCCGAAATGCAAATCGAGGACTCGAAACATTGCCCCGAATCTGAAAACCCCCGGCACAGTGAGCCTGAGGTAAGTGCTTGTCTAACGGGCGGGCCGCTAGGCATGGGGCGGCGCCGGCGGAGCCATCGCGGTTCCAGGTTCGCCCACGCGACCCCGACGAATGGGGACTCCACGGGGGACATTATCTGACTTACTAGCAGCCAAAGCGGCACACATGCACACAGAGCGTGAGAAACGATCAGGTACGGGGGCATGCTATTTCACAACGCCATAGGATTATCATCTGCACTTCCCTCCAGGAGCGCGCTGGTCACCTATTGCTCCCGCGGCGGGGTGGTTACCTGTTGCCCCCGCGGCGGTCTCGCACGCTCACTATATCACAGAATTGCTATGCTAGCCTCGGTGCTATGTCCCACGAGAGCGGCCGAAACTCGAACAGAGCAGAAGGCACGCGGGAAAAACACTGAAACCAGGAAGGTAATTATCACTTAACTCCGAAGTTAAGTGATTCTCTCCTTTTGTATTGCTACCACCTTCACGACGACTTACCTCCGAAATTAAGTCACTCTATGAATGCTGCTTCCACCCAGCCGCAAAAACACTTAACTCCGGAGTTAATTGATTCCGCGGGCCGCCCCTGTCCTTCATTCGGCCCGGGAAAAAGCGAAAAGGGAGGGTTGCAAAAGAGAAGGACAGGGAAGGACAAAAAGTTGGGAAAAGGAAAGTAAACGGGAAGGAAAAGGGAGGGAAAAGAAAGGGAAACAGGGAGGGGAAAAGGAGGGAAAAGACAGGGAACAAGGGAGGAAAAGGAGATGGGAAAAGGGAGGGAAAGGGATGGAAAAGGGAGGAAAAGGGAGGGAAAAGGGAGTGAAAAAGGAGGGACAAGAAAAGGAAAAAAGGATGGAAAAAGAGATGGAGCAAATTATGGAAAAAGGCAAGGACATGGGGAGGAAAAGGGAGGGAAGAGGAGGGAAAAGGGGGGAAAAGGGAGGAATGAGAAGAAACAGGGAGGGACAGGAAAAGGAAAGAAAAAGGGAGGGAACAGGGAAGGAAAAGGGAAGGAAGAGAAGGAAAAAGGAAAAATAGGGTGGGGGGAAAGGGAGGGAAACGGGAAGGAAAAGGCAGGAAAAAGGGCGGGAAGGACAGGGGAGGAAAATGAAGGGAAAAGATATGGAAAAAGTGATAGGAAAGCGAAGGAAAAGGGAAAAGGAAGGGAAAATGGCAGGGAAAACGGTAGGGAAAGGAAGGACAAGGAAGGGAAAACGGTAGGGAAAGGAAGGACAAGGAAGGGAAACGGGAGGGAACAATTACGAAAAAATATAGAAAATGGAAGGACAGGGGAGGAAACGGGAGGGAAAAGAAATTGAAAAAGGGAGGGAAAAGGGAGTGAAAAAGAATGGCAAAAATAAAGAAAAAGGAAGGGAAAAGGGACGGAAAAGGGAGGGAGAAGGGAAGGACAATGGGAGGGACAAAAGGAGGGATAAGGATAGGGGAAGGAAAAAAAAAGGGGAGGGAACATGAAAGGACATGGGGAGGAAAAGCGATGGAACATTGAAAAAGGGAAGGGACAGGGAGAGAAAATGGATAGGAAAAGGGGGCACAAGGGAGGCTCCGACAGAGCGGGCAGGGTATCGGAATATGATGCTATGTACACCGTTTCGCACCCGCCTCTCCGGACCCCCAAGAATTCTCAGATATTCCTGACGGGTTCCTGCGGGTTCCAAAAGATCCCCGATGATTCCTAAGGGAACCCTCAGGATTCCCAGCGGTTCCTCAGGGGGCCGTGAGGATTCCGAAGGTTCCTCAGGGGGTCCTGGGGATTCCCGAAGGATTCCTACGAGTTCCTGGAGATCCGAAGGATTCCGAAAAGATTCCTAAGGACACCTTAGGATTCCGAAAAGATTCCTAAGGATTCCGAAAATATTACTATTAAGTTTCCCTGGATTCTTGAGATTTCTAAAATCCTGGATTCCGCATGCCACGTTCCTGGATTTCTGATTTCCTACAGTTCGGGGTTTATATAAATTCTTTGATTTCTATGGATCCCGGGAAATCTTCGAGTTTCAACGACTCCTGGGGTCCTTGCGCCTCGGTTTTTCTTCAGTTTCTGGGTTCTGGTTTTTTCTATTTCCAGGATCTGCAAAAATTCCATGGAAATCCTTCCGTGACGGCTCGGGAACCCCGCCGTCTTTCCAATGCTTTTCCCCCCGCCCCCCGCCGCCTGTTCCGCCTTTCGGCCGTCGTTGCGCCACCCTTCCGCCACCCTTCCGCCGCCCTGCCGCCGCCATTCTGCCACCCTTTCCGCCGCCCTTCCGCCGCCCTTCCGCAACCTTTCCGCCGCCCTTCCGCCGCCGTTCCGCCGCCCTTTCCGCCCTGCCGCCGCCCTTCCGCCGCGCCCTTCCGCCGCGCGTCCGCAGCCCTTCCGCCACCCTTCCGCCACCTTTCCGCCTGGGCATACCTCAATGGTACTCAAGGTACCGGCCGCCTCCTCCATCGCACTTCATAGCGTATCATAGCAAGGCCCTGCATATAATACTAAGGCATAGCACTGCGTAGCCATGGCAGAGCAAAGCACTGCATAGCACTGCACCGCAGCATACATAGCAGAGCACTTCATAACACGTCATAACATTGCATAGCATCGCATTCCATGCCAGAGCATGGCATTGCATTGGTTTTGAGGCGTAGCATTGCGTGGCATCGAATATCATAGCATAGCACTGCATAACAGATACGCGCATGTTTGAAGCATCGCGTCTATGGGGAGACGGAGAAGGATGAGAAGGAGGAGGAAGAGGAGGGGGAGGAGGAGGATGAGGATGAGGAGGAGGAGGAGGAGGAGGAGGAGGAGGGAGGAAACAAATAAAGAAAAGAATGAAGAAACAAAAAAAAAAAAAAAAGAGAACACAAAAAAAAAAAACGAAAAAAAAAAAAAGGGCGGGGGGGTGGGGAGGGTGGGGGGGGTTGGGGGTGGGGGGAGGGGAGAAGGGGAAGGATAAGGAGGAGGAAGAGGAGGAGGAGGAGGAGGAGGAGGGGAGGAGAGGGGAGAGAGGAGGAGGAGAGATGAGGAGGAGGAGGCGGAGGATACAGGAGGAAAGAAGAGGAGCAAGGAGGAGGAAGGGGGGGAGGGGGGAACGAGGAGGAGAGAGGAGGAGGAGAAGGGGAAAGAGGAGGAGGAGGGGATATATGACCCCGTATCGTACTTGCGCCCAGCGGGCTCGTGGAATTTCACATTATCCCCGCAATGGGATGCCCTGGCAGCTATTCGGAACGTTGGTGATGAGAATTATGCGGATGACGATGCCCAGGATGCCCCTTTGTTCATCAATCGTGACGGTGACGACGATGCTGAGGATGACGTTGATGATGATGCTGATGACGATGATGCTGCTGATAATAACGATTACGATGGCAATGGCCATGGCGATGATGATGATGAAAACGACGACGAGGATGATGGTGATGATGGTGGCGATGATGATGAGGATGAGGATGACAACGATGATGATGCTGCTGATGATGATGGTGACGATGATGGTGGTGCTGGTGGTGGTGCTTATGATGATGATGAGGGGGAGGAGGAGGAAGAGGAGAAGGATAACGATTATGACCATGACGACGACGATGATGATGACGATGACGACGAGGATGATGATCGTGATGACGACGATGACGATGCTGATGACGATGATCTGGTTGATCTTGATGATGAGGGTGATGATGATGATTACGAAAACGACGCTGACGATGACGTTGACGAACGACGCTGACGCTGAAAATGACGATTGCACTGATGCTGGCGCTGTTGCTTCATGTCGGAAGTACGATCACTTCTCATCGGCACTTGATTCACGCCGTCGTCAGTAGCTGAATATACTGGCGCGTGGCTCACCCCATCGTCCGTCAGCATGTTGGCACAAGTGGCACTTGCCAGCCCCAGCCGATCACCTCGCGCACAATGCCGAAAGGCACGCCCGGTATCCAGAAAAAGACCGGCAGGCTGGAGGCAGAGAAATCCAAGCTCCAAGTGAAGATGGACAAGGTGAACAAAAACTTGACCAAGTACCGCAAACGTCTCCAAGTGGAGGTGTCTTCGGGTTTACCTTCCAGTTCTTCTTCTGCTTCTTCGTCGTCGAGCTCGTCTTCAGCGTCTTCGGTATCACCTTCTAAACGTGCTGCTTCTGCAGGCGTCGGCGCGCAAGCCTGCCCTGTGCCGCTGTCGCTACGCGACGCCCCCGGTGGCCTTATGCCTGGTGCTTCTAATTCGTCTGCCGCCGGTAGTGCGGCCCAGCCAGCAGTCCTCGCCGTCGTTGCTGCGCCTGCCAATGGCGGCGCTCCAGATCCCGTGCGCGTGGAAAAGGCATCGTAAGTGCATGTACTTCGTGCCTGCGGACTCGTGCCCACTGTGTTATTGTCGCGGGAAGGGGTGCCCGACGGGCGGCCGCGCCCACGCTTATCCTGCCGATGATTGCGCGAAGAAGAGGGCGTGAGAAAATTACGCTACCGAGGAAACCCGCGCACTTATATTATGGCTGGAGAGATGATAGCTGAAGTGAGGCATGTGAGAATGATGTTGGCGGCCGTTGCCACCCCCAGCGCACCCCATGTGGCGTCGAGGAAGTGCCGCGCCTGCCGCGCCTTGCGGGGCCGCAGCGGATAGGGGGACCACCCCCAGCGCACCCCCCGTGGTGTCGAGGAAGTGCCACGCCTGCCACGCTATGCGAGGCCGCAACGGATAGGGAGACCACCCCCAGCGCACCCCCTGTGGCGTCGAGGAAGTGCCACGCCTGCCACACTTTGCGAGGCCGCAACGGATAGGGAGACCCCCCCCCTGCGCACCCCCTGTGGCGTCGAGAATGCGCCGCGCCTGCCATGCCCTGCGCCATGGCCCGCATAGACGCCCCGCTCGGGGACCATTCCCTGCAAACCCCTTGCGGTGTCGAGATACGCCGTGTCTGCCACGCCCCGCGCCATGGCCCGCATAGACGCCGCGCTCGAAAACCACTCCCTGCGCACCACCTACGAGGTCGAGTAAGCGCCACACCTGCCACGCCCTGCGCCGTGGCCCGCATAGACGCCGCGCTCGGAGACCACCCCCTGCGCACCCCCTACGGGGTGGGGACAGTGCCGCACCTGCCACGCCCTGCGCCCCAGCCCGCATAGATGCCGCGCTCGGAGGCCACCCCCTGCGCAACGCCCCTGGGCCGGCGTAAGGAAATTGCCTGACACCTGCCCTGCCCTGCCGCCCGGCCCGCTAGACGCCGCGCATGGCCCGCATAGACCGCCCCCTGCGCACCCCCTACGAGTCGAGAAAGTTGGCCGCGCCTGCCGCGCCCCGCGCCATGGCCCGCAATAGCGCCGCGCTCGGAGCCACCCCCCTGTGCGCACCCCCGTAGCGAGGTCGATGGGGACGGTGCGCACCTGCCCGCCCTGCGCCATGGCCCCGCATAGACGCCGCGCTCGGAGACCAACCCCCCGCGCCACAACCTGCCACAGCCCTGCGCCATGGCCCGCGTAGAACGCCGCGCTCGGAGACCGCCCCTGCGCAAACCCCCCCTAACAAGGTCAGAAAGTTCCACGACCTGTCACGCCCTGCGCCATGGCCCGCATAGACGCCGCGCTCGGAGGCCACCCCCTGCGCACCCCCTACGGGGTGAGGATAGTGCCACACCTGCCACGCCCTGCGCCATGGCCCGCATAGACGCCGCGCTCGGAGACCACCCCTGCGCTCGGGTTAAGAGCCATGGGGCGGGGGCCAAGGTTCGGCGGGCGCCGCGGGGCGGCCTGGGGTGCTCCACGCCCTTCGCTGTCCCGGAGTGGACATTGCAGGCGGTCGGAATGCCGGGCGACGGGGCGCGTCTCTTCCACGCGCTGAAGGGCGGCGAGGAGGTCGGCCTGACCGCCGAGGGCTTGCGAGCCGAAGGACTGCCCTCCGCTTGGGGGGCCCGCGTCTGCCCCCGCCATCTATCCGCCAGCTGGGCCCGAGCGGCCGGGGGGGGCCTGCGGGCGGGGTTTGAGTTTCATCGCCCCCGCACGGGCCCCTGCGCCTGTAAAGCGTCGCCCCCAGCCGCGAACTGGATTGGGGGCTTCCCCGGATTCGCGCGCGCCGAGCGCGTCGCCGCGGCGGCCGCGGGCCCTCGCGCAGCGCGCCGTCCCCCATTGTTCGCCTCGCATACGATGGCCAAATTCAATCGGGCTTGGCCGACGCGCCTCAAGACATTGGGACCCTCGGCGATTTCTTTTGGAAGGTTTAGCGCGCAGACAAGTTTTAGAACTTCCAGCGTATATTGCCAGGGGGGGGTCGCAGTTGGCCCCGGCCGTCGCCCGCTCCGCGCCCGCTGGTCGCGCCGAGGTGGCGGCCCGCCGTCCGCATTTGCAGCTCCGACCAGCTGCAGTTCGACGGCGCGGAGTCGGCGGGCGCTCCCCCAAGCGACGGCGGCGTCGCCCCCCCGGAAGCCCCCCCGGGGCGACGGCGGCGGCGCCGGCGGGCCCGACGCAAGGCCAGGCGACGAGCCATGCCCGAAGAGGCGCCGGAAATGAGAGCGGATCCAGCGCCCAAGGCCCTTGTAGTCGGGCTAGGGGGGGGCAAGGGTGGCGGAGGTCGGCGAGCATCGAAACGCGTCTTATTCTGATTATTGTCCAAGACTCTTCGTATGCCTCGTCGTTGTCGGTGCACCTCGCTCACTCCGTAGCTTTGCTTTGCGATTGGCGGAAAGCAGCCTGCGCATCGCGCCCGCGTGAAAAAAGGGGCGGGGGCGAGGTGGAGCTCGGTGGCGACCCGGGCGTGTGGCGGACAGAAGTAGCAGTCGCAGTCACGCTCGCGCGAATTATCTTCCCCTGTATCTTCCGCGTCGTCGTCGTCGTCGTCGCCGTCGCCTTCCTCCCGTCGCGGCCGCGCGCCCCCTCGCGCATCCGCGCCGCCGCCGCCGCCGATTGCATTGCTTTAGTCGATTGCTGTAGCGATCGCACTTCGAACTGCGTTTGCAGCTGTTCGTGCGCGGGCAGCGTGGAAGAGAGCGCGCGCATCCACATCCCTGCGTGCACGCGCGCGCAGCGCTGCACATTTGCTGCGCGGACATTCCGTTATTACTGCGTGTGCGCAGGCCCTGGCCCCCCCGCGGGCGCCCCCCCGCCCCCCGTCTCGACCGGGGGCCGACGGTGAATATGGCACTAACGTGAACATGCAACGTGATTGGAATTTGCTCAAGTTGCCAAGTGGTACCGCAAACTCTCCCTCATCATCCCCCTTTCCTTCCTCCTCTTCCTCCTCCTGCTGATATCCCATCCTCTCCCTTTCCTCCTCCGCCTCGTCCCCTCCATGCTCCTTTGTTCAGTTGCGCGCGAACATCAGCTGCCACGTTGCGCGCAGGTCGCCATGTCCGCATGCGGGATAAGATGCAGCAGTGCATTCCGTTGTGCCAGAAGTTCGTCGACAACATTACACGGTTGTTGATCGGAACTTCTGAAATTCATTGCGCTGTGATATTGTGCGCCGTGGGGTGCGCGGGATGACATCGCTGGCGCAGGGATTTTGATGCGCCTCATGCATGCCTCCATCTCCTCCTCCTCTCCCCCCCCCCCCCCCGCCCCCTGCGAGCTGAGCGCGCGACCGCTTGACCCCGAGGAACTTGGCCCATGTGTTCCTCCTCCTCGTCGCCCCCCCTTTCTTCGCGGGAATGCAGCGACGGGACTTCGGGGGCGCATCTTGCGATTCAACTTTTCGCCGCCCAACAGGCGCATCATGGGTTTCTGATTCGCCGAATTTGTTCTGGCGCCGCGGCGTTCGGCTCCCCGCGCCCTGATGCCCCCCCTCCTCCTCTACAGTTATTCCATATAAATGCGATTCTCCTCCTTCCCCCGACGACGGGTTGGGAGTGTTCGCCCCCCCCACCCCACCCCGCGTGATGTTTTTTACACGCAGGATTCCCCGGAGTGGGGTTTTCGCCTGCATTTGTTTTCAAAATCCTGTTCTCGCTGAGGCGCCGGCTTCATTTTCGGGCCCCGCTCGTTCCGAATCGTGTTCCCGCTGCAGCGCTGGCCCGATGTCCGTGCTTCCGCTCGTTCCGAATCGTGCTCCCGCTGCAACGCTGGCCTCATTTCCGCGCTTCCGCTCGTTCCGAATCGTGCTCCCGCTGCAGCGCTGGCGTCGTTTCCCGCGCCGTGCCACGGCGTTCGATGCAATGCTAACTTGCGTTCCGCTGCGCGATGCCATGCCTTCAGCTTAAGCTGCGATGCAGCGCTTAAGTGCCACGTCGTGCTATGCCATGCTGCGCTTAGATCTTCAACGCCATGCTATGCAATGTTATGCTCGGAGCCGCTGTGCGATGCCATGCTTTGCGTTGCAAAGCTTTGCGATGCAATTCTTCACTACGCCACGCCGCGCCATGCTGTGACATACTACGCTGCGCGGTGCTCGTCTACGCCATGCCATGCCGTGCTCTACAATGCATCGCGTACCCTTTCGGGATCATTGCCCTGCTCAACATCCGACAGTGCGAGTAGAGAGGGGATGTACGCCATGGTAAGGGATGGGAGGGAGGGGTAGGATGTCAGATATGACGCGAGCGCACCTAGCTTGTCCTCCTCCTCCTCCTCCTCCTCCTCCTCCCCCTCCTCTCTCCTCTTCCTCTCCTCCTCCTCCTCCTCCTCCTCCTCCTCCTCCTCCTCCTCCTCCTCCTCCTCCCCCTCGTCCTCCTCACTCCTCCTCATATTTCTCGTCGTCGCCCTCCTCCTCCTCTTCCACTTCCTGTCATCTCAGTCGTCGCGGCACCCAACCCAATGCCGCGGCGACTCAAACCCCGCAGTTAAGTACGTGCCGGGCTGGGGCGCGCGGCGTGGGAACCACTTAACTCCGGAGATAATTCGTGTAGTAGCTGGCGCGTCCACCAGCTTGGCGGAGACTTAACTCCGGGGTGAAGTTTTCCGCGGGGCGGCCTTTACCCCGGAGTCGGGCCGACTTAACTCCGGAATTAAGTCTTGGATAACCTCCCGGTTTCAGTCGCTTCCGGCGCGCGGGAGCCCGCGACGCCCCTCCAGAAGGTTACTCTACAACTGGATCCTACGAGCGGGGGGTTATACTTTGACTGGCACCACTGTCTGGCCTCATCAAAAGCTCGAGTGGTAATGGAAAGCGCTGATATATGGCGACATGTTGCGGGACGCAGGGTGCATATTTAGCACGCCGGCCTCACTCACTTCTCTCGCTTCTCCGTTTCATCCAAAGAGCCCCTCCACCCAGGCTTGCGAATCCCTCTCAATGGAAAAAGGCGGCGCCTTCCCCTGATTGCGACGGATGCCCGAGATCTGACTCAGAGCCCCGATGATGATGAGGCGGAAATTTGGGTCCCGAAGCGAAGCTGTCAGGCGCTTGGTCTCTCGCTGATACGTTTTGTCGATTTTCTGAACAATGTAAACTCGCATGCCTGGTCGATGTTCCACCCCTCCACATCCTGGATTGATCTGTTTAGACCATGGGACGTCGTGGCCCCGATGATGTTTTTTTTTCTTTTCATGCAGAGCCGATAAAATGCCCCCCATCGCCAACATGCGAGGCGGTCCCAACTTGTCCGCCTGACCCTTCACTTTCACTGCCTCGGCATACTGATACTGTGACGTATGTTCCTGACCCCGCGAGTGATGGGAGAACTGGCGGGGATCGAAAAGGCGTCGAACACGCAGCCCGTGATCCCTCAGTTCTGTTGGGAGACGCGGAGCAACTGTTTTGCCATCGGCACCACGAGGCACCGCTGGCTCATCGGCATCTCGTGTTGCACAGCGCCAGATCCTGATATCGTTTCTCGGAAGTTCCCTCGAGCAGTCGGCTCTTCTGGCGCTCGTCAAGGGGGCCTGCAGCCGCGGCCGCGGGCAGACGCATAGCCATATGTGAAACAGATTTGCAGGGTGAGCTCCGTACCATGAGATGACAGCCCTGGGGGCGGTTAAGGTAGATGAACTGCACGAATATGGACATTTAAATCGACGCCGTCGGGAAATTGAGCCTGACAAATATTACAAGCTCAGGGATCACGCGCAATCAACTCTCGAACAATGTGTGCACAACCAATATGGCACCGACCGTATCTGTACGCTCATCGAATATGAGATCGCGCAATGCCGACCGAGGTAAACGTAATGGAGCAGTTAGGACATTGGGTTGTGACTATAGTAGCTGATACGACCCGTTCGTTATGTCCATGTGTACGGTGTGCTAGTAGCTGCGTGTCAGAAGCGAACGTGCACATGCACGTAGTGCCTCCCTCCATGCGTCACCCACAGAATCTGAAAAAGGTGCTGCTCAGACTCTTGGGCGCCCCCAGACTCTGGGGGTTTGGGGTTGCTCCGACTTTGTCTCTCGCTGTCCGACTGTGTCTCCTCGCTCCTACCCCCTGCCTCCTTCTCCTGGTCCTCCCCCTATTTCCCTCCTCCACCCCTCTTCGCCTGCGTTTTCCCAGCCCTTTCTCTCTTCCTCTGTTCCTCCTCTCCTCCTCCTCCTCCCCTCCTCAACCTCCTCCTCCTCCTCCTGCTCCTCCTCCTCCTCCTCCTCCTCCCCCTCCCCCTCCTCCTCCTCCTCCTCCTCCTCCTCCCCCTCCTCCTCCCCAAGAGGCCTCTAAGACGCCCAAGATGGCCTCCAAGACGGCCCTGAAGCGCCTCAAGAGGACCCCACATCGGTTCAAAAAGGCCCCCAAGATGGCTTCCGACGGCGTCAGACCCGTCAGACGGGCCAGGAACGCTTCAAGATGGCCAAGGAGAGGCCCCCAAGACGCCCCCATGGCCCCCAAGAGGCCTAAGGAGGCCCCCAAGAGGCTTCCAAGAGGCCCCCGGGAAGCCTCCAGGAGGCCCCACAAGAGTGCCCAAAGAGGCTCCCAAGAGGCTTCCTCCTCCTCCTCCTCCTCCTCCTCTTCCTCCTCCCTCTCCTGATCCTCCCCCTCAAGCCACACACACAATGAAAAAACAAAATAAATCAGCAACAAACAATTCAACAAAAACAAACCTCCCCTCGATAGAAAAAAACACAAACAAAACAAACCTCGGGTAAAAGCAAAGGACAAAGAAAAACATAACAAAAAACGAGCCCAAAAAACAAACAAAAGCCATCCTCCCCAATTGTTCCCCGAAGAGTTTCCGGAGCGGCTGGGGGAATACATAATCAGATAGCTTGGCCAAGCTGGGGCCCAACGTTTGGCCACATAGGCGCTTCTCAAAAAGGCTGGGGGCTGCGGTGATTCGCCGTAGGCGTCTTGGATCCGCCGCCCCCTGTGCTTGCCACAGGGGTGGACGGCGTGCCAGACATGTTGCTGCTCTTCTTATTTTCAAACCCTTCCCAGTGGCCTTCGGCCCAGACCGCCTGCCCTCGGAAGGACCAGAAGGTGTGGCCACATCGCCACTAAGACGGCCCAAATGGCCCAAGATGGCCACCAAGATGCCTCCAAGGCGGCTAGGATCGCTCCAAGAGAGCCCAAGACGGCCCCAATATGTTTCCAAGACGGCCCAAGATGCAACCGAGGCGTTCCAAGATGGCCCCAAGATGGCCAAGGACGGCCCCAAAGGCCCCCAAGAGGCTTTTAATGCAGTCCAAGAAGCCTCCAAGGGGACCTGCAGGAAGGCCCGAAGAGGCCAAGACAGCTGATTTCCCGTGGGCTCTTGATGGATTTTGACGTTTTCGGCCTGCCGACGGCCCAGTGCCGCCGAAGAGACCCCCAAGATGGCCCCAAGAGCGCCCAAGAGGCCTCCAAGACGGCCCCACGACGGCCTCCAGACGGTCCAAAAGGCCCCCAAGGCGCCTCCAAGACGGCCCACGAGAACTCCAAGGCGCCCACTCGTCATCGTGGTTGTCGCCATCATCGTCGTCGTCGTCATCGTCGTCGTCGTCGTCGTGGTCGTCAAACCTCTTCCAGTTTCCTAATCAAACCCCTCTCCCTCTCCCTCTCCCTTCCCCCTCCACCAACCCCCCCCTCCCCCCTCCCCCCCCCCCTCCACCACCCACCTCAGCCCCCCCTCCACCTCCCCCTCCACTCCCCGTCCAACTCCTCCTCCACCCCTTCGGATGTCCCTTGGAACCTTTTTGGGAGCACCCAGGGGGCTCCAGAGGGCCCCAAGAGGGCTCCAAGACGCGCCCCAGAGACCACTGAGAGGTCTCATCCAGACGCGCTGATCGATGACACCTACTAGCGGGTTCTGAGGCCTCTCTTGGGCCCCTCTTGGGCCCGTTTGGGGGCCCTCTTAGGGCCTTCTTGGAGCCATCATGTGGGCCAACGAGGGGCCCAAGAGGGCTCCAAGAGGGCCCCAAGAGGGTTCAGGAGTTATGTACCAGCGGCCGCTGGGTTGGTACATAATTCCTGGGGCCCTCTTGGAGCCCTCTTGGGGCCCTCTTGGGGCCCTCTTAGGGCCAACCCGGGCCCCAAGAGGGCTCCAAGAGGGCCCTCAGAGAGCCCCAAGAGGGCCCCAAGAGTGATGTACCAGCGGCCGCTGGGTTGGTACATAATTCCTGGGGCCTTCTTGGGGCCCTCTTAGGGCCAACCAGGGGCCCAAGAGGGTTCCAAGAGGGCCCTCAGAGGGCCCCAAGAGGGCCCCAGGAATTATGTACCAGCGGCCGCTGGATTGGTACATAATTCCTGGGGCCTTCTTGGGGCCCTCCTAGGGCCAACCAGGGGCCCAAGAGGGCTCCAAGAGGGCACTCAGAGGGCCCCAACAGGGCCCTAGGAGTTATGTACCAGCCCAGTCTTAGGGACCCCTTGGAGCCATCTTATGGGCCGATGTCCCACGGGGACCACCGGGTAACTCCGATGTCCCACGGGGGATACCGGGTAACTCCGATGTCCCACGGGCCGATGTCCCACGGCGACCACCGGGTAATTCCAGCGTCCCACGGGGGACACCGGGTAATTCCGACGTCCCACGGGCCGATGTCCCACGGGGACCACAGGGTAACTCCGATGTCCCACGGGGACACCGGGTAACTCCGATGTCCCACGGGGGGGCACCAGGTAAATCGTGCCCAGACCCCCCCTTGCAAGGTCGAGTTACCCGATGTCCCCCGGGGGACACCGGGTAACTCCGATGTCCCACGGGCCGATGTCCCACGGGGACCACCGGGTAATTCCGATGTCCCACGGGGGACACCGGGTAACTCCGGTGTCCCACGGGCCGATGTCCCACGGGGACCACCGGGTAACTCCGATGTCCCACGGGGGACACCGGGTAACTCCGATGTCCCACGGGCCGATGTCCCACGGGGACCACCGGGTAACTCCGATGTCCCACGGGGGACACCGGGTAACTCCGATGTCCCACGGGAGGCCACCGGGTAACCATGCCCAGACCCCCCTTGCAATGTCGAGTTACCCGATGTCCCCCGGGGGACACCGGGTAACTCCGTCCCACGGGCCGATGTCCCACGGGGACCACCGGGTAACTCCGATGTCCCATGGGGGTCCACCGGTTTACTGAATAATGCCGAATGCGCCCCTTGCAAGGTCGACTTACTCGACGCCCCTCGGGGGACACCGGGTAAGTGGGGGGTGTGGAGCGCACCCCCCGCTTACCCGATGTCCCCCAGGGGACACCGGGTAACTCATGCCCGACTCCCCCCCGTGCAAAGTCGAGTTACCCGATGCCCCCCCCTCGCCACCGGGTAACCCGTGCCTAACACCCCCCCCTGCAAGGTCGAGTTACCCGATGTCCCCTGGGGGACACCGGGTAAGTGGGGGGTGTGGAGCGCACCCCCCAGTTACCCGATGCTCCCAAGGGGGGGCGCCAAATAACTTATGCCCGTCGTCGTCGTCGTCGTCGTCGTCGTCGTCGTTGTCGCCGGTCGTCGGTCGCGGGCCGGAAAAATTTGAGGCTTCGGTCCGTTTCGGGGCCCCCCTGGGCCCCGAGGGCTCCAAACCCCTGGGGAAAAGCAGCAGCAAAACTTACCACTCCAGTTCGAGGCGTCGTCGTCGTCGTCGCCGTCGTCTGCGGGTCGAGAGCTCCAGGATGGGGCCGAAAGCTCCGGGTTGGGGTCGGGAGCTCCTGGACGGGGTCGAGAGCTCTGGGGTCGAAACAGGGGCCAGGAAATTTGGTCCAAGTATCGCTGCCTGGTCCTGCAGGGGCTGGGTAAGGGTGCGTTTACACCTCCTCGTCGTCGTCGTCGCCGAGGAGGAGGAGGAGGGCCCCAGGAGTTCTGTACCACCGGCCGCTGGGTTGGTACATAATTCCTGGGGCCTTCTTGGGGCCCTCCTAGGGCCAACCAGGGGCCCAAGAGGGCCCAACCTTGGAGCCCTCTTGGCGCCCTCTTGGCGCCCTCTTGGGTCCCTCTTGGGGCCTTCTTGGGGCCCTCTTGGGGCCCTCTTGGGGCCCTACAGGGCCAACCAGGGGTCCGAGAGGGCTCCGAGAGGGCCCTCAGAGGGTCCCAAGAGGGTTCAGGAGTTCTGTACCAGCGGCCGCTGGATTGGTACATAATTCCTGGGGCCTTCTTGGGGCCCTCTTGGCGCCCTCTTGGGGCCCTCTTGGGGCCCTTTTGGGGCCCTCTTGGGGCCCTCTTAGGGCCCTCTTGGAGCCCTCTCATGGGCCAACCAGGGGCCCAGGAGGGCTCCAAGAGGGCCCTCAAAGGGCCCCAAGAGGGCCCCAGGAGTTATGTACCAGCGGCCGCTGGGTTGTTGCACAACTCCTGGGGCCCTCTTGGGGCCCTCTCGGAGCCCTCTTGGGGCTCTCTTGGGGCCCTCTTAGGGCCCTCTCGGGGCCATCTTATGGACGGCGACGACAACGACAACGACGACGACGATGACGACGACGACGACGACAACGACGACGACGACGACCACGACGATGGCGGAGCCGCTTCTGGCCTATCATTCCGTCCTTGACCCCTTGCTCAAACTCCTCGTCCTCCTGCTGCTCCTGCTCCTCTGGTTCCTGTTGATCACCTCCTCGTCCTCCTGCCCCTCCTCCTCCTCGACCCAAAGCTGGCCGTGGGGCTTTGAGATGGCGGCCCCACAAAACATCACCGGGCCTCGGGGTGATATGTTTTTCCTGGGGGGGGCAAGGGCGTCCGCAGACGAGCCCGCGCTGAGCTGCAGGCTTCTCGGAGCCGCTTCGGGCCTCTGATTCCGTCCTTTCCTCTTGCTCTTCCTCTTGGACTGTTTCCTCGCCCTTTGGGGCCCTTTTGGGGCCATCTTGAAGTCAGCTTGGGCCGTCTTGGGACCATCTTGTGGACATCTTGGGCCGTCGGACAGCCGAAAAAGAAAACGCGCCCAAATTATTCAACAATTGAAGGGAATAAATACAACCATTTGGGCATTTCGGGCTCTCCTGGAGGTCCTCTTGAAGACTTCCTAGACTGTCTAGGAGGCCCCTTGGATCCCCTTGGGGCCCTTGGGGCCCTCTGTGGCTGTCTTGGGACATCCTGGGGCTATGTCGAATCGTATCGTTGCCATCTTGGACGTTTTGGAGCCGTCTTGAAGGCCATCGTGGGCGCCTTGGAATTCTCGTGGGCCGTCTTGGAGGCGCCTTGGGGGCCTCTTGGACCGTCTGGAGGCCGTCATGGGGCCGTCTTGGAGGCCTCTTGGGCGCTCTTGGGGCCATCTTGGGGGTCTCTTCGGCGGCATTGGGCCGTCGGCAGGCCGAAAACGTCAAAATCCATCAAGAGCCCACGGGAAATCAGCTGTCTTGGCCTCTTCGGGCCTTCCTGCAGATCCCTTTGGAGGCTTCTTGGACTGCATTAAAAGCCTCCTGGGGGCCTTTGGGGCCGTCCTGGGCCATCTTGGGGCCATCTTGGACGCCTCGGGTGCATCTTGGGCCGTCTTGGAGACATATTGGAGCCGTCTTGGGCTCTCTTGGAGCGATCCTAGCCGCCTTGGAGGCATCTTGGTGACCATATTGGGCCGTTTGGGCCGTCTTGGTGGCGATGTGGGCCACACCTTCTGGTCCTTCCGAGGGGCAGGCGGTCTGGGCCGAAGGCCACTGGGAAGGGTTTGAAAATCAGAATCTCAGCAAAATGTCTGGCACGCCGTCCAACCCTGTGGCAAGCACAGGGGGCGGCGGATCCAAGACGCCTACGGCGAATCACCGCCGCCCCCAGCCTTTTTGAGAAGCGCCTATGTGGCCAAACGTTGGGCCCCAGCTTGGCCAAACTATCTGATTATGTATTCCCCCAGCCGCTCCGGAAACTCTTCGGGGAACGCTTGGGGGAGGCTGAGGGGGAGGATCAGGAGAGGGAGGAAGAGGATGAGAAGGAGGAGGAGAGGAGGAGGAGGAGGAGGAGGAGGAAGCCTCTTGGGAGCCTCTTGGGGCACTCTTGTGGGGCCTCCTGGGGGCTTCCCGGGGAGCCTCTCGGAAGCCTCTTGGGGGCCTCCTTAGGCCTCTTGGGGGCCGTGGGGGCGTCTTGGGGGCCTCTCCTTGGCAGTCTTAAATCGTTCCTAGCCCGTCTGACGGGTCTGACGCCGTCGGAAGCCGTCTTGGGGGCCTCTCTGAACCGATGTGGGGTCCTCTTGAGGCGCTTCAGGGCCGTCTTGGAGGCCATATTGGGCGTCTTAGAGGCCTCTTGGGGCCGTCTTTGGGGCCTCCTGGGCCGTCATGGGGCCATCTTGAAAGCCTCCTGGGCGCACTGGGGGCGAGGAGGAGGAGGAGGAGGAGGAGGAGGTTGAGGAGGAGGAGGAGGAAAAGGAGGAATAGGAAGAAAAGGACTGGGAAAAGCAGGCGAAGAGGGAGTAGGAAGAGAATCAGGGAGGAGGACCAGGAGAAGGAGGCAGGGGGTATGAGCGAGGAGACACAGTCGGACAACGAGAGGCAAAGTCGGAGCAACCCCCAACCCCCAGAATCTGGGGGCGCCCCAGAGTCTGAACAGCACTTTTTTCAGATGGCAAAGATTTTTAGCCGCGCTTAGCCGGGACGTTGCTCTCGCTTGAGCGCGGTGCAAAGATGTTTAAAATCATAAGTTCTAGCCGGGTTTTGCCGCGCATGTGTTTCGCTTGGGCGTGGCTTACGAATGGCCAAACATGTCTAAACATCCGTATATTCAAGAAAAACTGTCGTGTCTTAAAACATCGTGTCTAAACATGGCTATTCGTAATAAAAAAAATGTATTGCCGTGGCTCTTTCGTGGCTAATCGTGGCTAGTTCACAACCGCGACCCAGACGGGGGCAACGCGAAACATCGCTGCCCGCACGATCAAGCAAATTGCCCCACAAAAGACACACCCACATCGCGCCAGGAGGAGGAAGCGGAGGAGGGGGAAGGAGAAGGAGCAAGAAGAGGAAGAGGGTGCGGGAGGACATTGGACACGATGATGTCGAGCATAACGACTACGACGACGATGGAGAGGAATACGACGTATACGAAAACCAATGCGACGACGACGACGGCGGCGGCGACGGCGGCGGCGAGGACGACGACGAGGAGGACGACGACGAGGACGACGACGACGACGGCAGAAGGCAACCACCAAGGTAACCGCTTCCGATGGTTCCCTGAGGCTTCAAAATGACTCCAAGATTGCCCAAGATGTGCCCAGGAAGGCCCCAACACGGCCCCAATAGCGCCCAAGACCGCGCCAAAAACGCCCCAATAAGGCGCCAAGAAGCAAATGTCGGGCTCCAGAGGGGGAGGGGAATCCGCGACCCTCCCCTCTGATGATCGATGGCCTCCAAGATGGCCCCATGCTCCGAAGAAGGCCCCAACAGGGCCCCAAGAGAGTCCCAATAAGGTCCCAAGAGAACCCCAAGAGGGCCCAAGAGGCTTCCAAACTGGCCTCCCCCCGATGGCCCCAAGAAGCCTCCAACACAATCCCTTTGCGAAAGACTTGCAAAGACCTCGGTGGTTGACTCCTGACGTCGTCGTCGTCGTAGCAGTCGCCGCCGCCGCGTCGGCCGCCGCCGCCAGTGCCGTCGTCGTCGTCTTCGTCGTCGTCTTCGTCATCGTTCTTGCTGTTGTTCGTCTTATTTTTCTCATTCATTTGACGATTATCATTATCATTATTCGTCGTGGTGTCCTTGTTCGTCCACATATGTTTTTCCTCTTCATGATCCTCATCTTTCCCCCCTCATCCGCTTCCTCCTCCTCCTCGTCTCTCCCTCCGTACCTCCTCCTGCTCATCCTCTGGCTGCTCCTCCGTCTTCCTCTTCCTCCTTCCCAAAGTAATGGATAACCCTCATCTGTGTTACACAGCTTAGAACTTCCACACCGTCATTCGCACATATTCGGATACGTGGCTGCAATTGTGGCATGCAATCCGCTCGTTGGTGCCCGTGGCTAAACATGGCTATACGTGGCTAAATATGGCTAAACGTGGCTAAAAGTCATGCCGTGGCTATTTTGTGGATATTCGTGGCTAAACATGTTTAATTCCGTGGCTCAAAATGATTAAACATGTCTAAAACGCTTAAGATATACACCGTGCCCATCATAACGCCAACGAAACATTGAAAACACATATGATGCGCGGGACATGGAAATAGACACGACCGGACACTTGAAAATCGTTTTGACAGTTCCACACCAGCGCGGCCCAATAATAGCCACGAAGCTTTGTCTTCCAGGGCAGGTCTGGACCCCCGGTCCGGACCCCCCGATCATCCGAACCCTCCCCGGTCCGGACCCCAGGTCTGGACCCCCTAGCTGGTCGGGACACCCGGGTCGGCCAGGACCTCTCGGGCAGGCGCGGGACGACGACGACGGCGACGTGCGAGGACGGCGGCGGCTGGGCGGCGGCGGCTAGGCGGTGGAAGCGAGGCAGCGGCCTCACTTAGATATCCGACGATCTGTATTTTTGCCCGCGACGGCTCATCCGAGCGCGACGGCCCCAAGGCTCGAAAACAACCTCCCCTCCAGAGGCCGAAATCGCGCCGTCGGGGAAGGCGCCGTCGGCGCTCAAGCCGTCGGGACGCCGCCTTCATCGTCGTCGCTGCCTTCGCTCCTCCCTCTCCCCCTCTCGCTCCCCCTCTCCATTCCCTTCCTCCTCTTCCTCCTCTTCCTCCCCCTCCTCCCCCCACTCCTGCTCATGTTTTGTGCGCGGTTCAATCCGCGGCCACAACACGCAACAATACTCGTTGGCGCGCCAACTTTTCGAACGCCCGAACGGGACCGCCCGAAACCGAACCGTCCCGAAGAAAACCGAACCGGCTAACAAACCGGACTGGTGCCGAAACCGAACCGGTGCAACCGAACCGGCCCGCCGCCTAACCGGACCCTTGCTGAGTATGGGTGGCAAGAACTTGCCAATCCTGGAGCACCCGCGCCCAGTGCAAGTGAAACAAATGTTGCGCGGACGAGCTCCATATCGCATCGAGTCCTACCCCTGGGCCTGTCTAAGCAACGCACTGCTGCTTAGCACTTTGGCGCTATAAGTGGGCGCAGCCCTTCATGGAGGAGCACGAAGAGAAGAAGATGAGACGAGGGGGAGCTAAGGGAAAACGCGGGGAGAGTTGTAATAGTAATTGCAGCAGTTGGCTCCTGGAGCAAACTCCCGCCACTCCCTGGTGCCCCCTTGGGCAGGCGCCCCTGGCTCAGACATCCAAGCCGCCCCGGCTGCCCCAGGCCGCCTGCAACGCCGCCGCTCCGTCCCTGCCGATGCTGTTGCCCCACAGGTGCAGCTCCTGCAGGCCGGGCAGGGAGGGCAGCGCCCCCGCCGGGCCCGCGCGCCCCCGTCGGGAAATCGTAATCGCATCGCCTGGGACCGGATCGCTGCGAACCGCAGGCGAATCGAACCGGGAACCGGATCGCGACCTCGCCGAATCGAATCGCGGACCGGATCGCGACCCTGTCGAATCGAATCGCGAACCGGATCGCGCGACTGGATCGCGGCCCCCGGACCCCCCCGGCGTGGGCACTCCCCTTCGTGGCCGTCCTCCCTCCATCCCTCCTCCCCCCTCTCTCCCTCCCCCTCCCTCCTCCTCCTCGGGACCCTCGGGGACCCTCCCGGGCCACCCTCCCGGGCCCCCCCCCGCCCTCGAGGACCCTCCCGGGCCCACCCTGGGGGACCCTCCCGGGCCACCCTCCCGGGCTTCCCCCCGTCGAGGACCCTCCCCGGCCCACCCTCCCGGGCCCACCCTCCCGGGCCACCCTCCCGGGCCACCCTCCCCCCTCCATCCCCCCTCCATCCCTCCATCCCTCCTCCCCCCTCTCTCCCTCCCCCTCCCTCCTCCTCCTCCTCCCGTCGCGCTTGCGCGGGCCCACCCTGCTGGAGGGCTCTCTCGGGCCCCACCCGTCGGGGACCCTCCCGGGCCCATCCTCCCGCCCACCCTCCCAGGCCACCCTCCCGGGCCACTCTCCCGGGCCCCACCCTCGGGAACCCTCCCGGGCCACCCTCCCGGGCCCACCCTCCCGGGCCACCCTCCCGGGCCACCCTCCCGGGCCACCCCTGACCCCTGTATGCGTCATTTTCGCTGTTTGTCCCAGGGGGCCTTCATCAGAAATGACGCCCCGAGGCGTCATTCCTGGAAAATGCTGCGTGCCTTGTCTTTAGACTTGCGGGACGGTTCGTTCGCCCGCGGCTTGCGATTCCAATCAAATCCTAGGGCCTGGTTAATGGCCCGTGCAGGCCGCAGACGTCGGAAAAACAAAAACTAAAAAAAAATAATCCTCCCTCCATCCATCCATCCATCTCTCCCTCTCTCTCTTTCTCTTTCTTTCTTTCTCTCTCTTTCTCTCTTCCCCCCCCCCTCCGCTCCGCCCCATCTGCCGCAATCCGCCACTGTGCCCGCAAGTGGCGACTGAGCGGAACTGTCGCCACTTTTGTGGGTCCTGGCGACGGCAGGGAGAAGAAGGAGAAACAAGGGAGAGACAGGAGAGAGACACCAACCAAAGGGCATCGTTCGCTTTCCTGTCCCAGGGAGGTTTGAATTGACATGATATACAAGGTGACCCCCAAGACGGCTAAGGTGGCCCAAGATAGCCTCCATAACAGCCCTGTGAGCCCCATGAGCCCTATGAGCCCATATGAGCCGTATGAGAGCCCTACGAGCACTATGACCCCCTATTAACCCTACAGGCCTGATCTAACGACTAACCCTACAGACCCGAACCCTACAGACTATAACCCTACAGACACTGACCCTACACATCCTGACCCTACAGAGCCTAGCGTACAAACCCTAGCCCTGCATACCCTAACCCTACATACCCTAACCATACAAACTCTACCGTACAGACCCTAAGCCTACAGAACCCTACAGACCCTACTCACCCTGCACATTCCAACCCTACAGACCCGAACCGTACAGACCCTAACCCTACAGACCCTACCCCTTACAAACCCTACTAACCTACATGCCCTAATCTTACAGGCCCTAACCCTATAGACCCTACTAACTACAGGCCCTCTTAACTCTACAGACTCTGACCCAACAGCCCCTGACCCTATAAACCCTAACATTACAGACCCCACTAACCCTACAGACCCGAGCCCTACAGACTCTAGCCCTTCAGACCCCAACCCTACAGACCGCAACCCTATAGACCCAAATCCTGCATACTCTAACCGTACAGGCCCTACAAACGCTGCAGACCAAAACCCTGCTTTGGGCTTCCTGGGGGAATTCGGCATTCACCATCACCGTCATCGCCACCATCGCCGTCATCGCCATCGTCACCGTCGCCGTCCTTGTGGGGCCCCACTTGGCTTTCGGGGCTCCTGCCTTGTTGGGCCCTGAGCGCCCCGCCTTGGGCCCCGCCGTCAAGGCGCCTCCCTTTGGGACCCCCCCTTGGGCCCCCTCGCCGCGTCGTCGAATCATCGCCATTCTCACCGTCGCCGTCCCCGTGGGGCCCCACTTGGCTTTCGGGGCTTCTACCTTGTTGGACCCTGAGCGCCCCGCCTTGGGCCCCGCCGTCAAGGCGCCTCCCTTTGGGACCCCCCCTTGGGCCCCCTTGCCGCTGCCGTCGTCATTTACCTTCGCTTCAGTGCTGTTTAGGTTTATGGGGTTATAGGGTCTGGTCACCGCAGAAGCAGCCACAAAATTTTCCAACACACCCATAGCCATTTTGGCCCACGAGATTCTTGCGAGGTTGCGGGCACACATGCCCGCAACGCAAGGGGTGAATCTTACACCAGATGCCGTGGCTGATGTGCTGAGTCGAGTGCCCCCCTCGCAGTTCAAAGACGGCCGCTTCATTTTCTACGATAAGCTCGTATTCGGCAGGTCGCCCAATTGGTCCTCGGCGAAACCCCTAGCCAACGCTATAAATTGCCTGTTGACTCACACAGAGGGCTGCCAAGCGAACCAACATCCGTTTCAGAAAGGTGCCGAGAAATACTTCCGCGACAACGGCATGACAATCCAGACTGGCGAGGTCGAGAAGTCCGTGTACAGGCTGCGAGCCCTGGTGTCCCAGCTCAGCTCTCAGAAGTTGAAGCAGAGACCCATCCCTGAGGCGTACGAGGAATACTTCAGCGTACCCATGGGCAAGATCAGGGTCGCCCCGAAGTCGCCCATGGTCACGCGCTCGCAGACATCGATCGCCCCAGCGTGCGACGTGAGCGTGGAGGAGATCAGCAGCGACAACGACGAGGCCTTCGAGTGGACCCACGACGAGCTCTTCTCCAGCCACGACCCTGACTTGGTGCTGCTTCTCCAATCGGCGACGGCACCGACTACGCCAACTACTCCAGCGACGTCGAAGCCAACAACTGGTGGCGACTCGGGCGGAGTGGAGCTCACCGGCGAGAAGAAGAGCTCCTCGCAGGCGCCGACCGCGCAGGCAGAGCTCTTCGACGAGACGGCGATCACGGTGCAGACCGAGCTGCACGACACGAAGATCGCCGAACTGATCGACAAGGCGACGCCGACCGAGCCGACCCAGCTGGCCGACGCGAAGCAGAATGGCATCCAGGCGGAGAGAGACGACAGCAAAGATGAGAAGCACGACATCACAGAGGCTGGCATCCAGGAGAAGATGGATACCACCATCAAGGGGGACGGTGACACTATGGGCGACACGCCGTCGTCGGCGTTGCCAGCCGAGTCGCCGCTGTCCGACCTTGAGTTGCAGAAGCTCTTGGCGAAGCCAGTCACGCCGCCAAGTAGCGGCGCTTGGAAGGAGTTGCAGTCACAGTTGAAAGCAGTTCGGAAGAGGCCAGCGGGCGCTAACATGAACATGAAACGGCCAGCCTCTGCTGCTGAAACTCAGGAGGCAGCTGGTCCGTCAACTGAGGAGGTCAGCTCAGGAGGCGTCAATGCATCCGTTCCCGAGGAGGTTGACCCTGCGAAGATGTCGCCAAAAGAATGGTCGAAGTTCTTGAACCGTGAGCACAGCAAGGTCTACTGCAGGACGATCGCCACTCTCAAGAAAACCAGCACCGCGCATGACCGTGTCCTGCAGGCCGCTCAGGGTGCGGCCAGGGCCAGGACAGATGAGCTTCGCACCCAGTACCAGCGTCCTGCGAAGCGGGCCAAGCAGTAGGCGCCCCACGGCGTGGGCAACAGTTGTGAGCGTGTGCTTCGACACGCTGGGGGCCCATGCAATGCGCTTTATATTGCACAATCACTTCTGTGCTGGCGCGTCGAAGCATGGGACACCTTTTCGAGCTCTTTCGAGCAAGAGCCTCACGCTCCGTCCTCATCCCCCTCGTCCACTTCCTCAACCTCGCCATCCTTCTCAGCCTGGCAATCCTTAGCATCGCCCTGTTCATCACCACCGCCACCCATTGTTATGGTCATCATCTTCATAATCCCAATTGTCATGCTCATCATCGCACCCGTCGGCATCCAGCATGTGTATCGTCATCCACGCCATCGCCATCTTCAACGTCATCCCACCATAGCAGCTTTGGACCAAACAGTTTTTAGGAGCAGAGCGCGACGACATTTCCATGTCATCAGATCTCGAGCGCGAGTGGCAAATGCAGCAGGAGGATTCCGCCCAGATGCAGAGAGAGGTTGACAGCCCGATTGCGGTTCAGAGCGATTCAAGCCACGAAGCTCCAGCTCTCCCGATTGACGGCGGCGAGGGCGTCGAGACCGTGGGCGTACAGGACCGTTGGGGTCCACTTGCCGACACCAGCAGGTGGGACAGCTTCCGCGCGGTCAAGGTGGATGACGAGAGCAAGAAGATGATGTACCTCCTCGGCGTTTGGGCGCAGAGCAAGGCATTGGACACTAAGTACACGTCTTCCTTGCTTGAGGAGGTGGGCTCGCTGTCAAACGACATGGCGTGCGCCTACAGCCTCTTCCAGATGCATGTCCCTGCAGGGCCAGCCCCCGAGGATTCGTTCCAGCTCGAGCACTTCATCCGCGACACGTTGGAACCGCTGGCCGTTCGGTTCCACGAGCTCAAGGCGGTCATCGACAACCTGCTGCGCTCTCCCGAGAAGAAGCTGCGCCGCACCGCGTCGGACCCCGTTCAGCCTGATGAAGCTCTCGCCGCCGCCAGTTCGAGCGCACAGGAGGCAGAGTCGGTGTCCGAGTCGCAGGAGTTAGCGGAGCAGGCTCAGGACTCACAGCAGTTGCATGAAGAGTCTCAGCGGTAAGTCTTCCAGCCAAGCCCGAAGGCATGACGAGCGGTGCGAAGGCGCCGCCTCGCCTTTAGAAAACGCTGTTGTCAAATGAGTCTGGCTGAGTTCCGTGCGCAAGAGCCAGGGGCACCCATATCATCGTATCATCATCATCAAGTTTCCCCTCACTGGTTGCCAAGACCTAGTTAGGAGATAATCGCAAAGCGTGCGACGCAATAACCAGCGTGGGCCCCAACCAGTAGGCAATAACCAGCGTAGGCCCCAAACAGTAGGCAATAACCAGCGTGGGCCCCACACAGTAGGCGTGGGCGCAGTTGCGTCTAACCAAAACATTCGTCCTCCTTCGCTCATCGCGGGAATCGCCAGCGCAATAGCTACCATCACCATCGCAATGCCATCATCGTCAACCTCATCAGCATCGCAGCCACCATGGTCAGAACCATCACTGCAACTAACCGCATCAACATGATCAGTCCATGTAGCAGCATCACTATAGAGACCAATGTCACACCATCAGTCAAGCGTATACCAACATCATCGCCATCATCAGCATCAGCATCATCATCAGCATCGTCCTCATCCTCATCCTCATCACCATCATCATCATCATCATCATCATCACCATCATCATCAGCATCAACATCATCATCATCATCATCAACATCATCATCATCATCACGCTGCTGTGTTGGCCCCGTCCAGCTGGAGGCACGTGGGTACCTCGAGCGCTGTACATTCACGCGGGGATGGCGCCTACGAGTGACCGCAAGCCCAAGAGACGCAGCACCAACAAGCGTAAGTTCGTGCAGGCGATCTCCAAGAAGATGAAGCTCGATTTCAAAACGACTCTCGAATTCGTGAACACCTACTCAGATCAGGTGCTGACTGACATCCGCGAGACGGGCGCGGGCTTGATCCCAAATATCGGCTCGGTCGGGTACAATCTACGCGTGCCCAAGTCGCGCGTGGACAAGATGGATGCCCTCACGCTGGCGAATGGCGGCTCGACGGGCAACTTCAAGAAGACCTACCTCAAGCTCGCATTCAAGCAGGCGGTGCGCGAGGAGCACGAGAAGATCGTCGACCAGAATACCTGGAACAAGCTGAGTCCCTGCCCGTCGGTCGACACGGAGCCGATTGACCAGGCGGCCCCAGCCAAGGAGACTGCGCCCGTGATAGCGTTGGCATCGTCATAGGTCCTAGGCGAATGCTAAAGTCAAGCTTCACGGCGCGCCCACGGGCACGGGGCGCTGAGCACGATAACACAAGTTTAGTTATGGCAGGGATCCGACACTGCACGGACAGTTCCATTCGGCAGCGACCGTGGTGAGACAAGAAAACACCACCAACCATCATCAAGCATCATTCATCGGGCGTTGAACTGATGTTCCAATAACTGCAACAGAAATGGCACCAACGAAACGGCATCATCATGTTGCTTGATAACATCCGCAATCGGACCCTGAACCGTTGTTCCAGTAATTGCAGTATCAGTGACTCCAGCCAAAAAGGCATCATCCCCTTGCTCGTTCCAGGGGGGCTTCATTTGACATATTATGCAAGGTGACTCCCAAGACGGTAAGATGGCCCACGATAGCAACCATGAGCCCATATGAGCCCCACGAGCCTATCCTATGAGCCCACATGAGCCCCATGAACCCTGCGAGCCCTACGAGCCCTATGAGCCCTACGGGCCCTATGACCACAACTCTACAGACCCGATTAAGCCTACAGGCCCTAACCCTACAGACACTACTAACACTACAACCCTACAGACTCTATACATACAGACCCTAACCCTACAGAGCCTAGCATGCAAACCCTAACCCTACAGACCCTAACCTTACATGCACTAACCCTACAGGCCATACTAATCCTACAAACTCCAACCCTACAAGCCTAAACTGGTACAGACCCTAACCCTACAGGCACTACCTCATACAGACCCTATTCACCCTACATACCCATAACCCTACAGACCCTGGCATATATGCCCTACTAACTACAGGCCCTACTAACCCTACAGACTCTGACCCTACACACCCTAAACCTACAGACCCTAATCTTACAGACCCCACTAGCCCTACAAACTCTAATCCTTCGGATCCGAAACCCACAGACCGTAACCCTACAGACTCTGACCCTACAGACCCTAACCCTACAGGCCCTACTAAGCCTGCAGACCCTAACCCTGCTTTGGGCTTCCTGGGGACAGATTAGGCGTTCACCATCACCGTCATCGACATCATCACCATCAGCGTCATCGCCATCGTCACCGTCGCCGTCCCCGTGGGGCCCCACCTGGCTTTCGGGGCTCCTGCCTTGTTGGGCCCTGAGCGCCCCGCTTTGGGCCCCGCCGTCAAGGCGCCTCCCTTGGGACCCCGCCTTGGGCCCCCTCGCCGCTGCCGTCGTCATGTCATCGCCATCGTCACCGTCGCCGTCCCCGTGCATGGGGCCCCACTTGGCTTTCGTGGCTCCTGCCTTGTTGGACCCTGAGCTCCCCGCCTTGGGCCCCGCCCATCAAGGCGCCTCCCTTTGGGACCCCCCTTGGGCCCCCTAGCCGCCGCTGGCCTCCCTCGGGAAGCCGCCCCGCCAAAAAAACAAAAAAAAAAAAAAAACGGAAAAAAACAGACTGTTTTTTGTCTGTTTCTATGTTGTCTAGGTAGCCCAGGGGACGGTAGCCGGCACAAAGCCGGAAAAAAAAACACTCTGTTTTTTGTCTGTTTTTTTCTGTCAATTTTGCACACTAAGGTTTAGGGATTTGGGCCTCGGTCGAGCGGGCCCCCAAGCGGGCCCCCATGGGGTCCCTCGGACACGGCCCTTGGGCGGCTCGGCGAAGTCAGCGCCACGCAACATCGTTGGACGCTGTCGCCATTTGGGTTCACGACCAGGTCGCCTCGGCGAGTTTCGCCGCCCTGTTGCAGCGGTCCCGACAACGCTCCTGCTTGGGACATGGCGCCCAAGAAGCGGACCCTCGAGGTGCCGACGGTCACTCCAGAGGAGCTCGAGAAGGCGAAGGCACTGCTGAGGGACGCCGACGAGGCGAAGCGGGCTCGCTCGTCAATGACGTATTTTCTCGAGTCGCAGGGGCAGAAGCGCAAGTACGACGGGTGGCCCGTTGCCAAACGCAGGGAGTTCTTCCAGGCTTTCTTCGCGGATAAGCTCGCGAAGGGAGGTACTTCGAAGACCACCAAGTCGAGCATCCTGAGTACGAAGAACAAGAACGCGACTGTGTGGTGGAGCCTTTCGAAGCTGATCGCAGAGTTCGGCGAGCAGAAGGCCAAGGAGAAGGCCGAGTTGTTCGACAAGGATGAGAAGATGCATCGCCCCGACAAGGATACAGGCAAGGACGGGCAATGGAGCAGGGAGTACCGCATCGTCCTGGACAGCCACGAAGAGGGCGACGAGGAGCTAGACATTCAGGAGGTCAACGCCGAGGAGAGCCTCGACACCGTGGAGACGCAGAAGGAGGCGGTGGACACCCTCAGGGACATGCAGTCGTGCAATGGCGCGGGCTCGTCGGCTTCTGGCACTGACGCCCCGCTGGCGAAAGTGAAGGAGGAGCCCGCGGAGAAGCCTGAAGCGAAGCCCGAGGAGAGCGCAACCTTCAAGGCCCTGCAGACCGAGGGGAGGAAGGTCGTGTGGAACGTCGGGAAGGCGCTGACCCAGGCAAAGCATATGTTCCTGGCGACCAAGGGCGGGAAGTTTGTCGGCGAGCTCAACAAGGAGATCGGCCTGAACGTCAAGCAGCTCACGGAGGTCTTCAAGCTGGCCGAGGACAGCGTGTTGGAGGATAGAGAGAAAGCAGAACTCTTGGCGGTGAGCGTGAAGATCGACGAAGCCTTCGATGCACTGAACGAGAACGTCGAGTGGTTCAACAAGTTTTTTGCAAAGGAGGGCCAGCAGAGGAAGGTGAAGCAAGTCTGATGAGATGGCTGCCTGGCTTTTTGTTTCTTTTGGAGGGCAGCTCGAGCGCACAGGTTGGCCGTTCAGGCTCACTGGAAGCTCGGAGGAGTGCTGGCCCCCCGACGTGCGTGGCATTGGGGCAAGATGTGGACGTCGGCTGCGCCAGAGGGCACTCACTGGGCACTTGGCGCTGGGCATCGCAAGTTTGGCGGCAGCGACAGCCGCTAGCATGATGTCATACAGCTCGAGAATGCCAAAGAACAAGAAAACATCATCACCACCAACACCATTGACATCACCATGCTCATCATCGACATCAGCATTGACACCCTCACCATTACCACCTCATCGGAACGCCACGGCAAGACCGCATCAGCACTGTCATCGGCGTCAGCACCGCCATCATCATAGCTAGCATGATGTCCAACATGTTGGGTGTGCCAGGACAACAGATAACCAAATAACATCGACACCATCACCAACGTAAACATCATTGCCAACATCATCAGCATCCACAGCATCAACATCTTACGCGCAATACAATCAACCTCATCCGCATCAGCATCAGCATCACCGTCATCAACATGTCGGCACGCCCCTCACACGCTGCGTGCCCCATGGGGAGCTCCACCGAAGGGATCTCCCGCGGGAGCCAATGTCCATATCGAGAGAACCTTTAAGACTCATAGCGGAAGTGGACCCCCACGGTGAAAGCACCGATTGGGACATACATGTTGACCTGGAGCCCAATGCGGAGCAAAGTGCTGCGGCCTCCTGCATTCCTCCTTCCACCGACGGATCCCGTGGCCCTCCTCGCCCTGCCCTCCTCCGCCTTCCTCCTGCAGCCGTTTTGGCTCAAACTCGGGCGCCAACGTCGTTGGTGCGTCCTTTAGTTTAGATGCAGCTGCCACTACTCATCTTGTGTGTTTTCATGCCGCCACAGGGCGCAGGCCTCCGCCAGAGATTGGAATCTCGGCCATGCCCGCAGCGGGCAGAGGCCCGCCGTCCGGAGGCGCCTCGAGGAATTCGACACCGCCTCGCGCCCGAGCGGCGCGACGCCGCGGCCAGCGGAGCTGCGCAGGCCGTGCACGGGGGCATCAAGCGCCGCATGGATACCGCAGAACACGACGAGATCGAAGAGACGCCGTTCAACGACCTCTTGCGGAGGAGATGGGCCAAGGGAACCCTCAGCAGCCCCGACGTCATCCAGTTCGCGAAGGCCGCAGCCGCTCAGGGAGCGCAGCATGTCGGCGCCTACGCTGGCCGCTCCAACCTGCAGGCCAAGCACGCGTTCAGAGAAGTATGCCGTGCCATTGGCACGCCAATTGGAGCTCCGAGGATAAGCTGGGTTGAGTTGAAGAGCAGCACCGGCGACGTGACTTTCCACCCGTTCGTCGACCCGATCGACACTCTGGAGGCATGGCACGCGAAGGGGCCCCTGGTGTTCGCACAGCGCCTCGCTGGCGAAGACGGCGAGACCGCCAAGTTCTGGCATGGCCTTCGGGACCACGTGACCTACAAGTCCAACGCTTCGCGCATCTCGTCCACCACGATACCTTTGGGTTTCCACGGGGATGGCGCCCCGACGACAAAATCAGAAGGTCTGTTCACGCTGCAGTTCAACGGTTTGCTGGGCCATGGCAGCACGGTTTCTACGAGAGACGTCATTATTGTGTTCAAGAAATCTGAGCTCGACGTAGACATGTTTGAACAGCTGGTGGACCGACTTGCATGGAGTTTCAACGCGTTGCTCACTGGGGTGATGCCAGATGTTCAACACAATGGCTTGCCACACCCCGAAGCTGGTAGAAAACTGTGCAGTGGGCGAACGTTCGCCGCAATTCAAATGCGAGGCGATTGGGAATACTAAGCTGACTTCTTGTATCTCAACAGGTGGAACAACGCAGAGTGCTGTTACTTGTGCGGCGCTACCCTCGGCGACGGCAGCATGTGCTACACTCGCGCTGATATGGCCGCTGGTTGGAGAGCCACAATGGCCACGCACAACAGCCACCTCCTGAGATGCGTGCGCGGCGATGTGAGACTCAGCAGCTTCTTCAAAATCAAGTCATTCAGATTTGAAGGCATCATGGTGGACGTTCTTCACTCGCTGGACCTCGGCGTGGCGTGCCATCTCATAGCAAACGTGTTCGTGGAGATACTGCAGCTTGGGCAGTGGGGGGCTAGCAGGGAGTCCCAGATGAAGGGGCTCCAGGCCGACATCGCGCACTGGTACAAGACCCACGTGGACGCGCACAAGCTGCAGGGCAAGCTGATCTTCACCAGGCTTCGCACCCAGGCCGAGTGGCCGAAGCTGAAGGCCCCGTGGTAGAAATAGTACATACCTCCTCCAGCCTCTCCTCATGCTCCAATCCCTTCCCCTCCTCATCCGCACCCTCCCCCAGCAACCCCATCCACCGCCCATCGCGCTCCCCGCCCAGGGAAGCGGGGGAAGGGCGATGCGTGCAAGGGGCGAGGGAGTGGCATATACACATGGATGCACATACACATACACGTGCATGTAGAGGTGCATAAATCCACGCGCAAATCATGTATACATATACATATGTGGGTTATACAGGTGTACTTACAAATATGTATATGTAGATACATATGCATGCTTGCTTCATGGTATGACCATCTGCATATATATGTGTCTGCATGCAAATATATAAATATATGTGCGTGTGCGCACTTGTATGTACATGCACACATATGCTCTCACGTGTGCACATATAGCTATGGATATGTCATCATACCTACAGTTACACACAAATTTCTACGATGTATAGTTACATAACTGTGTACGTATGTATGGTTGTATATATGTATGCTTGTTTGTGCGTGCGTATGTATGTATCATACATACATATACGTTTTGAGCGTGCGCTGGTAGATGTATATTTGTGTAGACTTCACATGTGCGTAAGAATATTCCAGCGCCCCAGGCAAAAGCGGCCGCCAGCCGGTGTCTCGTGCCGTACGCGGCGTCCCTGGCACGTCGTTTCAACTCGGGTTCAGACCACGATCGGTTGCGACTTGGTGCGTGTGATCTGCTCTCCCGCGTCTATCAGTTGATGTATGATAACGGCAGATTCTTCCCTGTCTCAGTCAAAGACGAGTTGGCGCAGCTGGCCCGCGCATTCATTAATGCATATAGCCAGCTCTCTGCGGAAGCCATTGCATCTAGGAAAAGAGCCTGGAAAATTACACCTAAGTTCCATACATTTGTTCACCTGGCCGAACACCAGAGTTTCATGAACCCTCGTTTCTATTGGACCTACAGCGACGAGGACTTGCAGCGACTCATGAAAGAGATCGCAAGCAGCCTCCACTCAAGCCACTTGGCCCCAATGGTTATATTGAAGTGGCTTGTGCTCGCGTTTGAGTGTTGACTAGTGCTCCTGGTTTTGTTGAGGCGTGTTTGTGATGCAGGCAGGTGGCCACGTCAAGAAAATATTCCAGCTCGGGCCACTCTCCCGAACCACCCTCCCGGGCCACCCTCCCGGGCAACC
>CAUYUJ010000900.1:0-10000 GCA_963575745.1 Prorocentrum cordatum
TAGTAGTAGTAGTAGTAGTAGTAGTAGTAGTAGTAGTAGTAGTAGTAGTAGCAGTAGTAGTAGTAGTAGTAGTGGTAGTAGTAGTAGTAGTAATAGTTTTAGGAATAGTCGGAGTGGTAGTAGTAGTGGTGGTAGTAGTAGTAGTAGTAGTAGTAGTAGTAGCAGTAGCAGTAGTAGTAGTAGTAGTAGTAGTAGTAGTAGTAGTAGTAGTAGTAGTAGTAGTAGTAGTAGTAGTAGTAGTAGTAGTAGTAGTAGTAGTAGTAAAGGTACGATGATGACTATTACATAACAATTTACATGATTAGCATTACTACTACGTCGACGGCACGCACCAATAATTGGGCAGTCCGCAGGCGCAGGTTGGCGGCGCGTACACGAGAGTAGGCGGAGGGGTGAAAGCTTCTCAGAATCAGGCTGCACCTTAGAAGGCGCCGGCCCCACATCTGAAGACAAGGCTGGCGCTTCTAAGAAGCAGGGGTGTTTCTGAGAAGCTTTCCCCCCTCCCCCATGCTCCGTCTTCGCGTGGCCGATCCCCCCTGGAAGGCAGAACAGCCACCCTCATACTCAGCGCCCTGACAAGCGAGGTTTTTTAGTGAGCGAAAATGCAGAAGGAATCGAGAAGGGCAGGGCGGCTTGGTAAACGCCGAAGCTTGTTCAGCAAACGCCGGTTGTGGGAGCCAGGGGGCCTTTTCCTCCCTCGGCTCCTGGCAAGGGTGACCTCGGGTCAGCGTTGGTACCTTTTGACGCTGCCTTCCTGCACGCAGAGCTCACCGTCCCGCAGCAAGAACACCCCCGCGCAGGCGACGTGACGCCTGTACCACCAGCGTCCCCATTCGGTCGGCGGGCCCCCTCTCCCGTCTGCCTGGCAGGCGCTGGTCGACCTCAGGCACTCGTCCCGCCCCTGGCAGCCGCCGAAGGAGTGCCTCGGCAGCGGAGCGTCCCACCAGCTGCTGGCCGGGAGGTAGCCGGCGTCGCGCTCCGGAAGGGTGAGGGTGACCTGCGGGCACCTGTGCACCGACGGGTCGCACGAGGAGAAGTGGTAGTCCCACACGCTCACCCGCACGCGCTTCGGCGGCGACGCCACGATGCTGCCACCATGCAGAGTGAGCGCCGCCACGTGCTCCGAGCCGCGGAGCAGCTGCAGGATGAAGCGCTGGACCCAGTCGGGCAGCTCCCAGTAGCCGCGGCCCATCCCCAGTGGCACAAACCACAGCCGCCAGTCCAGCCGCGCAAAGTGGCCGAAGGGCATCCACCGAGGCCGCGCGTCCACTCGCCCTGGCTTATACGGGAACTCCAGTTCCGTCCAGCACCCATTCTCGTCACCGAGCTCGAAAATCAGCTCCCACCGGAAGGTGGTCATCCCAGCGAACGGCCCATAGGAGCCGCCTACGCCCAGGGGCCTCAAAGCCGCGTGGGCCTTCTCGGCCATTCCGAGCGCCACTGCCGCCGCGGAGCCACCCTCGAACTTCAGGACGCTCGCGCCCATGCGCGGCAGCTGTAGCAGCGCCACCCAACCGGCAGCTGCGATCCACAGCCCAAGCGCGGCCACCGCTGGAAGCAGCGCCAACGCCACGGACGGGGCCAGCGGGTCGAATGGCGGAGGCATGGCCAGCGGGATCAGCGAGTCGTCCAGCGCTGACACGGCCAGGCCGAGGACCTGGAAATTGAAGAAACCAAAATTCCCAGTCGCAGATATGGTCACCATCAGCGCCAGGGACGCGCAGAAGTTCACCAGGCGGCAGTGCCACGTGCCCCACTGCAGAAAAGTTAAAGGCAGCTGCGTCAGGAACGCCACCCAGCACTCCTGCGCATGCCACCAGCCAGGCAGCTTGTGCGCGTACCACGACAGCAGGTGGGGGATGGGCTGGGTCTCGTAGTGCAAATCCATGGCGGTCGAGGAAGCCCATCGGGGACATCGGCTCCTCCGCTTGACCACCCCAGAGCCAAACATGCACCTGAAGGCGAGAACCTGGTGGGGCAGCAGCAGTGCTGGCACCCAACAGTTCGGCAGGAAGGGCGGCGCAAGGGGCACGGCGAGGAGGGTGGCCTCGACCACAAGCGAGTCCCACTGCAGCCCGGTGAACACGTCGGCGCAACCCTTCAGGGAGCGGTAGCTCAGAGTGACCATCGCCAGAGCCGTGACGCGAAGCAGTCCGAGCAACGCCTCCGCCGCAAAACCCAGAGCGCCCCGGCCGCGCAGAGCCCCCTCCAGCAGGCTGGCGACCACCACAGCTGCCGCGGCGGCCTCGCCGAGCCAACACAGCTGCGTGAGCTTGCTGTCCGTCAGCCCGCAGTCTGCCTCCGTCCACCAGCTGGGCCCGCGCCCCTCGATCCTGCAGCCGTGGGCCCACCAGCGAGACTCCAGGACGTTGGCACACCTCGCCAGCCACGCCGCCGGGTCGGCGCGCGCGCTGCCCCAATCCAGCAGGGTGACGTCCGGGCCGCTCCGGGCTATCCTTTCCGCAGCGCGCCGCGGGAAGGGCACGATGCCCGAAGCAGGGCGAGTTGAGACGACGTGACGACGGTAGCTCGAAATCGGTCCCTGGACCCCTCCCGGGTCCAAACGCACCAGTTTTCCGAGCTGCGTCCACCCGTGGCGACGAGGGGGACCCCCGAAGGCCATCTGCCACTGTCTCCACTCGCCCGCCTCTGAGATGCCCTGGGTGCCAGCCAGCCCGCGGACCTGCACGTGCAGCGAAGCAAAAGCGACCAGCGCCGTCGTGCCTGTGTGCACCAGGCAGAGCCGGCGGCACGTATGCCACTGCACGGCGCCGACGCCGCAGGGCAGCGCCAGCCACGTCTGCGCGGCGGCGTGCAGCACCACTAGGCAGGCGATCGCCCGGAAGCAGACGCTCCACGCCTGCGGCGAGGACTGGATCCAGGCACTCACCTTCGCAGTCAGCAGCTCGCGGCACGCGCAGCACTCGAGCAGCAGCGATGCCTCGTGGAGCTGTGCGGCGCACCACTCCCACAGCGAGCTGGTGGGCTCGGAGTCGCGGACCGCCGCCGCGCCGGCGACGGAGCCGCTCGTCAGCGGCGCTCCAGCCGCCGAATGGCCCATGCCGCGCGGCCCCCGCGTCACGGCGCCCCCCCCCCAACACTGGGCCGGGCGCTGCCAGAGGCGTCCCTGGCCCAAGGTGTCCCCAGGATTTCCAGAAGGACCCAACGGCCTCCAGGGCGCCCCTCACAAGGCCCAGAGGGCCCCAGGTGCTCCGAAGTGGGGCGTGACAAGCTGGGAGAGAGCGTGATCCACCGCCGGCTTACTGCGGAAAATTGCCCACCTTTTCCTCCGGAACCCAGGGGTCGCCCCCCCCCCCCTCTCCCCCGGCAAACCCCCCCCCTCCCCTAACCCCTCCCCCCCCCCTCCCCCTCGAAAACCAAAGGGGGTCACTACCGGTTCGAACCCCTCCCCCCCCCCCTCCGGATCCGGAAAAACTGGAGGGGGGTCACTACCGGTTCGAACCCCCCCCCCCTGAAAAACCGGAGGGGGTCACTACCGGTTCGACCCTCCCCCCCCCCCCCCCACGCACCGCCAGCAAACGACTCCCGGTCCCTACCACCGTCCGCATCACATCCCCCACTGTTGTTCCCAGCACCACTGTCCTCACCACCACTGTCCCCACTGGTTCCACCACCGTCCCTACTGTCCCCACCAGTGCCCCCACCACTGTCGCACTGTCCCCACTGTCCCCAGAACTGTTCCCACCACGGTTCCACTCTCCCCACTGTCTCCACGGCCCCAACCACTGCCCGACTATCCCCACTGTCCCCACTGTCCCACTGACTCCTCCGCTGTCCCACTGAGCTGTCCCACTGTTCCCACCACTGTCCCCACTGCCCCCACCACTGTCCCCACTGTACCTCTGTCCCATTGTCCCACCGCCGTCCTCGCCACCGCCTTCACCACTGTCCCCACCACCATTGTACCCTCCACTGTCCCACTGTTTCCACCTCATTCCCACTGTCCCCACACCACTGTCCCCACCACCACCGTCCCCACCACTGTCCACTGTCCCCCCTGTTCCCACCATTGTCCCCACCACTGTCCCCACCACTACCGTCCCCACCACTGTCCCACTGTCCCACTGTCCCCACCACTGTCCCGCTGTCCCCTCACCACTGTCCCCACCAACACCGTCCCTACCACTGTCCGCACCCCCACTCGGTTTTCGAAGGGGGGGGGAAGAGGTTCGAACCGGTAGTGACCCCCCCCCCCCGGTTTTCGAGGGGGGGGGGGGGGGGTTCGAACCGGTAGTGACCCCCCCCCCTTTTCATGATGAACTGGGGGGGGGGGTTCGAACCGGTAGTGACCCCCCCCCGGTTTTCGGGAGGGGGGGGGGAGGGGTTCGAACCGGTAGTGACCCCCCCCGGTTTTCCGCCAGCAGCGGTAGAACACGCTCTTTCCAAGCTGGGGGCACCTCGGGCCGGGACCATTTCGAGCGACAACACCCGAACGGTCCCCGTGGCACGCCCGCTGGGGCACACAGCCTTAGATGAAAAAAACCTTGAGCCAAGATGGCTGTGGACCAGCTAAGAAGGGAGGGGGTCAAGGGCAGGACGGAGGTCCAGACATTCGACAATCCCACCAGCCCTTTAGGGCGTAGGTGGTCTAGAGCGCTTCCTCTGCCAACCCCCTTCTTTCCCTTCGGGGAGGGGTTTACCCCTCCCCTTACCCCTCCCCACCGACCTGGACGAGGGGTTCCGCGGGTCGTTGGGACGTCCAAGATGGCCCAAGACGGCTCCAAGAGCGAAAAAGCGAAAAAGCACAAAACATTGATTTTCCTCAGGTTTGGGAAGGATTTTCGCCTCTTGGGGGCCCACGAGGCGATCCGAGGCACTCTAGAGGGGCAGCGCTAATATACGACCCCCCCTTCTTTGATAGATCTCCTCCAACATGGCCCCAAGAGCGCCCCGAAGGCTCCCAAGAGCGCCCCAAGAGCGCCCCAAGAGGACCCCAAGAGGACTCCAAGAGGCCCCAAGAGGCCCCCAAGAGGCCTTCAAGAAGCTCCCAAGAGACCCCCAAGAGGCCCCAAGAGGCTCCCAAGATGGCCCAAGACGGCTCCAAGAGCGAAAAAGCGAAGAAGCACAATACATTGAGTTGTCTTAGGTTTTGGAAGGAATTTGGCTTCGAGAAGGGCCCAAGAGGCGATTCGAGGCACTCTAGACGGGCAGCGCTAGTATACGACCCCCCCTTCTTTGATAGATCTCCTCCAGCATGGCCCCAAGAGCGCCCCGAAGGCTCCCAAGAGCGCGCCCCAAGAGGCCCCAAGAGGCCCCCAAGAGGCCTTCAAGAAACTCCCAAGAGACCCCCAAGAGGCCCCAAGAGGCTCCCAAGATGGCCCAAGACGGCTCCAAGAGCGAAAAAGCGAAAAAGCACAAAACATTGAGCTGCCTTAGGCTTTGGAAGGATTTTGGTTTCAAGAAGGGCCCAAAAGGCGATCCGAGGCATTCTAGAGGGGCAGCGCTAATATACGACCCCCCCTTCTTTGATAGATCTCCTCCAACATGGCCCCAAGAGCGCCCCGAAGGCTCCCAAGAGCGCCCCAAGAGCGCCCCAAGAGGGCCCCAAGAGGCCCCGAAAGGCCCCCAAGAGGCCACCAAGAGGCCCCTAAGAGACCCCCAAGAGGCCACAGGAGGCTCCCCGATATACGCAAGAGGCCCCCGGGACCGTCAAGAGGCCCGAAAGACGGCCCAAGAGGCCCCCAAGCTCGCCATTGTCCTCCTCTCCTCCTCTTTTTCTTCATCCTCCCTCCTCCCCCTCCCCCTCCTCCTCCTCCTCCTTTTCCTTTTCCTCTTTCTCGTCCCCCTCGTCCTCGCAGTCCTCCATATCCTCCTCATCATCATCATCCTCCTCCTCGTCCCCCTCCTGCTCCTGCTCCTGCTCCTGATCCTCTTCCTCCTCCTCCTACTCCGACGACGACGGTTCCTCCTACATCCTCCCCCTCTTGGGGTATGCGGCTCACCCCGCCCTTTGTTTTTCTGCATGCTCCTCCGTTTCCCTCATAACTTCATCTCCCCTGGGACTCATTTCTGGACGGGCTGGTGGGGATATTCATTGGGGGGGTCGCGGCCGCGCAGCAGAGGGCAGGCGGCGAGAGGGGGTCCGGGGCACGGGCCAGCCGAATTAGCTACTCAGCGACACGCAAGCCGGCCGGGCCAGCACTCAGAAGCGGCAGCTGAGGTGCAGCAGCGGCCGGTGGAACTGGATGGCTGGTCTGCAACGCCCAGGGAAGCTGATGTATCTTGCAATCCTGAGGCAGGGGTGCCAGAGGTAGAATTAGGAACTGCACGCCAGGGACGCCTGTCCAGCACTGTGCAAGTGCCACGCCGCGAACTGGGGGGCGCTGCCCCTGCTGGTAAACCGGAAGGCGGTGCGCAGCCAGGAACGGAGCTGGGCGAAGGGATACGCGAAGCGTCTAGACTTTGATCATTTCAATCCGCAGCCCCAGACTTCCCAGCCCCTCCCCCAACGGAGGTTCCCCGTCCCAGGCCCACTTTTGATGGCCCCGGGGCCTGACAGCGGCCTCCAGAGGCCGAAACACGAGACAAACGCCGAGACTGGAAAACTCAATCCGAGGGGTGCCTTGGGGGGGGGTTCAAACAAGCGAGATCTAGGGCAGTGGTTCCTTCCAGCCGCGAACGGCCGGGGGGGAGCCTGAGGCGCCCTGCAAGTGGCCCGCTCGCAGGCGTCACGACCAAGCGTCGCTGGCGACCGCAGCAAGCACGACCCTGCGCTGAGAAGATCGCAGCGGGCCCTGCTCCCTCTGCGTCCTCCTCCTACTCCGCCTCCTCCTCCTCCTCTTATCATACCATGTAACGCCCCTCACGGGGGTAGAAACCAATTGGACCAAGTGTATTCGCTGGGACGTCACGCTGTCACCCTGCGCATCCTTTCCTCATCATGCTCGTCCTCCTCCTCATCCTTCTCCTCGTACTCCTCCTCCTTTTCCTTGTCCTCCTCCTCCTCCTCCACGTCCTCCTCCTCCGCCTCCCCCTCCCTACCTCGGGCGCGATGGACCCTGGGACCTCAGGGAGCCTCCTGGTAATCCCGGGGGCCTCCTGGGATAGCAACCTGTGGGGATTTCCTGCGGCCTCTTGAAACCTCCTGGGCTCTCCTAGGGTATCCTCAGCCCTCCAGAGGCGTCCGCAGCGTTCTGGAACCTTTGGGTCGTTCAGGATACGCCCGGCCTCCTGGGGCCTTGCGGGACCTCGCGGGGCATCCTGGGACCTCCTGGAGCGTCCTGGAGCCTCCTTAGGATTCCCACGGCCTCCGGGGACGTCCTGAAGCCTCCTGGAGCTTCCTGATGCCTCCTGAGACCTCGGGCTGAACTGCCCCCCCAAGATGGCATGTGAATGCGGCTTCCTCTTCAAATCTAAAAGATGCAAATCGCACGCTCCATTTCACGACGCAGCGCCGGGGGGGCATTGAGCCCGCCTTTGCGCGGGCGCGAGCGCGAAGAGTCTGAGATGATCCTGAGGCTCCGGAGAAGCTCCCAAGGGGCTCCTCCGATGCTTCTGAGAGGCTGCTGAGGACGGCGCTGATCGCACCTCATGTAGCCGAATCCCACCTCCGAATCTTGCCTGCGGCGGCCGCGCTCCTGCTCCGAATCTTGCCCATCGACGTCCCGAATGGGGCTCCGAATCGCGCCGCGTAAGGGCTCCGAATCTTGCCCGTCGACGCCTCGGATGGTGCTCCGCACTGTTAAAAACAAGACCGAAGATAATTCACCCAACTTTCGCTAATAATTCGGCCGATGTGAAACTGCCATCTTTCGGGGCAGCTTTCGGTGGCCTCGTCCGGTGGCATCTCGGGGGGCAAGCCCAGCGCGCGCGGGTGGCCTGTGTACTTGGGGCCCCGCGGACCCCGCGTCCAGAGCCCTCGACTCAAGGGCGCAGATCTCCTTTGATTCTGGGGCCAGGGCCCACGGACTCCGCGGCGGGGCCCAGGCGAGTCGGGGCCCGACCATGTGCTGCGGCATCGCGAAGAGCGTCCAGCAACGCCAAACCGCGCGCAAGAACGACATAACGACATCGAGCAAACAAATAAGCAACCCGGAACATAGCAAAATTCACAGACGTTTCGCTTGGGGTCCTGTTCAGCCCGATGAGACCTCCTGGGGCCTCTTGGCGGCTCTCTAAGAAGCCACGCGCGGGGCCTCAAAATTGCCGACAGTTTCAAGGATGTGAGCCTTCCCATTGAAAAAGAGGGCGCGGTGGACGTTGAAAAATGACAACAGTTACACACTTGAGGCCTAAAACCGTGCCGGGCCCCCCCCCCGCCATTCCCGGTCCTGCATAGTACGGTGCGATTTGCCCCCTCCCCGCTGTCCCGCCGGTCCCCGGGAGGGCTAGTTCTCTGGTTTCCGCTGGTAAGAAACACTTCCCCCCCCTCTCGGCGGTGACGGAGGGCAGGCGGCGGGGGAGAGCGGGTTGGCAGGGTGGCTGGTTGGGCACGGAGAGCAGGCGGAGGGGATCGGCTGGTTGGCGGGATGACGGGGTGGGCGGCTGGGCTGGTTGGCTGACGGGTTGGCTAGGTGGCGGGGTGGCTGGGTGGGCTGGCTGGCTGGTTGGACGGGTTGGCAGGTTGAGCTGGCTAGGGCAATTGGTTTCGATTATGCTTCTGTTCTTGTTGTTATTATTATTGTATGGCTCGTATTGTTGTTAGTCGCATTAGTTTCTCATTCGTATTTGTATTACGATTATGATTGTTATTCGCATTAGTATTAGTTGTATTATAATTCATCATCATTAAATTTATGACTACTATTATTACTACTCCTCCGAATAAGAAGTGGTTATCTCCTTATTGGTTTTAATATTTGCATTGTTGTCACTAGTAGTCTTGGTATTATTGCGATTGCTGGTACTAGTGTTGGTAGCATTAGTACCAGCACTGAAATTATTATTCGTCAGCCTAGTTACCATTACTACGGTTGGTACTATTACACCCCATCCTCCTCCTCCTCTTCCTCCTCCTCCTCATCCTGTTCCTGCTTCTGATCCTGCTCCTGCTCCTGCTCCTGCGCCTGCCTCCCTCCCTTCCACCCAACAGTTTCTACCTCTTCCGCTCGTTCGACAAAACACAAGACGTTCACATATCTTCATGGTGACATACCATTAATGGTGTTCTGGAGCGATGCGGGATTCTCAGGACGCAATGGTTACGTTGATTCGTAATGTTGAAGTCCCAGGAACGGTGTTCCGGCACGATCCAGGATCGTCAAGACTTAACAGTCAGGTTAACCCGTGGCGGTCAAGTCCTGATGACTGTGTTCTAGTACGCTTCAAGATTTTCACTCCGTTGTCTATCAAAGGGGCACTTCTGTCAGAGGCAATGAATATTTGTAGAGGCCTATGAAAGGGGAGCTTGGAGGGAGAGCGTATTCCAACATCGTTGATGAGTTTTGAGTTTACACTGGTCCACCTCCTTCTCCTCCTCCCCCATCCCCCGCGAACTCCGCCTCCTCGGTCCCTCTCTCCCTCCTCCTCCTGATCCTCCTCCTCCTCCTCCTCCTCTTCTTATCCTGCTTCTTCTTGTTAGTTAAATGTTTAGGTTATGAATATGATTAATCATCCTCCTCCTTCTCCTCCTCCTCCTGCTCCTGCTCCTCCTCCTCCTCCTCGTCCTACTTTTCCTCCACATCCTCCTCATCCTGCTCATCCTCTGCAGGGCACTGCAGAAAGAACATGACCATCCATGAACACGGACCTTCCTCCTCCTCCTCCTCCTCCTCCTCCTTTTCTCCCCATCCTGTCTCATATCCTCCTCCTGCCCAATCCCCCTACCTCCTTCCCGGTTTCCCCTCGTTGCTGGTCGGAGGTCGCCGCGACAGTGAATTCAACGGGGTCGCCGACGTCGAAGCCTCCGACCTCGCCGCGCGCCCGTCCAGGGGGAGAGGCGAGGCAGGGCGAGTGGGCCGCAAAGAGTACAGGACCTCGTCCTCCTCCTCCTCCCTCCTCCTCCTCCTCCTCCTCCTCCTCCTCCCTCCTCCTCCTCCTC
>CAUYUJ010000900.1:15000-65000 GCA_963575745.1 Prorocentrum cordatum
ATTGTTGATTTTATTATCAGTATGATTATTGTTGTTATTGCTATTAATAATAAAAGTGCTATTACTATGAGTATGATTAGTAGTCGTACTATTATTAGTTTTAGCATTAGTAGTACTAGCAGTAATATCGGTTTTAGTACTATTAGTATTAGTGTTGATAGTAGTAGTACTATCAGTATTACTATTATTTGTATCATAATGATTAAGATGAGTATCATTGTTATAAATAGTAATACTTAAACTAATAGTTTTCTAATTAGTATTAGTATTAGCAGTGTTAATCAGTATTATTACTAATCGTAGTATTAGTAATACTATCATTATTACGATGGTTAGTATCACTAGTATTATTGTTAGTATTACTATTATTAGTATTATCGCTACTACTATTAGTTGTTTCTGTATATATTGGCTCTTATTAGTAATCTTATCATAATGTGTATTAGAATTACTCTTATTATCCATCTTAGTATTATGGTTATTACTAGTAGTAGTAGTAGTATTATGATTGTAATTAGTATGATCATTAGTAGTATTAGTAGTAGCAGTAGTAGTAGTAGTATCCTTCTTCTTAGTATTACTAGTATTCTTACCATTCGTATTATCATTTTTCGTGTTAAGACTCTCAGTATTATTCTTATTGTTATTAGTAATCATCTTTTTCTTAGTATTATTCGCATGTGCCTCCTTATTTTTAATAATACTATTATTCGTTTGGTTCTGCTTAGTGCCCTTATTAGGCTTACGCGTGTCCTTATTATTAGTGTTATTCGTATCCTTATTTTTCGTATTATTATTCGTATTATTCGTAGCATTCATATTATTACTCTTCTTCTTATTCTAAATATGTTTATTATTATGAGTATTGCTCTTCTTATTCTTCTTCTTAGTAGTATGCTTATTCATATGCTTCTTATGTGTCTTCATATTATTCCTCCTCCTCCTCCCTCCTCCTCCTCCTCCTCCTCCTCCTCCTCCTCCTCCTCCTCCTCCTCTCCTCCTCCCCGTCCCCGTCCCCGTCCCCACCCCTCCTCCTCCCCTCCTCCTCCTCCTCCTCCTCCTACTCCTCCTCCGCCTTCTCTCCTCCTCTCGTCTCATCTCCTCGTCCTCCTCGTCCTCCTTGTCCCCTCGTCCCTCTTTCCTCCCTCCCTCCCTCCCTCCCCCCCTCTTCCCTCCCCCCCCCCCCCCCCCCCCCCCAATTCCACCTCCCCCTTCCCCCCTCCACCTCCATCCAGCGAGTCCGCCGATACCCCTGGATATTTCGAAGCTGTCGTAGACGCTCTCGATGTTGAGATCGGCAAGATCGATGTCATGTCCGTGGATTTGACTCCTGCATCTCCAGCAACGTGCGGCAAGCCGCTTCGCTCCTGCCCCTTCGTCTGACATTCGTTTGTACTGGCACCAGGGAGCGTCATATGAGTGTACTGATACATTGATATTTGTGAATACCCCGGGTCCCCGAGCTCTCTGGAGCTCACAAGTAAGTCGAGCTACCGCCCGCGGCTTCAGGGGGCCCATGAACATAAACGGCTGCGGACAGGCAGGGTTTACACCCCCAGATATCTACGTTGCCGACACTGTCCACCACCAGCTCCGAAGGGGGCCATTCATTTGCATTTCGCTGCCAACATGGCGCCTCACGACAAATAGCGCCGTCTGCGACATCAGGCACCATGCCCCAAAAAAAAACTCGAGGTCTTGACCTGCATCCGCGGCCACCGCCGCTCAGAAATCAACCTCTATCCGGGGGTCCGCTGCAGACCTGGCCCCGATCTTCCTCATCACCACCGTCTGCGGCATCTGGTAGTGAAAAAATCCCCGCGTTCTTGAACGCATCTCTGATGAGGCCGGCGAAGTCTCTCTTGTTCGCCACTTCAATGCGAAACCCAAACGACAGGCGACCGCTTGCAGCCCAGGAAACATCTCCTCCAGGGCGATGCCCATCACGCAGCCCCCAGTCGATAGCCCGTCAGGCCCATTGGGCCGGGCAGCGTCGCTCCATCCAACCACCACGGCATGCCCTCGGAACGGCTCGAACGTTAGCACGTAGCTCATGTCCAGCATGACCTGCCCGATCAGCATGTTGATTCACAATAGCGTCTCGACCGTCGCCGCGGGACAAGTACTCTGAAAGATGAGCACTACGCTTGGCATCGCGATAGAGTCTGCGTCGCCACCCACCCACTGCACCTCTCCGAGCGCCCCCCCCTAGTAGCGTCATCTCGCGATCCATGAGCTTCTCTCCACATTGCTTCCTGCGCTCGCTGAGGATGTCGATCTCCTCGACGTTGCCAATGAATCCTTCTGGTAGACAGATATCTTCCCACTCGGCTCTTGGGTCACCACCAACCCGGTCTCCTCGAAGTTTCCCTCTTCCCATAGTGTCCAGCAAAACGCCTCCTGCAACTTCGTCGCCATCTCCATCCAGCGTCGGCTGCCGTCGCCAGCGATCAGGAAGTCACCCACGCATGTCCCGACGATCCCGTAGACGCCAATCCCGTCGATGAAAACCCATACGCATGGATCTGGAACACATCGCTGACCTCCAAGCTGCTCCACGAGGGCGCCCACGCTCTCGCGCCGCGATTTGAGCGCCTGGCGCCGCCCGTGCACTGCCTTGCGTAGTCGCACGAGCGCTCCAATATGTCGTCCGAGCTCTTCGGCCAGCTCCTCGTTCCCAGCCACGAAGACGGGCTCGCCCACTGACGCGCCCTTGCCCTGCAGGAACGCCGCCTTGACGTCGCCCTTCTTGAAACCCCGGGTCTTCATCGCTGCGATCTGGAAAATCAGGTCCCGAGCTCGCCCTGTCATAGTCGGCGATGCCACTGGCTCTTCTACGAGTCGGGAGTCTTGATATCCAAGAACGACCAGTCGCGCTTTGGCCCGGCTGCCTCCCGCGGCTTCGCCCCTCTCCCAGGCCAGCACCCATCGCGCTCCCAAGATATATTCCTGTCGCGGCCGTTACTGCGCAGGGAACTTCACGAGCGCGTCGTTCGCGATCCAGTCGCGCGCTTCCACGGGCTTAAGATTCGCCGCCTTCGCCATGTCCTTCTGCTCTGTCGTCACTTTCATGGCGCCTGCCACCGCGCGACCTTTCTTCAACGCATCAGCCGTAGCACTCCGGATGGCTGGCTACCTTGTCTATCCCGACCTTGTATATCCTCGAACGCCACCTCGATGAACTCCGCCCCGACGGGCATAGAGATGTCCTCCTCCTCCAGCTCCGTGACCGCGAAAGCGCCCGGGTCGAACTTGTCCCAATCGAGATGGCCCCAGTCGTTCTCCTTGTCATTCGCGAACACTCCGATGGTCTTGAGCGATGGCACGAATGGTGTATTCATCCGCATCCTGCTCTGGGTCTTTGCGAACAAGTCATGCTGCTGTTTTCGCTTCCCGCCCCCCGTCTTCACGGCCGTCGGTTCGATCCTCGCGCCCACCATCAGGCCGAGGTCGGATTAATCTCCTATCGGCAAAGTCAAGTGCCGCCCGAACGGGCCCTCCTGATCTCTTGCCCCGCCATCGCTGCTGGTGGCTCGGATCCTGACTTCAGCCCTGCAGCGGTCGCCCCAACTCCTTCCGTCTTGTCTTTCGCGTGTCTTGCCAGCCCAACGTCGCCCCAGCGCCCCGGTTGATTCCCCTGGGACGTTCCAATAATCACCCCCGAGTGCCTCCATGGAGCCGCCCTCGAACTTGGCCACCGTCACCCGCTCCATGGTCTTCTTCTCCGGCGACGCCCAGTATCCTGTCGGTGCAAGCGTTGACAGCCGACGCCGCAGGAGAACTGGCGCGCACGTCTTTCGGCCTCTTAAACTCCTCGTCAATCCAGTAGACCTCTAGGCCGCTGTCGTCCAGCGCCCTTGCCGTCGCCTCTAGCGCGTAGGTACCCTCCTGCATGGGCGCATCATGCACGCTGATGACCTCGCCCATGTTGGGCGAGCTGAGAGCCTCCACGAAGGAGTCGAAAACAAGCTGGTAAGCTTAGGTATGTGTTACGCTTTAAGCGTTGCCATATCCCAGGCTTTGGCTCATATCGCATGAGCAAGAGTGCAAGACGAAGCATGGGATCTGGAGTAAAGGATAGGATGGGCATCGTCAATGGAAAAGGTATTTTCCGATCTCTGATGCAAGTCGTGCGCCTCAGTGAGGCACAGTCATATATTTGGCCGGGCCCGGCTTGAGCCAGGCACGGCAGCGGTACATGCTCGATTTATACCTCGCCTTTAACCTTCTCCGTTTAAAGTCGGAGGGGGAGGAGACGAGCAGGCACCGCACTTCTACATTATGCGGAAAAAACAGTGCTAAGCAGCAGCGGCTGCCTACAAGGAAAGGGCGCGCGAGTAGCCTCGCTACCGGCGAGTTTCCTCGCTACTAAAGCGCACCTGCCCGCGGGTTTCCCCGCTGGCTCGGGAGGCAGGGCCGTCCTGAGACGACCTGCCCGCCCTATACGGCGTATGTTTCTTCAGCTCGTGCTTGAAGGATTGCTGGCCGGCCATTACTTGTAGGAGCAACGCGCGGTCAATACTACCTTTGGTATGACCATCGGCAGTCATATCCCGCGTGTCACACCATTGGACGCTTTCCACGATTCCGCGTTCCATCATCTGGCGGATCCAGCTGATGTGCCCAAGCAGAGTACATTCTGTGGGCTTCTTCAGATCTTTGCTAGACAAAGACTTGAAGACAGACTCGGCATCAATAGTCAGAGTGACTTTGATACATAGACCACCCATTTCCAATATGTTCTTTAACTGTGTGGGGGTCAATGGTCCCGAGTGTAGCTCGTGGAGCGTTACAATGGTCGGGTAGCAGTCTTCCAAGTTGTGGGCTGCTGCCAGTGTTTCCGCAGAGTAGCTCGAACGCACCTGCAGTCGATGAGACTTGCAGTATGCGTCCACCAGGTGCACGACGGGTTTCCCCGCTTGCGTGTGGCCACGCCTCAGCAGGTTAGCCCCGCGGATACCATAGCCTTTGACTTCGTCGTCTTCATCTCCGTTGAGACGACGATAGCCAGAATCGCTATGCAGGTCGACTTCTCCTGTTGGGGTCATAGCTTGATACACGATCTTCTTCGGACCTGCCTGTAGCTTTCTGGTAACCGCGTTTAGTCGTCGTACCTGGATGTTTGTCGGTTCCTGGATACGTTGTAGTGAGACAACATAGACCATCAGCCATACCAGCGTGATCAACGCATAGGCTAGAGCGCCACGAAGACTGACGAACATATCAGAAATCGTCTTTGTCGCTTTGCTCTCAGGATCAGCTCCTGTGAGTTCTGGATGTGTGATAGGACGAAGCTGTTTGATGTATTCGTCCTGATCGAGAGTGACGCTCCCATCATCGGTCTTGTTGTACCGAACGGCACAGTTTGTGTATGTGTGCTTGTTCAGTTTGCACTTCCCAAACGTATCTACAACACACTTGACATACTTGTCAATAGCCTCTTCCTTCCCAGTCATATTGATGTCATCAACGTGCTTGGCTGTCAAGAGGTTTGGGCTCATCTCGAACTCTTCGTCGTATGAAGTAGGCTGTAGCCCAAAGCTCCTAGTGATGGACCTGAGCTTCAGCGAGAATGCCCTGGAGCATCCTTCGTGCCCGTCCCCGGTTTCAGACACCGGAGACAATGCTTTGATTCGTCATATGACTCAAAGCCTGGCAGTGTGCGAAGGACAGCTGCTGACCCAGGTGGTAGTGTGAAGCACACCACACGCTCTTTCTCGCCCGTTGCCGCGGCGAGCACGCCATAGGTCAGTCCCTTCAAGAAAGCCATGTTGATGTCCAGGGAAGCGATGATCCAAGCTTTGTTGCATGCAGCAGAACTTGCGAGCAGTCTCTGGCTTGACCTCCTTGCCGCGCCAGAGAAGGTTTCGACATCAAAGGCTTCAAGGTCCATGAAGCCACGGAGTACCAAGCGTAACCTGATCGTCCTTTCCATTTCGCCCTTTTCGTTCTTGACAAACTTCCATTTGTATACGTAGCGTGACGTCATGATGTTAGACGCCCTGCTTAAGTCAGTCATCTGGAAGCATTTGTTGTCAAGCCAAGTCTTCAATTCTGTGTAGAGGGCTTTGGAAACTTTGACCGGATTTGCTTGGATGTCGGCCTTCGTGAGTAGAACGTCTTCCTTGACGACCACGGCACGTTTGGAGGCAGCGCTAACGTATACTCGCATAGTTGTGACGCTGCTGTCATCCAACAGTCGGTGTTGCTGCTCGGACAGGACGACTTTGGACATGTCTGCAGTGAAGCAGAGCTCGATGTACTTCCCGTGCTCATCGGAGTCCAGATCATATTTGCTAACCGGATCCGTGGAGCATAAAGGAACGTAGTAAGAAGTGTCCATGTCGTATCCTGGCGGGTGACCCCGCTCCGGCAAGTGGCCTTGCACATCTTCACAGGTCGTAGAGACTAACACACACTGTGTGTCTGTCATGTATGTCGGAACTGTATGCATGACTTCTTCTGTGTCAGCTTCAAAGAGTGTTCTGTCATCCATCAGTTCAGCATACCACGACTTTAAGACAAAAGCATCCAGATCTTCTTCTGTTTCCTCTATGATGGTCGGGAGCCGACCATCGTTATCCGTAGGAGGCTCCTCAGGAGCAGCTGCTGGAGGTGATTCGCTTGGTGGTGGACCATCAGCGAGTTCCTCAAACTTAGTGAGGTCTTGATCAAATCCAGCAGACGGCTTCCTGGATTTAAGACACTGGATGATGCGTGAGTGTGTGATCCTGTGATGTCATAGATGTTCAAGGCAGTGCCATCAGCTTCGTAGTAATGAAACCCAGGGGTCACATCGTTATCATAGTGCACTAGTGTACAGCTGTCTGCATAGGGTGCAGCAGGCAACTTCGTCAGGCTCTTGGCGAGTCGTACAGCAACAACGTTTTCAATACGAAAGTAGTTGCGTATGAGGAACTGAAGAGCCAAGTGCACCTTAGGTGAAAGTCGGCTCGCAGCAGTCATCTGCAGCCGACCCTGTTTCGTTGGTAGATATCCGAAAGTCATGGCGGGTTTCCCCGCTGGCAGACCGGCAATATAGGCCAATACTGTTCGAAGGGCCGTATTGTCCGATCCTATCTCGCGGACCATAAGTGCTTCGATGTACAGTGTGTGTCGTGTGTCAGGATACTGTACTCGCACTTCGCGACTGCCGACCTTCACGATGACCTGGCCTCGGTCAGGTTCGTTGCGGATGACCGGGTATGGACCACTCCATCCACCCCAGTCGTCTTTCGTGGTGGTCGGGCGATGATAGTCCACGAGATCTCCCTCTTTGTAGTGAAAATCACCCGTAGCAGTAGTCTTCGTACGGAGAGCCCTGTTCGTCTTGGCAACCGCAGTGGCCTGCGTGATTGCCTCCAGACTAACCCTCCTGATTGTTTCCTCCCATGAGTGATCTGATGATTCAGCGGACTGATCATGATCCAAGACAGGGAAATCGGGAAGCATAGCTGGTTGTCTGCCATACAGCGCATTGTACGGAGACACTTCATTGTAGAAGGTAAATGCGTTGCTGGCAAACAAGGCTTCATGTAAGAGACGAGTGAAATTGAGAGGAATATTTAATCTATGCAATTCTTCTCCCATCACGTGTAAGAGGTGTCGCAGAATGCCGTTCCTAGCTTCGATAGTTGTAGCGTGTTGGCCACGCGCTCGAATACGAAGCTCTGTTCCCTTAGCCTTAAGGATGGCCTTTGCTGTATCATTATTCAGTGCTCCTTCCCCATCGGAGTATAAGATTTTAGCAGGGCCATGTTGCATCCAAGTCGCATGATAGGCATCGAGAACAGTATGCATGGCTTTATCAGGAATCTCTGTGCCAGCTGCCCAGCGAATACAACGGTCGATGATGTGAAAAACAATATGTTCCAGTTTGTAAAAGAAAAGATCACATTCGACTTCCTCGTTGAAACGTCCTGGCAGTGACACAGAAGGCATCACCGTGTTGCCTGGTTTGTCCCAGGCTCGACATTCTCTACACGAGTCACAAATGCCTTTGATCAGACTCAAACGGGTTTCACCCAGACCACCCTTGGTTAGAATCATCCGCATTTTTGGCTCCTTGGCATGAAACCATCTCAGGTGGAGTTTGCGGAGTTCTCGCTGCACTACAGCTGGGTCGAAGCTGCGCAGGTTTTGGAGGCTGAGCTGAACGTCGAAGCGAGTCCAATCAGGGAGCCTAGGCCTTGGCCGTGGCTCTGCTTGAGGCTGCGGCGGTGGTGGAGGATCTCCTCCCTCCATGCGTCCGCGCCTTGCTGCAACTTGTGGCAGTCTACGGTGATCGTCAGAGCTGCCAGCGCCACTGTTGCCACCATTAGCCCCGTCGGCTCTGGTGATGTCATGGCTGCTGGCGCCTGCGGTCGGATCGCCCTCACCGGGCCGTGGTGGCCTAGGCGCGCGTATGCGCGCTCTCGCGGCCGGCGCCGCTTTTGCGGCTGGCGCCGCTTCTGCGGCTGGAGCCGCTTCCGCGGCTGGCGCCGCAGGAGCGGCTTGCCCCGCCGGGCGCGGCTGGCCAAAGTTATCTGGCAGCTTCCATTTTTCGGCGAATCTGCATTGGCCAGATATCTTGGAGTGGTGAGGATTGCTCTTCTGATATTCCTTCTTACAGCTTGGACAGTCCCAGTAATACGGTTCAACATCATACCACCGACACATCTTCGGATCCCTGCTGTGCTTTGGTGATTGCTTGTAGTTGTTGTCCACACAGCCAGGGCACCCAAGACCGCCAGGTGGTGGTCGCCAGATTTCTCCGTTTGGGTGTCTCCGGATTGCTGGGTCGTCCAAGTCGTAGCCAGCACTGCTTGTTACGAACGCATAGCTGCGTTCACGATTCGCGAATGGATCGCGACCGTAAGCAAACAGGTCTTTGGCGATTTGCACCGCATCAACGATCAGTGACTGCATTCTGTAGGTATACTGTGCCGCCCTTGCTAGTTCTTTATTACAAGCATTGGCGTGCACAAACGGGTCCTGAAGGACGCCCATTCCTCTGAAAAAAAAAAAAAAAAAAAAAAAAAAAAAAAAAAAAAAAAAAAAAAAAAAAAAAAAAAAAAAAAAAAAAAAAAAAAAAAAAAGAAAAAAAAAAAAAAGAAAAAAAAAAAAATAAAAAAAAAAAATAAAAAAAAAAAAAAAAAAAAAAAAAAAAAAAAATAAAAGAAAAAAAAAAAAAAAAAAAAAAAAAAAAAAAAAAAAAAAAAAAATAAAAAAAAAAAAAAAAAAAAAAAAAACAAAAAAAAAAAAAAAGGTGCCAACAACTCTTCTTTGTTTGCCATCATCGGTGTTGGCTTGCGGATGTATTGTCCAAATGAATCTTTGAGACCAGTCGTGCACTGATCAATAATCGTTTGGCAAGTGACCTTGCGTTGTGCCAGTTCCTTCCATGGCTGGATCTCATCCACCCACGTGCCCATTGGTTGTTCCCTAAGAAAGAAACGTCTTAGGTCGTCTTGTAATAGAGCGACTGTTCCACAGAACGTTATGTGAGGCAGGTCTTCTTTGTGGTGTTTAAGCCGCGTATCATGATTGACCTGTGCATTGAAATAGGAAGGAAGTCCAGTAGTTCTGCAGCTTGGCTGCAGAATCGTGATCTTGACAAAGCAAGTCTTGAGGTAGTGGAGGACTGCTCTTTGTACTTCCGAGTTTCCAAAGTCAACCATAGATATCTTGTCAAGGTTCCCGCCTGACGAGAGTCCCCTCTTGAAGGCTAATATGGATATACCACCCTTGCCCCCACATAATTCAAGCATGTCCACTTGATTGTTTCTGCCGTAGCATTATGACTGGACCATCGAGAAGACATCAGCATGTGAGTCAGCGGGTTGCCCCGCCGGTAACATCATGAAGATGTCCTCTGATTCGCTGTCCGAGTCCGAGTCGTCAAGAGGAACGTCGTTGAAATATGTGGAGCAGTCAAGCCCTTTGAGGTCCTCTCCACAGTCGTCGTTACCGTCTTCCACTTTCTTCGGGACTTTCTTCGGGTTGATGCCGGCTTCTTTGTCAGCTTTCTGCTTTTCTTTCTGTTTTATCCTGGCATCAGTGGGCAACGCAGTTTCCGCGGAGAGATCCGCTGCGGAGGAATCCGCTGTAAAGTCAGGAAATGGCGGAATTTCAGGAAGGTTGTTGGTGGGTCGCGTTTGGCAACGCTCAATCGAAGGGGGAGGAGATCGATCGCCATCGACGATCGCCACACGCTTTGGGCGTGGCCTTCGCGACTCACCATTGCCATGAAGAACTGGAGCCGGAGGCTCCCAGTATAGCCGAGTACTGATGTTTGTAACCCCATCAGGTAATGGAGCTACATAATTGTACCCAGTTGGCTGATCCTGGATTCTTATATCTTGAACGATCTTGTTCGTGTCCAGGTCGGTCGTGACCCTACGAACCACATGGTCCCATTGAGGGCCCTTTTGTGGACATTGAACGTAGTGTCTGACCTTTTTGTCAACGCGTGTACACACACTGAGGTGTACCGCACTCCGCTCATTCCTGATCATGTTGGCTTTACCGAGTTGATCAAGGAAGCGTGCAATAATAATAGCCAAAGTTTTATACCGAAACTCGGCACGTTGCTGATCTTGGCCATACCAGTCCAAATCATGCTCCTTGTGTGATCCACAAGTACATTTCCATAAGTTTATCGGTATATGAGGACAAGATGTAGCAACTTGTATATAAGAACCACTGGGATATTTACTGGATCGGTCAAACATGATACCGAAATGACAGAGTCTGATTCGTATAATGCTTAGCTTCAAATCTTCGATAACATCTTTGATCGGACCCTGTTTCCAGAAATACCCGGGTGGCCCCAGGATAACTATCTGCATTCTCAAAGCACGCGCTTTGATCAGGAGATTTTGTATACGTTGATAATGTGGTCCCGCCCTCTTTCCTGGAGTACGAACGTACCAATCAGAGGGTGTGGCCACCCACAACATATTGTAGTCTCCTGCCAACAAATTTCCCATATACTGTGTTCCAGTTGAAGTCATTACCTCATTATGGGTAATCCGGTCGCATATATATCCACGGGTTCGGAGTTCAGCGCAAGCTGTGCGAATATCTTCGATGACGAGACATTTTGAATGATATTTTTCTTCTCGGGCCTCAGCTCGGCCAACGTATGTCGCGAGGAGGCCGGTATTCGGCTTCTCTTCGCAAGCGAGCGCCGCCGGCGCGCCACCTGCCCCCGTCAGCGGCGGTCGTGTGACCACGTTGCCGTCTGACTCGGGGGCGTGCTGTTAGCGGATGGCTCCGCAGGAGTCGCTGGTGCGGCTACGCTCACGATCTCCACGCGGGTTGGCCCCGCAGAGTCCGACGAACCTCCGCCCGTGTAGCTTGGTGGTGGTGGCGGTGTCGCGGGTGGCCCCGCTTGGTTCTCAGGCGTCCATTTATTCACCGCCTCCTGGACTGCCCAAATTATCTTGGACTTCAGGGCATCCTTCATATGTGGCCAGGTCCCTTCGGGACACTGTTGGCCCTCCCACCAGCTGTTCAGCGTCCTGTCCACGATCAAACGGGTCGTGTCTTCCAGGAGCTGCTTGTCGAGATACGGCTCGACAATGTACGTAGCAGTCGTGACGGTCATGGACTGTCCCGTCGCGGGTTGCCCCGCTGTGGTCTCGGCGGGTGGCCCCGCACTTACTCCGGCGGGTGGCCCCGCACCTACACCGGCGGGTGACCCCGCATTGACGGGGTCCTCTTCGCTCTCCGTCTCGGTGTAGCCATTTCGACTGCTGCGGATTGTGAAGGTGTTCGTGACCGTCTGGCTTTTAGCCCCGTCATACAAACCGCAGGGAATGGCTAGATGTCCTGAGGGAGTTTTCTTCGCCCTCAGGACCTTGGCGCCCCTCCCCAGCTTCAGAGTGTAATCACCGCTGGGGAAGAAAACCTTCTGGTAGCCTGGCTTCAGCACGATGATCGTGTCACGTGCTTCCATGGCACCAAGGCCCCAGATGGCCGGGAGGTTGGCACCCGAGCCTTCTGCGATGTTGGAGGCATACTCCTCGATACGGGGGCTTGCCTCATTGGCGTATTGCACCCCGATCTTGAAGTTGCCCATTTTCCGACATATCGCAGCACCCTCACCGACACCGTTGATGTAGAGGGTCTTGCTCAAGGTGCATATGGCAGGTCTGTGATTGTACCTGGCCATAGCCTCCTGGAAGGTTCGCGCCGTATTGGCTCCAATGATGTTCACGTTGGAGCCAATGTCTAGCATGAACGAGATGCACGGCAGTCCGTCTTCGTCGGGAAAGAATGTCCCATTCCGCGCTGCCAGAGCCATCGAACCATGGTCATCGGTGTGGTACGTAATCTGTGAACCGAGTGTGCCTTTCAACAGGCGTTGTTCAAGCACCCATTGGCTCATGGTTAACTCGGTGCACCACATCTGCTCAAATTGGCGGCGCTCCTCTACGGTAATTGGTTCCTGTTCAAGAACCCAATAATTCGCAGAGAGTGTGGACATCCATTCACCTCCTGGCGGCAGCGTGTCCGTGTCGTCACGTGCATAGGTCAGCCCTTTTGTATCGATCATGAATGTGGTGTGGAACTGGGCTGCCTTCGCGCTCTCAGCGCTTGCCCGGCTCCTAGCGCTGACCGGGCTTGCCACACGTGAGGTCCTGGATGATCCAGTCGGCCTGCGCGTACCGCCTCCGCTCCTGCCACTCCGCCTGATGTTGGCCTCCATTGCCCTCAGGAATCCTGGATTCGGAGGTCCATTTGCGGGTGGCCCCGCTTTGGCGGCGGGAGCCGCTTCGGCGGGTGGCCCCGCTGCTGGGGGCTCCTGTGCTCGAAGCGTAGGCAGGATTGGCATCTGGATGCCTTGCTCTGGCGCTGGCCAGGGGGATGCCTGTGCAGCTGGGGCACGTGCGGATGGCTCCGCCGAGTGTACGGCTCGAGCCTCTAGTGCCTCCACTGCTTCCCGGAGCCGACGCATTTCCCGGGCATCTGCCACGTACCTTTCCTGCTGGCGCGCTTGTTCCGACTCAGCGTCGCGCTGTCCAGCACACGGGAAATGTGCTGTAATTATGCCCGGCCCACGACATACAGCGCAGGGGGCCTCGTTCGGCGCACCTGGCCGCTGATTGCGGACGTGCTGCTGTGCAACACGATCCCAGCATATATCGTGGAAGAAGTGCCCACACGCCAGTCTCCACACTGTGGTGCCCATCTCGTAGGTGTCCATACAGATTGGGCACTGTGTGAAGTTGTAGTCTGAAATGACTGGAGCAGGCACGTCTGGGCGAGTCCGAGCTTGGCGCTCGAAAGTGGTTTCGCCCTCCCGATATGGCGTCGGTGGCGGCCGTCTATCTGTCCGTTCAGCGGGTGGCCCCGCGTCTGCGGGTGTCCCCGCTTGGTTTTCACGCTCGATTCTTCTCTGGATCGCGCGTTGTTGGCGCAGCCTGGCGTTGTCCCGAGCCTGCTGCCTAGATGCCAGTATCGCCTGCTGCGTGTCGTGCACGTCGCGGATGTAGTCTGGCACGCTGCCCATAGCGGCTGGCACCGCGAGACCAGCTGGCTGAACCACGGTCTCGGGGTCCGTCGGCGTGGGCATGTAGGCGTAGTGCGGCATAGACTGCGCATCGACCGCTCGTGTAAACTGCAAACGAAACATCTCATTAGCAAGATTCCGAGTGTATTCGTTCGCAGGTGGCCCCGCAATCATAGGAGTGTTATTCATCTGCGCGTAGTACTCCGGGTACATCGGCGCGTCCATGGCCTGTGCCTCTGCTGGTCCATGATTGTCCCATCCATATATTGGGTGTGATGCTATTCCTGGAATAAACACCTGTCGATATGGATTCGTGGGATCAGCATTTGGAGCATCTTCAGAAGTCCAGCTCCAGAGAGGCCGAAAGTCGCCATGATTCGTAACATCTATGTTGCGGTTCCGCAACAGGCTGGGCACTCTATCAGCTTGTTGCTGCAGAAAGGTAGCCTGTGCTCTCAAGTTGGCTGCCCGACGTTCGTAGTCTGAACCTTGCTGTCCGTCAGCGGGTGGCCCCGCATGTGCGAGTGACTCCGCAGGCGTTCGCTCGGCGGGTGTCCCCGCAGCCACTCCTCCTTCACTACCCCTCGGAGTGCCAAAGGGAGTGGTTGCCTGGAGTGCTGCTGCGAGCGCCGGATTCCCGCGAATCGCCTGGAGTCTTTGCCACAAGCTGTTCTCGCTCGTTTCAGACGGCGGAGTCCGAAACGGCGAGCCACTATCTGATCCGCCCATAGGGACAAACCTCGCACCTCCAGCTTGCTGCGGAGGGCGTTGTGGTTGTGGTCCTAGGATGCCTGGTGGCCCCGCAGGAGGGCGCAGGTTCCTCTGCTGTGCGTCTTGGATACCTGTATGCACCGCCCACGGGTCAGCACGATATAGCTGATCGGTCAGTCCAGAGACGTCGGCTGATGTCAAATGGCTGTTGAGGGCCTGGACCCATGACTGCTGGTCCGGCCTCCAAGGAGATGCTACCGTTGCTACTGGTGTGACCACTTGTTGCCATGAACCGTCCGAGGTGTCTACCGCGGGTGTCCCCGCACCTGCGGGTGGCCCCGCTTCAGGCATGACCTCGTCCTCCTGGGCATTCATCATGAGGACTGTCTGTGTGTCGTACGGTCGTGGAGCAACATCTTGCTCGGTCATGACCAAATTGAATGGACGACCGTCCGTCTTAGTCCAGCCCTTTAGGTACATGGCGTGATCTTCCATTACACCCAGAGTTCTGTCACACATTTTAAGTGGCAGGTAGTCATCGGTGCGAATCCTGTCCGCGGGTTGGCCCCGCCTCCGCGACTTGTCATAAGCCAGCGGATTGCTCCAGGCTTCGCCGACCCGATATTTCGCAATGCTCACAATCTGGAGGATATGATCGGGCGGTATACGTCCGTCGTGGCCTCGTGTCATGACTATGTCATTTGCTGATCTCCATAGGGAGAAGCCACTGGACAGCATCTTGTTGATGCTGCAGAATATGAGCACCTCCGAGTCAGACGGATGCCCGATTGAATCCTCGGGTCGCCCGGGAGGTAGGGGCAGCCGTGCACAAATTGGCGCCCCCCCTTCCTCTTAGGGTTGTCCTGTGCGAGGCATGAAAGGCCATTAGCAAGAATGTCCTTGACATACTCCCACTGTGTCCCGTGGATGAAATATACTGGGTCGTCTGGTTCTTTCATCCATGTTGTGATCGGCTTGTACAGCGACTCGGGACAGTGGATGCCTGGACTGCTGTGGCCGTTCGTGGCTCTGATGAAGTACTGTGGCCTGCGTGCCTTTGGTCGAAACCTGGGAGGCAGCAGCATGCTGTCCTCAACGCACTTCATCTGGAGCCTGCCCTTCTGCATGCCGTGATGGTCAATCATCTCACAGCAGTTTAGCAGCACCCAATACACGTATGACGTGTGGGGCCTGCCCTTGATCAGCACCTCGTGCATTTCACGATAGCCTTTCCACTGATCATTTTCAGTCCAGTTTGTCAGCAGATCGTCAACGACAACCCAGCCATCGTATGGATCGAAAGTGCTGATCTTTTCGAAGTGTCGGCTGAATCCGTCCTTCCAATATGGACTGTGGCGTAGGGCTGTAGAAAACCATATTGACACCTTGGTCATCTGCCCTTCACGCGGCAAAGTCGGATCCATGCCGAACCTCTCCATGACCTTCAGGAGCTCTGCTTTATGCTGCGCAACGCGTAGTGGCGGCCTGTCTCGCAACATATTTCCCACGGTTTGTTGTTCACGTTCCCAGTCGTTGCGGCACTCGAAGTTACGACGATCAGGACAATTAATGACCTCGTATCGGTCCGTATCGTCTGGAGTGACTCGTGGGTTTATGGTGCGCTTCGGGCCTTTGCCTTCAATGCCTTGCCAGTATTCGATGGCTCCCAGAGGGATGTTCCTAAGAACAGACATTATTGGCTGCCCGTGTGCGGGTGGCCCCGCTAATGCCGCTGGCGGCGCTTTAACGGGTGGCCCAGCAGAGCCTGCGGCTGACGAGGCAGCTCCAGCGGATGACTCCGCGCCAGGGTTCGGGTGACCTTGGTCAGCAACTGCATCATCGGTTAGTTTCTGTCGGTCGCCAAATTCTTTGAGGACTTTGAAGCGTTCTTCTCTTGAGAGAGTGCCTTCTGCGGGTGTCCCCGCTGCTGCAGCTGGCGCCGCTTTAGCGGGTGGCCCCGCAGAGCCCTTGTCCTCCTTAGCCTTGGCGGCCGCTTCTGCCCGCACCGACCTCATCCCAGCTTCGGGCTTCGGCTGCGCTTTCATTCGTGCCGAACCTGGTCGTGGTGCAAGGCGCGGCTGATGCAGAGTTGGAGTCCAGTCACCTCGGAAAGCTGCCTTAGGCTTGTCGCGAACTTCGTCCTTGACATCGCCTTGGGTCGCCGGTGGCATCGGGGTCGATGGTCCAGCAAAAGCCTTCCTCCTCTCCGTCACGGACAGACCGGGAGGATCTACCGGCTCAGGGTCGTCCGTCTTGGCGATCCCTCTGGCCTTCGCCCGCCCCCGCGTGCCTTCGGGGCTCTTGGACGGGTGCCTTTTCGCAGGAGTCGGTGAAGACGAGGAGTCGGCTTTAGGTCTTGGAGGTGGTCTGCTGCCCTTGCCCGGTTGTGGACCAGGAGGGTCTCTAGGAGGGCCTTCTGGCTGGCCATGATCATGGATGACCTGCCTCATCTGGTCGATGTCGGCAGTACCTTTTATGGCCAGCTTGTACTTGCCATTCTCATGGCGATAGATTACCCTCGTGCAAAACCACTTCTGCGCCGAAGAGCTGTAGTACCAGCAGGCGCATCCATCAGGGAATGGATTCTCTGAGCCGTCTTCCGCCGCCCATTCTTCATTCAGTTCGGTGTGGTCAGTGCCGGCGGCGGACCCGGCAGCAGATGCAACAGCTATCCACTCGTCGTCCGCGGACCCAGCGGCTGGCGCCGCGTCTGCGGGTGACCCCGCTTCTTTGCTGGATTCTGCGGGTGACCCCGCCTCTTTAATGGATCCAGCGGGTGACCCCGCCTCTTTATGGAATCGGCGGTTCCATTCCTTGAGGCGATGGTCATTGGGAAGCTGTACCCAATTTTCCCTGACGATGTTGGCCACCTCTTCGGTCATAGGGACACGATCGGCTTCGGTGATGCGCTTTCCTCCTCCAGGGACCTCCTTATTAGGATCATGGACGTTGCCAGCGTCATCTCCATGAGACCAATTCCACGGGGTCTCACCGTGATGAGGGCTCCTGGAGGGGCGGTCCATCGGACACCTGCGCATGTGACCTTTGAAGGGCTCGCACTGACATACTTGTTTCCTGTATGTCTTGCGATCGTTGATGATCTCCTGTTTCTTAGCCCTTTTGTCCCAAGCCTCTGGCGTCTTGGTCTTGCCACCCTTGGTACGTATTATCGCGCCAGTTTCGTCCCTTTTAGTGCAGTACTCCTTAGAATACCAGTGGCGAAGCGTGTCCATCGAGTAGCCGGGGTACCATTTGATGTACCAATCCGGCACATGCTGAGCGGATACTCCGACGGAGTGCTCAGTACTGTATGGATAGCCCGACTCATCATGTGTAGGGCGTCTGGGAGCTGAACGGCTCCTTCTGCGGGCTGGCCCCGCTGACGCACTACCGCGTGCCATTGGCCTTTGATCGTCATGCTCTGAGTCTCGGGGAGGCGACGGTCGTCTGTCCCTCTTGGCGTAGCGCATGTCCTCCGAGTCCTCTGAGCTGTCCTGGACCATGAACACGTTTTGATACGGGCTTCTGAAGTACCCGATGTCGTTTAACTGCTCCATCGTGAGGTCGTTAATGTCCATTTGATCACAACCTTGCATGAATACATCCATAGACCAAGCGGGTGGCCCCGCTGTTGCGTCTGGCGTCTCTTCGGCGGGTGACCCCGCTAGAGCTTGGAGTGCTGTCAGCATCTGAGATGCTGACATGTCCGAATCCAAGTATGGACGTAGACGTGCAGCTCCTGGGTGTGACAGCAGTTCGTTCATGGTTATCTGCTGATGTGCTGGCGCACTCAGGAGTCGGATTGCTTCTGAGACCTGCTCTTGGAGCATGTCCTTATAATCTTCTTCGGCTTCTTCGGAGTCGGAATACGCGGGATGGCCCCGCATTTCGTCATCGGCGTCTCCCGCCTCCGAACCAGCCCACGAAGGATTTGGCAGCAACGGCATGCCAATCACTTGCGGGGCCAGCACGGCGGTGAGTTCTTCCTCTGTTGCCGGGACGGTCTCGGCTTCGGAGACCTCGTCGCCGGCGGGTGGCCCCGCTGGAAGACCGAACCAAGCATTGTACGCGACCTCGTCGACCTCGTCCCAGCCGTGGAACTCGTCGAAGAGGGTCACTGCGTAGTCTTCCAGGGCTACAGTTGCTTCAGCGTAGCGGGCCATCACGTAATACGTGGAGGAGCCCGCGGCGGGAGCCGCTTCTGGATTGACGTAAAACTCGTAGTCAATGTAATCTATGTCATCCATAAAAGAATTTTGAGCCAAATGTACGGATCCCTTTCCTTTCCCCTTCGGGCATTGATCGCGCAAATGCTCTGTGCTACCGCATGTATGACACTTCATAGTATTGCCAGAAGCGTCCCTAGGGTTGCCCCTCCGCCCTTTTCCCTTACCGGAGGTCCGCCTGTGACCCCGACCTTTGCCTCCGATAAGAACTTCTTCAAAAGCCATATCAGTTAAGGACGTGAGGAAAGCAGTAATACCCCTACCATGCATACGGCGTCTGCGACCCCCTTTGCCACGACCCTTTCCAAATCGTTTGAAATGTCGGCGTACTGCACGTCTCACCTTTCTGACTGGTTTCTTCATAAAGCGCCTCCAACGGCGTTTTGATTTGCGATAAGCCATAAAGGCGGCTTCCGCTCTTTGTTGTTCAGAGAGGTGAGTGTCATCCGCTGGGTAGTCATTACCAGCAGAGACTATGCCATTGTGCTCATCGTCAGATGAGGTATCCGTGTCAGTGCCAGATTCAAACGGTGAGGGTGGCTGAGACCCTTGAGCGGATGACTCCGCTTGGCCCCAGAGGGTTGTGCCCGAGGGCGGGCTTGCAGTGTAGGCGGCGCCTGGCGAGTAGTTCGACCAGGCGTTCGCCTCAGCTGCCTCTGCCGATGCCTGGCCAGTCTGCCCTAAAAGGCAGTGGCCTCGTTGGGCATATCGGCTGGGTCAGCCCAGGGATTTGGCTCGCCAGGACCAGCGGGTGACCCCGCAGTCGTGGCGTAGACACCTGCATGTGAGTGGTGCCCTGTGAAGATACCCGCTATGTTGCCAGGAGAGCGCTCGGCAACATGTCCGTAGTTCCTCATCCTGGTCAGCAGCCTGTCATAGTCTGCTTGTGTTCGGGGCATCTGATGATTGAAGGGCTCAAGCAGGTGTTGGGCTCGTGACGCGCCAACGCCTAACGCTCTGAAGAGAATCAGCGTTAGGATCTGAAAGTTGGGGATGACAAAGCCAACAGAGTTAGCCTCGTCACGGGCCATCTCGAATCGAGCTAATACTGAGTCGATTCGCTCGCCCCTTTCGACGCGGAAGTCGATAAGGGCAGTGCCAGAGTTGAGCTGGCGCTCATCTTCCAGATTTTCAAATTTGGTGCTCAGTAAGTACAGTATATATGTTACTGCATCCGTTGGCTGTCCATTGACAGTTACACCATAATTGATGATCTGGGAGGGGACCTGCATGGCGATACGACGAGCCAGACCTTGAAGGCCTCGTTGTAGTGCTGCAGCTTGTTGTGGTGGTGTCATATTGCCACTCGTTACGTTTAACCATGCATGTACTTCGCGAACGTATTCGCGAAAAGGCGTAGTACCGGCAGGGTCCCATGAAGGGCCAGTAGTACGCGTGTCGTCCATCCCCTGCCGCATGTATCCCACAGCACATCCCATTATTACCCACAGAATGCCGAATATAGTTATCTTGATCCATGCATGTGCATTTCGGCTTCGGTGATTGGTTTAGGCTGTGGTTTGTCAGGCTCTGGCGTAGTAGCCGTGAGGCGCCTGACTGGCACGGGATGCAGGTGGCCCCGCTGCGGGTAGCCCCGCAGGGTGACCACGTTCTCGATCGAGTTGCCGATTGGCATCTGGTGGAAGTCGGGAGTGAAGTAGCGCAGTGAAGTAGGAGAGAGCGTCTCGAGTTCGCGGGTTGCCCCGCTAGCTCGATCGCGGACTGGCTCCGCTCCTCGCAGAGCCGGCGCAACATGGTATTCCACCGTAGTAGTAGTCCACCAAGTTGTGCCGTGGATTACAGGAATCAGAGCGAGAGCCAGCCACACGAGAGTGTAGCCAGCTCCGCTACCAAGTCGAAAACAAGCTGGTAAGCTTAGGTATGTGTTACGCTTTAAGCGTTGCCATATCCCAGGCTTTGGCTCATATCGCATGAGCAAGAGTGCAAGACGAAGCATGGGATCTGGAGTAAAGGATAGGATGGGCATCGTCAATGGAAAAGGTATTTTCCGATCTCTGATGCAAGTCGCGCGCCTCAGTGAGGCACAGTCATATATTTGGCCGGGCCCGGCTTGAGCCAGGCACGGCAGCGGTACATGCTCGATTTATACCTCGCCTTTAACCTTCTCCGTTTAAAGTGAAGGGCCATGGCGCGCCCTCCTCCTCCGCATAGATCTCCTCTTCCCGAGGGGTCGCTGCTCGTAGGTGCTCTGTTGGCACCTCAAGGGTCGGGCCCCCATCGCGACCCACACCTTCCGACCTGGCCGTGCACCCTCGTCGCTGACAAGTAACGTCTGCACACCCAGCACGGTCCCTGGCCCAAACCAGCGCCCTCGATCGATTCCGCGCTGCATACGCACACCTTGTGCAGATCGGCCTGCCTGCGTGCCACATCTCCAGACGCGTGCCAGCATGCCCAGCACGAACGTCTCTACTCGTTGGTCTCGCGCTGCGGCTGCCAACGCTTGTTCTGCTTGAGGACCCTTCTCCCACTGATCTTGGAGGCCAGCACTCGCCTCGACAGATTGTCCATGTAGCTTTGGTTCGTACACTTCACCACGTCTAGGTTCTCATCCTTCGTGAACGTCCCGGACCAGTTCTTGTCCACTCCGAATGCCCACTGCGTCGAGCTGTAGCCGTCGACCCTCTCCACCGCGTTGCGAGCCCCCACAGCTTGGCGCGCCGCTGCCTCCACGTCAGCGTCGCGGCCCCTGTGCAACGACCTGGCGCAATCGAAGACTGTCTTGATCGCCCGCTCGGCAATGCCGCTCTGCCGGCGCGCCCGCGTCGCGAAAGGGCCCAGAACCACGCCCTCGCCCGATATGTTCTCGAAGAACTCACGTGGCACAAACGCTCCTTCTGGGTCACGACGCAGCACTGCAGGCATCCCATATCTGTCCGACCAGTGGCCCCAGAAAGCGCCCAGCAGCTCCTTCGCCGCACAGTTCCTGGACTCCTGTCCGCGACAGCTGAAGATCCTCACCGCCAGCGCGAGTTTGCTCGCCTCGTCCACGGTAACCAGGTACTTCCGCTCGACGTCGTCGCTGCCGCAAATCTCCTTCGCGCCCGCGCCGACCACCTGCCAGATGTCCTAGGCCAGTTCCAGAACAGCTGCTCGTCGCGGCCCCTGCGCCCGGTTCTCGACGGGCGAGCTGCACTTGATTTGCTTCACCGCCGCGGTGGTCGCACCAATCGCTAGTCGACGTCGCGGCACTCTGATCGCCACCCTGATCGGTCGAAGTCCGGTATTACTGCGCAGTCGCACCGCGGCCTTCACCATCTCGTTCTGCTCGAGTGGCTCCAGCTGGTTCAACTCTGCCTGCTCCGTGGCCGTTAGCTCGAGCTCCTTCTCAGGTTCGGACACGTTGACCTTCGTCGGCGCGAGCGCCTTCTCCTCGACTCTCGTCGTCGATGTAGCCCGCGAGGCTTGGCGGGTCCACGATGCACTTCCAGATCAGCCTGGCCAGCTGCGCTGGGCACCCCCCCGGCCCCGTCGCGTCGCGACCGCGTCGGCGCGCCCATGTCCAGCAGGATCTGGGCATCTCTTGGATCTTAGAGTCGTTGCCAGCGCCTTACTGCTAGTCCAGACCGCCCACGGCTCGTAGATCGGGCTACCCTTCTGGTTGAAACCCCCACTTGGCATCCGTCGAAGTTGGCCTTCTCCCTCCCCACATCGCCGAAGAAGATGCCCAGCTGCGGAAACAGCTTCCAGCCGCGGCAGTTCCTCGGCCACTCGAAGCGCACGTCTCCGCCATGCGCTCTGACCCGTCAGCCGAGCGCGATAACATTCTCGACCATCTTCCTCGGGGTCTTGCACTCGGCCTCGAGCTCGGCCCAGTGCTGGGCCCCTGCTCTGCCGACGCACCCGCCCTGCAATGCGCTGACCGCCGCGCGCGGCAGACTGCCCCATTGGTCTGCGCCACGGCTCTCGTCGGAAATCTCGAGCGCGCGGCCCAGCCCCGCCTGCTCGCTGAGGTCGGCGCCCTTGCTGGTGATTCGGATGTTCTTGGCGTCGCTCCTCTCGCGCGCTACCCGGCCCAGCTGACTGTCCTCCTCCGCGCAGAACTCCATCAGCGTCTCGACGCACAAGTCAGTCCCCGCGCTCGCGTCCTTCACCTGGCCCACCACCCAAGTGCAATCCCCCGCGTCGACGCCCTCCTTCGGGCACTCTACGTCGACGCTGAAAGCGACGACGTCGGGCCTGGCGTCGCTGACGCTGGACGGTTGATCGACTAGACGCCCTCCGGACCCCCGCCCCGCGGCGAGATCCTCGGAGCCCGCCTCCCGCCCCGCTCGTCGGCAGGCCTCTTGGCGCTGCCCCTCGCCATGTCCAGCTCCTCGGCCGCTCGCGAAGTCTTCGTCTCGACCCGCGGCGTCTCCTTCTCGTCGGAGGTGCCCTACTCCTCGAACGAGTCGTCCGCGCTCACCTCTTCTGCCTTCGGCCTCGGCGTTTCCTGCGAGGCCATCTGCTCGGTGATCTCCTCGAGCTTGATCTTGCCGACCGTTGGGCCTACGAGGCCCCTGATGTCGGTGCTACATAAAGCATCGCCAGGTCGCACACGTAGCTCACCTTGCACTGGTTCGCGCGCCACGCCAGCGGGTTCTTCGCGTCGTGGTCTCCTCGGCACGGCTTCCTGAGGTGCCGGGCATCTCTCTCGTCGGTCTCCTCGGCTCTCCACAAGTCCAGCCGCGGGCCCTTCGGCGCCATGCACTCGCCGATCGCCCTGCCGCCGCAGTTTGTCCGGCTGCTTGTCGAAGCCCCTGCTGGCGAGGTCGGCCGAGCGCCAGCGCTCGCCCGGCCCCGGCCGCCGCCGCCGCTGCCTTCGGACATGGCTTGCGGCTCGGCGCCGGCGCCTCCGCAGCCGCGGCAACTGCTCCCGGCGTCCTGGGCGCCGCCGAAGAGCTGCTCGGACATCGCCCTGAATTTCTGGTTTGAGCCAGCTCGTCGACCACGGTCATGCACGTTATCAGGGGCCCCCGGGACCTCGGGGGCCTTCGACTTTTCTGACAGCACCTCGGTGGATTTCGGCTCGCTCGTCGTAGCAGTGGCATCGAAACCCCTCGACCCACTGGCAGACCCCTTTCCGCCCTCCCCCTTCGGCCCCATCAGACTCGTCGAGAAGCCCCTCGGTCGAGTCGAAGTCGATCGCGCTGTCGACGCCCTCCGGGATCGCGTCGCAAAACTCGAGGTCGTCGGTCGAGCTGTCGATCGTGTCGGACTCGGTATACATTCAGACTCCAGAGACCTCTTGATGGACATCCCGGGCCCTCCAGCCAGCACCGCCCCCTTGGGATATCTGGCGTTCCACTCTTCTCGGCCCCCCCCCTGCTCTCACGGATATCGAGGAACGACATGTCCAGTGACATGATGGCGGCCTTGACTGTTTTCCAAGACCGCAGAAAAAAGGGCGATGCTCTTGTTCTGCGTCGGTCGGCTGGCCGCCCGCTCCAGCGGTCTGCCCGCTGAACGCCCGGCGCAGGTTCGAACTTCCGCCGAGAGCCCTGCATCTTCTACTTCGCCATCTTCTGGCCGTGGGGGTCCCGGGCCCTGTCGATGCACAAGTGACCTGTCGAGATGCTCTTGAGCTTGACCAGCCTGTTCACCGCTAGCTGGGCGAAGCAGGCGAGCGATTCCAACGGCAAAATCGACGATAGCCCTGAGCGCCTGCGGAGATCCACAGAGCCCAGCAGCGGCACGCAGCGATTGTTCTTCGTGCTCAGAACGCACCCAGCGACTGTTCCAAGCTGCCCGTTCGCCTGGAAGGGTAGCGTTGCCCTGCTCGAGCACTTCTCCGCCGCTCCATTCGCGAATCCGAAGTTCGGCCGATCTGCCGCGCCGACCGCCACGCCGCTGGCGCCCACCCCTGCGGCCCTCTGCCTCTCGATGATCTGCTCCAGCGCCCTGGTAGATCCGAACGTCTTGGTCGCGCCACAGTCGAGCACCACGCAGCTCGCTGCCTCGTCCTCGAGCCCGGCCAGCGCGCGCTCGACAGCGCCTCCCTGCGTCGCATGGTAGGCCGCCTCGAACGATGTAAGCGCCACCTCCGTCGCACCCTCGCCCTCCGGCACCGCCTCGCTGCTCGGCGCGATCTCGCAGTCCGGGACGTCGCCCCACATGCCGACGTTGAACGCCACGGCGCCAGCCTGCTGCACCTTGCCCTTCGGCATCCCGCCCTGGTTATTCTCCTCGTCGCGCGACCAGTACTCGCGATCGCTCGGTCCGCCACAGATGAAGCATGGACCTTGTCCCTTGCCACCTGCTGGTCGACCCTCGCCACGGGCCTTGCCTTTCTGATAGAATCCACGACTCTGCTTGATATCCTCGACGACTGCACGCGCCTGCGCCGGCGTGCTCTTCTGCGTCCGCGCGCCCGTCTTCGCGGCAACGATCACGGGCAGCGCCTCCTCTGCCTCGGCGCGGAAGTTCTCGCCTAGGTCCTCGAGGTCCAGCTCGTCAGAGCCCTCGCCCGCCTCGTCGCCGAGGTAGGCCTCGTTGCCGATCCCCTCTCCGCCCTCGTCGCCGTAGCCCTGCCCCGCGCAGTCGCCCTCGCCGAACAGACCCAGAGCTTGTCGCGCGCCAGGCCTGCGCGGGAACACGTCCCTCTCCCTGTCGTGGGCGTCGCACTCCTCGAGGTCAACGTCTGCCCATTGGCCCCGCCGCGCTGCCCCGATGTTCTCCAGGTTCAGCGAGTTCCTTGTCGACGACAGCACGCCCACACGCCCATGAGCGCTCAGTCCAGCCTGTTGCAGGAGTAGCCATCCAGCCGTGACCAACGGGATGAGGGTCTCTCTCAACTCCGTTGCAACCTCCAACAGGGCTTCGATGTCCACGTCGTCCTCGTCCAGGTTGAACCTCGCCATCAGCGAACATAAAGCCCCCGTAGCTTTCTCTTTCAGCGCCACCTTCCCACGTGCTCTCAGCGACGGCGGCGCCGCTGATCGAGGCCACTCCCATTGCGAGCCCGCTTGTCCGCCTGCAAAGCTGCTCCACCAGCTGCCGCCATGCCGCCAGCCTCTCCAAATCTCGCCCTTCCAACTCTTCGCGCCGACATCGTCGTCGCCCTGGATGCTGGTCTTCTCCTTCGCGGACTCCGGCTTCCCCTCGGGTCTGGACCGCTTCTGCAGCTTCAGCTCGCAGCTCGGGTCCTTCTCCTCGATTATCCTGCAGCTCTGGTCCAGCTTGTCGGCGACGATCCAGCTCCGCTCTGCGTAGGCCTGAATCCCTTCATCGCTCTTCCGTGAAGAGGTACTCCTTGAGAAACTTGGCCGCTTCCGGGATGGGTTCGTCCATGAGTCTCGTCTAGGAACTGCAGCAGCGCTTTTGGCCACCATTCTTATCCAACATCACCTGGCCTTCGTCAGACACCTCCTCGAGCGCCTTCTGGGCTTCCCCCGTCAACGCCGATGCAAGCCTCGCGCCAGCCACGGCCTTATCACGATACGAAAGCCCTGCCACGTACCACCTCACCCGTTCCTTGTATTCCTGGAAGCGTGCTCCGTCCCCGACCCACGGAGGAACTTTGCGTTTGTCATTATATTTGTCGCCCGTCATGGTGCCAGCTGTGCTGCGTGGAGTCAGCTGGTTCCGCTACCAACGCTTGTCCGCCGATACTCCTGAAACTCTCGAAGCTGTCGTAGGCGCTCTCCATGCTATGATCGGCAGTATCGATGTTAGGTCCGTGGATATGAATGTTTTATCTCCAGAACGCGTGGCAGTCCGCTTCGCTTCTGCCACCTCGTCTGAAACTCGTCATTACTGGCACAAGAGAGCTTGCTCAATATGTATAGGTGTACTGATATCTGATATGTGTGAATATCTCGGGGCCTGCGAGCTCCGTGGAGCCCACAAGTCAATTCTGCTACCGCTCAAAACTGGCTCAAGGGCCCCCTTGAGCATAAACGGCTGCGGACCAGCAAGCAATACAAACTTGGGTTTGCACCTCATTCACCCCTGTCACTTCCTCCCTCCCTCCCTCCCTCCCTCCCCTCCTCCTTCCCTCCCTCCCTTCCTCCCGCCCGCCCTCCCGCCCTCATTCCCTCCTTCCCTCTCTCCCGCCCTCCCTCCTTCCCTTCCTTCCTCCCTCCCTCATGTGGTTAACAAAACCATGGTATTCCTATAATTTCCCAATTTCCATGGCATGTCTGGAGAGAAAAAGAAAGAGACACCAACAACAACAAAAAAAAAACGCTCCATAAATTCATAGGTTATCCAAACTATCAGCCGTGTCCGAATGGCACCACCACTCCACCCTTCTGATTGTTAGGAAATCTATAAACGTATGGGACATATGATTGAAAAAACAATGATGTATACAAGTGTGGCTAAAAATATGGAAACGATGAAGATAACAATGTGTCCTCTCATGTGGTTAAGAAAACCTGCTCAAGCGCCTTCCGACGCGAAGCGTGAGAAACGCCCAAAACCGCCCAAGCCTTCATCGGGCCTGGCGCCCCTCCTCCTCCTCCTCCTCCTCCTACTCCTCCTCCTCCTCCTCCTCCTCCTCCTCCTCCTCCTCCTCCTCCTCCTCCTCCTCCTCCTCCTACTCCTCCTCCTCCGCCTCCGCCTCCGCCTCCGCCTCCGCCTCCGCCTTCGCCTCCTCCTCCTCCTCCCCTTCCATCCTCTGCGTGTTCCTCCTCGTGCTCCTCCGCCTCTGCCTCAGAGGCCCAGGGGCGAAAACCAGGCGCAGCAGAAAGATGGGCGCCAGGAGAATGGCGAGGAGACGGCAGCAGAGCCAGCGGCAGGTGGCACGCTTGGGGCCGCGGAGGCGGTGGGGGACGAAACAGAAGATGAGGCTGTAGGGGCCGCCGAGGCGGTGGGGCCGCAGAGGCGGTGGGGGCCGCGGAAGCGGTGCTGTCGCTTCTCCTCATCCCATGGGGTGAGGAGAAGCGACAGCGCCAGAGCCAGCGGCAGGTGGCACGCTTGGGGTCGCCTCCCACGAGGCCCCCAAGGTGCTCCCAAGAGGCCCCAACACTGCCCCCAAAAGGCCTACGAGCGCGCTCCGAAGAGGCCCCGCAAAGCATCACTGAGGACTCTGCCCCACGTCAGCGTCGTCGCCGCCGACGCCGCCGTCGTGGTCGAGCAACCGGGTCAGCACTGGCGGCACGCAAGTGGGGCGCGGGGGAGGAAGGAGGAGGAAAACGAGGAGGTGCAACAAAAGAGATAGCCCAGACAATGTCGGCATCCGCGGCGCGCTGGAGGGGCGCAAAGAGGCGGGCCCCCAGACATCCAACGGACTGATTTTTTGTCAAATACTCCATCCGCGGGATGTCTGGGTATACGTAGTTCGCAGCCTTGGCCACTGCATTGCGAATCGGCCTGGGCCGCCAGACGCGGACGAGAGAAAGAGAAGGGAGGAGGAAAGGTGGAGGAGGAGGAGAAGGGAAAAAGGACGAGGAGGAAAGGAGGATGAGGAGGAAGAGGAAAGGAGGACGAAAGGAGGAGGAAGAGGAGGAGAGGGAGGAGGACGGAGGGAACGGAGGAGGAGGAGGAGGAGGAGGAAGGATGAGTAGGAGGTCTCCGGCTCGGCCTTGCTGGGGTGGACGAACACGTCCTTGCCGTACACGTCTTTGGCCTGCGGCATCGGCCGCCAGCACGCGCACTGGCCGCCACACTGGCGCTCGCGCGCGCGGGCACGTGTTTTGGGAGCTCAGCCCCAGCGGAATGGCGAGGGGGGCGAGAGAATCAACCAAGAGCACGAGGAGGACAGGGAAGGAGGAGGATAAGAGGAGGACGAGGAGGAGGAGGATAAGGGGGGGAGGAGAGCAGCCCAAGCATCGAACATCGACCAACCCCATCCCCTTTTGTCCTCTCCCTCGCCCTTCCCCCTCCTCCTCCTCCTCCTCCTCCCTCCTCCTCCTCCTCTCTCCTCCTCCTCCTCCTCCTCGTCCTCCTCCTCCTCCTCCTCCTCCTCCTCCTCCTCCTCCTCCTCCTCCTCCTCCTCCTCCTCCTCCTCCTCCCCTCCTCCTCCTCCTCCTCCTCCCCTCCCCCTCCCCCTCCCCCTCCCCTCCCTCTCCCCCTCTCCTCCCTCCTCCTCCTCCTCCTCCTCCTCCTCCTCCTCCTCCTCCTCCTCCTCCTCCTCCTCCTCCTCCTCCTCTCCTCCTCCTCCTCCTCCTCCTCCTCCTCCTCCTCCTCCTCCTCCTCCTCCTCCTCCTCCTCCTCCTCCTCTCCTCCTCCTCCTCCTCCTCCTCCTCCTCCTCCTCCTCCTCCTCCTCCTCCCCCTCCATCCCTCCCTCCCTCCCTCCCTCCCTCCCTCCCTCCCTCCCCCTCCCTCCCTCCCCCTCCCTCCCTCCCCCCAGCGTCCGCCGTGCGCTTGTGCTTGGTGACCCCATGGACGCCCTTGAGCTCAACGCGCCGGTGCTGCTGCGAGCAGCGGCGAACCACTTCCTGCAAACGCCGCACCCCAATTACCAGCTAAGACCGCTTTCGGTACCGGTCCGTGTCAAGGTCGCTGTTCGCAGGCCCAAGTCCGTAGTCGCACTGGGCCACTGGGACCACTAGGACGTCGCGCCTCCTCAAGGCCGCCCGCCATCGCTCCAGGTCGTACGCCTTCGGGTAGCGTCCGTCGGGAGCAGGGAGCTCCGCTGTGGGCAGGCTGCCCGCATCCGCGATGGCTTCAAATAGGCGGGCCGCGAAGTTTGCCATCGCTGTCCCCTCTATCCCACTGGGGCCCATCTGGCTGGCCCCCAGGTTTGTCGAATGTCCGCACACCTCCATTCCGCGGCATCCAAGGGCAGAAAGACCGACACTCGAACCCCAGCCACGACAAAAGGTAGTACCCTGCGCGGGCGTCCTCCAACAGGGCCTCCTGGACTGCCCGGCGCCTGGTGTCGTGGTCCCCTTTCGGGTTCCTTGCAACGCTCGGGGTCAGTGCACAGCTCCACCGCGGGTCCGACCTCCGCCCCCGCTTGGCGCAGCTGTTCAGACCAGCCTTGGATGCCGGCCCAGACCCCCTTGGCCGTGATGACCTTGCGTCGCCAGCACGGGCGTGCACCTGCAGTCGCTTGCCCGTGTCGTTCGTACCTCCTCCGGGCTGGGTTGCTCCAGTTGCCGAGGATCCTCCAGCGTGGGTCACCCCCGCGAATGTCCTGCCCCCCTGCCTTGCGCTGGCGTCCTGCCTCCCGTTTCGCCCGACACCTCGGGCAGCGTTTGGCGACATCTCCTGGCACCTTGGTTTCCTCCTGAGCTGTATCCTCCAGGTAGACGTCCCGCCCGGCGGCTGCGACCTCCTGGGGTGCGTGGCCTCCCGTAAAGTCCCCTCTGAGCGCGCCCGCGTCCACCTCCGGGGGTGCCAGCACCTGCCGGCGGCCCTCGTAGAGCAGCATCCACACGTTCTGGCCGCCCCTCTTCGGGTCACACTCCTCCCCCACGATGACCTCGAGCCGCGCTCGGCCCCATGGGTCGACGCTCACCACGCGCACCGCGGTCCCATTGAGAGTCGGGGGGGGGAGGCTGCCAACGCGCGGTAGTCTTTGCTCTGGCTCAAGTGCAGAATATCGCGGCCGAGCATCCGCACATCCGACTCCGCCACGGGAATGTAGGCGTCTGGAGGGCCCATGAACGTCTCGGCCTGCTTCGCCTCCTCCGACATAGCAACACTCCAGGACTGCGCCAGGCCCATCACCTCCGCCACGGTCGGGCCCTTCCCACTGACTGACCGAAGGTGGGCCGCCGCGGCGTTGATGAACACGCGTTGCCTCTCCTCCGCTTCTCCCACCTTGCATTCTGGGAAGTACTCCGCCAGCCCTTCCGCGACGGCCAGCCGATCACGGTAGTCTCTGACGTCCCAGATACGTCCCTTCCTGCGAACGCGGCCTCTGCCCGGCTCATCTGGTGCCCCGCGCACTGTCTTTCCCACTTGCACTTCGGGTCCGACCAGATCTCCCCCGACGCGTTCGACGCGCGCAGCCGGGCACGGTCGCGCCTGGGCAGACAGCTCCTCGTCACCTCGTCACCCAGCCCCACCGCGCCCTGGAGGACCCCCTCAGTAGCGGTGGCTTGCCCCCCCAGGCGCCCATCCAGCAGGCGCCCGTGACGGGGCGACCTCAGCCGGTTCTGGGCATCCGCGACCAGCTTCGCCTCTGGGGAGTCCCTGAGGGTCTTCGCCGCGTTCATATGATCCTTCGCCACTCCCGGCAAATCCTCTGGCAGCTCCTCCAGGCACGCCGTTGCCTCCTGGGCCCCAGCACCATGCCTCCAGCTGTCGTCCGGGCCCTGGACCAGCTCTTGGAGCTCACGCTCCTGCGTGGTATACTCCATTTCGGCGTACTCGGCGGGTGGGTGCCTCTCACCCGCCGGCGTTGGGGTTCTGCTCGAGCCGCCGCGCCGACCCCCCCGCTGGGCTGCCCGGCCCTGTCCCTCATGGATTTTCGCCGCCTGATCCCCCTGGGCCCCCGCGCGCGGCTGCTTGAACTTGGGCAAGTGGTCCTCGACTCTTACCTTCAGCCTTGTCTTTAAGCCTCCGCGTTTGCTGTACTGCGCCTTCACCGTCTAGAGGGCCCTGTCGGCGCTCTTGGCCCCCCCCCGCGTGGGACCTCTGGCAAGTAGCGGCCGTCTTTGAACAGACGTCATGGCAGGCTGTGCCCCGGCACTTTGGCTTGCCCTTGGAATAATTGGGGCTGTGCTTGATAGAGTCGGCGAACTCTGAGCTCGTCAGGGCGGGAAGGATCTCCTGCGGGAGGCGCACCTTGCTGGCTCCCGCTTTGGCCCCACTGGCGCCTCCTGCCCCCGCCATCCCTCCTCCTCGGCCCCCAGCCCCTGCGCCTTCCGCGGCCTGCTCCAACGCCCCCTGGGATCCTGGCCAATCCTCCTCTCCGTCGCCCCCGGCGGCCAGCGGCCGCAGCTGCGCTCGGCGCGCGATCTCCCAATAGGCATTGTCCGCTGCCTTCACGAGCGGCTCGAAGATCACGGCGCGGTAGCACCCCTGGGGATCCTCGACCTAAGGCGGCAAGGAGCGTCGGAAGCGGTCCCCCCTCCGGCGTCGGGGTCGACGCTGCAGAGATGAAGTCATCCTTCCTCAGCGGATCCTCGTTACAAAAGCGCTGCACTTCCTTGACCTTCCGCCTCAGTTCCCCCCGCCACCTCGAGTTCAGCTCCTCCCGCGCATCCTGGACGAAGCGCGGCGCGCACCTGCGGGGCTTGTCCTCGCGGAGGCGGACGGGGCAGTCCAATGCCTCACCTCTCTCGCCCCGGCGCTCGGCGCCGCGGACCAGGCAGGCAGCCCAAATCCCATCGCGAGCCTGCCAGGCCCACTTCAACACGTCAGCCGGGATCTATCTCGTGCTCGGTCGAAGGCGCGCAATCGGCGAATGGCCCCTCTGCGCAAGCGACCCAGTCCGCGACGCACAACGCATGGGCACGCAGGGTGTCCACCGCATTGCCCCCATGATCCCGTCGCCAAAGCGCGGGCAATCCTGCAGTTCATCAGGGTCGGCCAACGATGGCGCTTGAACAACGCAGCGAAGTGTTCGGCCATGCGCAGGGGGGCCTTCATCAACAAACGCCCCACATCGTCTGGGCACACCGCGACTCGGAGCCGGCCGCGCCCCCTGGCCGCCAGGATCAGCAGCTCGTAGTTTTTAGCGATGGACTGAAGCGCGCCCACCTTGCCGGCGCTGGCCCCCTCTGCCCGCTTGTTGATCATATCCAGGTTGCACGCGATGTCCGCCAGCACCCGGGCAGCGCCAGCCCCTGCCCCCGCCCCGGCATCCCCCGGGGCACCTGCTGAGCGCTGGGCCTTCTCGGACGGGCCGTACTCATCCTGTTCGAACATCACTCGTGGCCGCCGTGCTGGCGCCCGGTCGGCCCCGCACGGTGCTCGAACAAGTTCATCGGAAGTGGGGTCGGTCTCGCGCCTGGTCGGACCGCTGGGGGTGATCTGCCCAAGTTCTGCCCGCACTCCAGCTCCCCGGCGCTCTGGCCCGCGCTCGCCGGGGTGGTGGCCCGGGCCCGCGGGGCCTACTTCATGGGCGGCTGCCGCTCTCCCTCGGGCCCCTGCGCCTCCACGAAGCCATTCCCGAGGCCCGGCGGGGGCCCCCCTGAGGCGGCACGCGGGGATGGGCTCAGTGGGCGGCGCGGTGCCCCTGGCACCGGCTGGGCCAGGCCCTCGCCAAGCTCTTGCCTCTCCCTCCTCCGCATGGGCCTGGCCAAACCCTCGCCTCTCCCGGAGCGCCTCCGGCAACTGCCGCAAGTGGTCCAGCTCGTCATCTGTCACGAGGGACCCGGGGTCCCGCTCCAGCGCCTCGAGGGGCTCCAGAATGGTGTCGCGAACATCCCCCAGGTCGTCGAATCCCCCGTTCTGCTGGAAGCGCTCCGCCACGTCCAGCGGGTGCTCGCCGCTGCTCAAACGCCCCCGCAGGTGCTCCAACGCCAGCGCGCCATCGCCACGCCTGCGCCATCGCTCGCGGGCCGCGCCGCTCACGTGTCCCCCTCACTCCTCCTTTGACAGGGTGCCCCGCCAGGGCGGCTGCGGCGGGCGGGCGGGCGGAGGCAGGAGGGGGGGGTCGCGGGGCGCGCCCCCCACCGGGTCCCCGGGTCTCTCCGCCCCTCCCCGCTGGATGATGCACAGCGGGTGCTCCTCGCGGCCAGCCGCGCCCTTGGCCAGGGCAAAGGCCACCGGGCTACCGCTGACACTGCCTCCTCGCGCACCCTGCCGTCCACTACTTGTCCCAGGTTGCACGGCACTGTCGCCGACAGGTCCTCTCGGGCTCCGCCCGGACCTGCTGGCATCGGCAGTATTAGCACTTGCCGGCGGTCTCCGACTCCTCGGGCCCACGCACCATCGCCGCGAGCCAGGCCCCATTGGTGATGGCGATCATGCCCGGTGCCCCGGCTCTGGACGGAGGCAGGGAGCGCGACCTGGACTCCCTCGAACGTTCGGGCGTCAATCCGGCCATCACTACTGCGGGCACACCAGGTCGGTCTGGACGCGGGCCCGACCGAGGAGTCACCGACAGGTCGTGCTCGAAGCAGGCCTAGACACCGCTGTTCATCACCCCTCCCAGCGAGTGGCAACCGAGATGGGCACACTTCTTGTTTCCCCGCTCCCCCTGGCACGCGCTGGTGTGCTGCCAACACAGGTTCACCACCTTCTCGGGGCCCTCCTCCTGCTCCTCCTCCTCCTGACCCCCTCCTCCTCCGCCGCCGCCTCCTCCTCCTCCGCCTCTTCCTCCTCCTCCTCCTCCTCCTCCCCTCCTCCTCCTCCTCCTCCTCCTCTCTCCTCCTCCTCCTCCTCCTCCTCCCTCCTCCTCCTCCTCCTCCTCCTCCTCCTCCATGTCATCTCCTTATAGATAACTCCTCCCTGTCGCACCCCGGGCCAGGTTTTAGGGCGGGCTGGGCGTTTCGCCTGAGACTTCCTCACCGCTTATGACTCTGAAGCTTTGAAAGTGGCATCAGCTTCACAGATGGAGGGCGGGTGGTTTTCAAAATGTGGCTCTCGCCGTAGTGCCGCGCACAGTTTTGCATACATTTGCAAGAGCTTCACGGATTGAGGGCGGGTCGTCTTCAAAATGTGGCTCTCGCCTGAGCGCCGCGCACATCCTCTTTAAATTTTTACAAGAGCTTCACGGATTGAGGCCGGGTCGCTTTCAAAATGTGGCTCTCGCCTCGACGCTGCGCACATTCGCTTTTTGAAATTGCAAGAGCTTCACGGATTGAGGGCGGGTCGCTTTCAACATGTGGCTCTCGCCTCAGAGACGCGCACATTCGTTTTCAATTTGCAGGAGTTCACGGATTTCCCAGATCAACGTACCAAAAATGGTGCTGGGGCGATTCAAGATTACGCGGGTGCAGAAATTATGTTGGTTCGCGGTCTTGAAATCCAAAAAATGGTGTCATGGCACGATTCCGGATCGCCAAAAAGCAGCAGTCATCTTGATACGTGGCGTTGAAATCCCGAGAACGATTTGTTGGCTTGCTTCAGGATCTTCAAACGGTTGTCCTCCAACGAGGCAGTTCCCTCAATGGAAATGAACCGTTATAGTGGCCCAAGGGTTATTCCAACATTGTTGATGACTCTTAGGTTTACACTGGTCCTCCTCCTCCTCCTCCTCCTCCTCCTCCTCCTCCTCCTCCTCCTCCTCCTCCGCCTCCGCCTCCGCCTCCGCCTCCGCCTCCGCTTCCTCCTCCTCCTCCTCTTCCTCCTCCTCCTCCTCCTCCGTCTCCTCCTTCCTCATCCCCCTCCTCCCTCCTCCTGCTCCCAGTCCTCGTGTTCCTGGTCCTCCTCCGCTTCCTCTGCCCTGCCTCCAGATCGCCAGAGCGCTGAGCGCCGACCCTGGGGAGGAAGCCGAAGAAAGAGATCCCAGACATTTCGCACCCACTACACGGCAGAGACAAATGCGATGGACCTCTCCCACTCACTCTGGAGGGATAGAGAACGATGAACCAGACCAAGACTGGACATGGACACGTCGGTGGCGACCTTGGCTATCATCCACATCGGTCATCGTCAATGCGCGGACCAGCCTCGCGAATCGGCGACGGCCTCCATGGACCATGACCAAGATGAATGTCGGTAAAATGCCGCGGTCATGACCAGCGTATTCCGTCCCTCGAACGAGGCAGAGGAGGCGAACGTAGCAGCAGCTGCAGATCAATCAGCAGAAGCCAGCGCAGCAGCAACAGAAGCAGAAACACATGTCTAGAACCCGCGCCACGATTGGGATGTCCCCAAGCCCAGCATCGCGCACACGGCAAAGAGTTCAAAACCTCGATCGAAAACCTTGCTAGGATGCAGATCCATGACTCCGCTAGGCGTACCAGCTTGTCGGTCCTTCTGGGGGAGCACCTAACGATACTCGCATGTGCAGCTGGCGACCCTGATGATGAACCCGCTGACAAAAAACTAAAATGGGTATCGACGCCCTCCGACTTCTGGAGGGCGTCGGCCCCTACTATATGTGTCTCCTCTTCATCTCTCACCTCAGCTCAATACACTGGCTCACGAGCATAATTACCAGAAGGTCCGCCACCGTGCCATACGGAGTGGGCGTGTCCTCAGGTCTTGGGCCCAATCCTCTAAGCCTCCTGAGGAGTCCATGAGGGGCCAGGGGCCCAAACTGCCAAATCTCCTAGGTCTTGGCGCGGCCTCTCGCGGGTTCCCGGCGTCTTCTCGCGTGACTTTTTCGGGCCCCAAAAAGCTATCCGACGGACCAAGAGGGCTCCAGACGGCCGCCAAGACGATCCAAGAGAACCCCAGGCGAAGATCGCCCCAGGACGCCCAAGATGGCCCCCAGACGGCCCAAAAGGCCACCCAGACGGCCCAAGATGCCTCTTGGAGGCCTCCCATGAGGGCCCCGAGAAGACACAATCATTGATTCTCCTTCAATTTCTGACGGTTTCTGGCGTTCTTGCCTTTTCGGCTTCCCGACGCCCCCAGACGGCCCTAGAGGTCCCCAAGACGCCCCAGAGGCTTCCAAGAGTGCCCGAAAACAGACCAAAAGGACCCCAGGACAGCCCAAGAGGCGCCCAAAACAGCCCAAGAGGGCTACAGGACGGCCCCAAAAGGGGCCCAAAAGAATGAGCACAAACCTAAAATCCGAACCTTCCGCCCCAAGAGGCCCCCCAGGAGGCCCGAGGCCCCCAGATGCCCCCAAGAGGCCCCAAGAGGCCCCCAAAGGAGGCCCCAAGAGGCCCCCAAACGATCCCCAAGAGTCGTCCAAACTGCCTCCGAAAGGCCCCCGAGAAGCCTCCCACGAGATCCCAATGAATGTCCAATAGGCTTCATCCCCACAACCCAGGCACAATGGCGGGATGGGCCAAAGGCCATTAGATACTCTAGCACCGTGAGGGTGTGCCGACATGGGCCGTGCGGACACATGTGGGCCCTGCCGCTAGGGCCTTCGGTAAAGCTTCCTCCCCAGATTTACGTCCCGAATTTTGTCAGGACGGCATCCCCGAAGCCCCGAACCTTTCCCCAGGACCCGTTCTTCGTCCCGAGTCGTTTTTTGACGGCCCCCAGGCCTGGCGAGGGCCCCCAGGGGTCGAAAACTTGAAAAAACCTCCCGTCCAGATATTTTAGGACGCGAGCACGTCTGGGTATGATCGGCGGCGAGCGAGCGGGGGAAATGAGAAGGAGAAGGCCTTCTCAGAAGGTGTCGGGACTTCTCAGAGGCCCTCGCGCCTTCTGAGAAGTCTTTTCTGTCTTCGGGGAAGGCTTAGAAAACTTCTCTGAAGGCCGGGGGACTTCCGAACCTTCTGAGAAGGCCTTCTCCTTCTCACTTCCCCCCTCGCTCGCCGCCGATATGAGGCCACGAAGCGTGTGAGGGGTGTGCGCCGATATGCGTAGTGCGGTCGCACGTGGACCCCGCCGCGTGCGCCCACGCCGCCACGCGTGCCGGCGTGGCCCGTCCGCCACGCGCCTGCGCCGTTCTGCGTCTGCTGGCCTGGGGGGCGTGCTGGGTGGCGCTGTGTGCCGCTTCGACGAGAGGGGCCCGGGGACGTACAGAGAAACAGGCACAAATCACAGGACTCCCCACATCTTCCTTCCCCTCCTCCCTGGATGTCCCTCTTCCCCCCACGGTCCACAGTTTCCCATGCTTCCCCGGGGGATCGACGCTTGCTCGCGCGTGTGTGTCTCTGCCCCTCCGGATCGGCTTGGAGGCCGCTCCACGACGCTGTCCTCCCACCTCCTGCCTCCCGGCGGCGGCTCGGCGCTGGGAGCCCCGACCGGCCCCCTCTTCGGCCGGGCGCCGCCTGCCCTCGGCCATATGGTGCGTGCACCGGCCTGGGCCCGGCAGCTGCGGCCGCTTCGCTCCCCCCCCCCGCCCTGCCCGCCCGCGGCTCTGCGCGTGGGCCCCGCGCCGCCGCCTCCGCAGCCGCCCGGAACTCGCGGCTGCCCGCGCTGGCCGTCCTGGCCACGTCCTTCCTCCGCCCCTCCCGCCCTCCGGGCCCCTCGCCCCGGCTCGCGCTGCGGGCGCGCCCCTGCCTCCGCCGCCGCTGTGCCGCCTTCCCCGGCGTGCCACCCCGTGCCCCCGGTCGGCCACGTGCAGCCTGCCTGCGCAGCCCACCCGGCAGCCGTTCCACCTGCTCCCCGCGCAACTTGCCGGGGACCGCCCTCCAGCTCTGCTGCTCTGGCCTCCACTTTTGTCACCTGCCGGTCTCCGGCTTTGCACTGCAGCCGCTGCCCCCACCCGCCCGCTGCCAAGGGTGCTGCCCTTGCTCGGCCGTCCCCCCGGCGCCCCGCTCCGCGGCCGCCTCTCTCCCCCCTCGCTCTTCTCTTGCATGTGGGAAAACTCGCAATTGCCGTCACCTGGAATGCCGAACGCGCGTGCGGACACACTCTGCCGCGCTACGACGTAAGATGTAGACCCTGCCCCTGGGGTCTTCGGGGGAGCTCCTTGTGGGGCCGAAGAGTGTGAATGGTGTGCCGAAAGTGGTTGCAGGGACGCATGTAAACCCTGCCATTGGAGCCTTCTGTGGACCTTCGTATCGGGCCTCGAAACGTGCGCGGTGTGTACTAACATGGGTCGCGCGGACGCATGTAAACCCTGTCACTTGAGACTGCGGTAGCGCGCCCTATGGGGCAAAGAAGCGTGAGGGGTGTGCCGAATTGAGTCGCGCGGGCGCATGTAAAACGTGCCACTGGAGCCTTCGGAGCTCCCTCTGAAACCACGAAACGTGTGATGGTGTACCGACATGGGTCGCGCGAACGCATATAAACCGTGCCACTGTGGCCTTCGGTGGAGTTCCGTATGGGTCCACGAAGCATGGTAGCGAGTGTGCCGCTGTGGGTCGCGCGGACGCACGAAAACCATGCCACTCATGCCGTCGATGGAGCTCCCTATGGGGCTGCCGATATGGACCGCACGGACGCATGTAAACCTTGCCGCTGATGCCTTCGGTGGAGCTCCCCATGGGTCCACGAGTCGTATGGGGCCAGGACAGGTATAAGGGGTGTGCCGAGATGGGTCGCGCGAACGTGAACCTTGCCATTTGGGCCTTCGGTGGGGCCCGCTATAGGCCACGAGTCGTGCGAAGGGTGTGCCGAAATGGCTCGCGCGGACGCACGCACACCTTGCCATTGGGGCTTTCGGTGGGGTTCCCGATGGGGCCACGAAACAAGTGAGAGGTGTACCGAAATTGGTGTTATGGGGCCACACGTGTGACGGGTATCCCGACAAGGGTCGCGCGGACGCAAGTAAATCCCCCCACTGGGGCCTTCGGTGAAGCTCCCTGTGGGGCCACAAACGTGCGAAGAGTGTGCCCAACATATGTCGCGCGGACGCACGTAAACTTGCCATTGTGGCCTTCGGTGGAAGTCCCTGTGGGGCCGCGAAACGTGTGAGGAGTGTGCCGAACTGGGTCGCGCGGACGTGTGTAAACCCTGCCGCCTGGGCCTTCGGTGAAGCTCTCTATGGCGTCACGAAGCGTCTGATGGGCGTGTCGAAATTGATCGCGCGGACGCATGTAAACCTTGCCACTGATGCTTTCGGTGGGGTTCACGATGGGTCCACGAAACCTGTGAGGGGTGCCGAAATGGGTCGCGCGGACGCATGTACACTTCCATTGGGGGCCTTCGGTGGAACTCCCTGTAGGCCACGAAACGTGTGAGGGGTGGGCCGAAATTGGCCACGCGGACGCACGTTAACCCTTCGAGTGGGGCCTTTGGTGGAGCTCCCTGTAAGCTTCGGAACGTGTGAGGGGGGAGCCGAAATTGGCCGGGCGGACGCACGTAAACCCTGCCACTGTTGCCTTCGGTGGAAGTCCCTGTGGCGAGCAGAAACCAGCCTTCGACCACTTCGTTGCGACAACTTCAACTGAGCCCGAAGGCTCACTGAATCTCGCCGAATGTGCACAGCACAAAACCACGAAGTAAAAATCAGACTGACGAAGGGCCCTACCATATGCAATTGTGGGTACCGTCGGTGTGAGTATCGCCGTCGGTGCATCTCCTCGTGGCGCCACAAAGCGCGTGAAGGGTGTGCCGATATGTGACGGGGCCGCCGTGCGGGCGCTGCCACTGGGGCCTTAGGTGGAGCTCCCCATGGGGCCACGAACCGTGTGACGAAGCGGGCGGTGCCACTGGGCCTGCGGTGGAGCTCCCCATGGGGCCGCGAAAAGCTTGAAGGAGGGGTGTTCCGAAGTAGGGGTAGAACCGCACGCGGGCGCTGCAGCTGGGGCCTTCGGTCGGGCCCCCATATGGGGCCACGAAACGTGCAAGGGGTTCGCCGAAATGGGGGGGGGGAACCGCATGCGGGCGCTGCCACTGGGACCTTCGGTGCGACTCCCAACGCGGCCACGACACGTGAGGGGCTCGCGGACATGTAAGATGGAGCCGCATGCGGGCGCTGTCAGTGAGGCCTCCAGTGGAGCCCGTTTATTAAGAGGCCATGGAACGCGTGAGGGGCGCACCGAAAAAAAGTGGAACTGCACGCGGGCGCTGTCCCTGGGGCCTTCGGTCGAACTCCCTGTGGGGCCGCGAATCGCGTGAGCGGTGAACCGAAAGAGCGGGTGGAACCGCACGCGGGCGAAGACATTGGGGCCTCACGTGGAGCCCCCCATGGGACCACGAAACGTGTAAAGGATTGCGCCGAAGTGAAGGTAATACGCCCCCTACCGGGCCACGAAACGCGCAGGAGAAAGAGAGAGAGAGAGAAAGAGAGCGCGCCATGCACGTCAAAGGTGCGTTGGCAGCAATGTACAAACTGCAATCACAGCGCTATAGGCGTACAAAAATTACGCGCCGCGTGACGCCAAATACTGGCGCCTCCTTGCCATAGTTGACCCAACATGTCAGCATCGCCGGCTGCCTTGCAAACTATGGCGTCTACATTGCGCTTCAGCGCGCTCTTCGGCCGGCCGCGTTCCCGGCGACCTCCCAACCGGGAAAGCAAGAATGACCCGGAGGGGCGAACACGCAGCGTCGGACGGCGCTGTCGTCTGGCAGTTGGGCCGCCTCACCCAGCAGCACAAGCGGCCAGCACGCCAACTGGCTGCTTAATGCTTAATCTCTGACAGCTGCACTGGGCCAAGACGGCATCATTCGAAACACGGCTAACGAACGAGCGCGCCATGCCAGCCACTGCGCGGAGGCAGCGCGCTTGGAAAGCATCCAGTTTTCGGAGTTCTGCTTGGCCCAGCCACAGAGTGTGCAAGCAATGCATCAGGCCAGATACTACGCAATAATATCAGGACCTTCATGGAAAGTGAAAGCTTCGCACGCTTCCAAATTTTACACAAACGATGGACTTACCTGCACACAATGCCGATCCTTCTACTCAGCTCAGGGCCGCGGCCGCCGTCGGCGTTCAGTAGCCCGCCCAGGTACATCACACGGCCCCTCTGCAGAATTGTCGACCCGTCTGGTCGGGCAACATGCGTCTCGCATCCAACGGGCAAGACCTCGAGCTTGCCCCAAGTGAACCCCAATCCATAGTTCGTCCCGGCCTCGCGCACGGACTTCATCAGCTGGTAGACGAACTCTTCTTCTGCTCCGACTATACGGGCGTCGTCGGCGCACGTGAACTCGCTAACCGGAATTGAATAGGAGCGCACCATCCCGCGACCAGCAAAGCTCCGCCTCGCGTCGCGCATGAGGACCGCCATCACGGTCGAGAACAAAAAAAGTGATACTGGGCACCCCTGCAATATGCCGAACCGCCTGCGGCCAAGATTCGGAAGTTGAGCCAGCATCCCGGACGCGGAAGCTCCCGTTGTTGCAGATGCCCTTCACAGCGGCGGCGAAGTGCTCAGGGACGCCGAAGCGGATCAACGCCTGCAGGAAGCTATCTGGCGACACGCTGTCGAATGCCTTAGCCCAGTCGAGTGCGAGACGAAGCAACCCCCCAGACGCTGTGTCCACGGTGTCCTTGATCAGCCGCCGTGCGACGAACAGCGCATCGGCCGCTCATCTACCAGATCGGAATCCAAACTGCGTTCCCCATATCCGGTCCTTGGCGCCCGCGCTCTTCAAGCGTGCAAGCAATATCGCGGCGTGGAGCTTGCGCCCGATGGGTAAAAGTGATATCGGCCCGTAGTTCCCGCACTCGGCGAGATCGCCTTTCTTGAAGATAGCCGTGACAATCGCCTCGCGCCAGGCGTCGGGCGCAGACGCCCCCGTCCAACACCGATTGCATAGCAGAACGCCCCACTCGCATGCTGGCGCGTCTGAGCTGTAGATTGCTTTCCAAAACTCAGCTGGGGCGCCGTCGTTGCCGGCCGCGCGATTCCGTTTCAGCGCGCGTGCTGCCGCGCAAACTACCGCCCTGGTAATCGGGCCTGCCTGCGCTGGTAGCTGGGGCCCCAACGGTTCTGGACCGTCCACGGCAGCGACCGGCAGCGCGGCCCACTGCACCGCAGCGAACTACTCGGCCAGAGTCTGGGCCCGCTCGTCACAGTCAATTTCTCGGCCGCGCAGGCCCCACAATCGCCCTTGGGTGGCGCCGCGGGGCTTCCGGAGCTTGCGCACCTGGCCCCAGTCGCCGTTCTCCAACAGTCCGTAGAACCAGCGCTCCTTGTCCATCTTGATGGACGCGCTGATCTTTCCGTGAAAACGTTTCTCCAGCGCTGAATCCCCTTGTCGCCTCGCCTCGTTCCGCCTGGCGATGAGCTCCATCGCGACGCTGCTCACCCACGGTTGCCCCCTTCGCCCCGCCTCTCGTGGGAGGCATTCTGCGGCAGCAGCGGCAGCATTGACCACGGCATCACGCAAGCTGCCAAGGGACTGGCGCTGGCAATGCGGGCACATGGTTGGCGAAGATATCAGCAAACAAGTGTTGGCCTGCAGCGCTGGTGCTGACAGGTCCGGTTTCGAGTCCTTCTCGCGCTTCGATTTCGGAATCTCTATGCGCACACGGCACTGCGACACAAATTGGCGCGAAGCAAGTGCACCATCCCGGCTGCTCCACACGTCTGCCACCAAATTCACGCAGTCCGCGCCGCATAAAAGAAAATCGATCTGACCGAAATGCCACGGCACAGCTGGATCTCCTGGATGAGACCCCACACTGCAGCACGCGATCTGGTCACGCGCGGAATGGTCGAAGAACGCGTTGGCTACAGCCAGCCCCTCTCTCTCGCATTACTCCACGAGCAGGCTTCGGTTCGGCAGGGGGTTGCGCTGAGCCTGCGGGTCTCCGAAGATTTGGTCTCCAAGAATCAACTCCTCTCCCCCGAATCGCCCGCGCAGCCAAGCGTCGAAGTCCCCCGACACCCAGGCGTGCCCATGTCTGGACGCGCTAGCAATAATACTGCCCAGCTGATTGCAAAAGTCTCGCCAATCATCGCCCAGCTTCCGATTGCAGAAGGGCGCACATGCTGAAGATCGGCAACTTTCCGCCCCGAACACGAGGCTTCAAATACGAAATTTTCCCGCCCATCGCACTGCATCCAACGACGCCCCTGCGAGCCCGCGGCGACGCGACAAGACCAACTCCAGCAGTCTCATCGGAGCCAGGGCTTCCAGATAGAACGACCAAAAGCCCACGTTCGGTCGCATAGTAAACGGACTCGTGCCTGTGAGTCTCTTGGACGGCGAGCACGTCGACGCCCCGCTTCTCCATGCAAATATGCACTTCCCCCTCCTTCACCTCCGCCATGCCCTATGCCCGCGACGTTCCACGAACCGATAACGATATTCACTGCACCGGGTTGCAAGCGCCCTCCTCGGAAATCAGCCCCTTCTCGTCCAGAGCGGGCGTTGCCTTGCCGTGCTCTGGTCGCGCCTTGAATGCACTCATGAAGTCTTAATCGACATATAGGAGCAGCATGGCCGACTGCGGGTGAAACAAGTGTGTCTGGCATGTCCTTTTCTGGATGGCGCCCTGCGGCACCCTTCGACAAGCCCTTGACGCCGCCCTTCGACCCCCTCATGCCAGCCGCTGCCTTTGCCACCAACTGGTTCGACCTGTCCAGGAGATCCACGACCTTGGGGCTTCTGTGAAGCTCCCCCCACCCAGCCCACTCCCCGTGCCACTGGCGGGTCACACGACCAGGGAGCACATGGGTAGTCAGTGCGAGCTCGCCGCCCACTGCCACCGCGTAAGAAGCACTGCCTTTTTGAATGTGTTCGCATCAAAAACAGAAGTTCCTTGCCGCCCGCTCGGTGATTGGGCGGCCTTGGTTGGCCCACACGTTCTTCCCCCCCGATTGCAATCCCGTCGCCCTCAAGGCGTCCGCGGCGGCGTTCCTCTCCACAGAGTTCCGGAACTCCGCGAACAGCACTCCAACGAAATCCCCCCTCGTGTAGGTTTTGGTCGGGATGGGGGCCTTCGAGGACGTCAGCTTTCCCGCAACCGCTCCTCGGCCTTCGAAGGGGCGTCGTGGCCGGCGACGTCGCCGACGACCATGGTCACTGAGCGCTCCTCTGCGCTCGGATCGCCCGCGGATTACGTGCAGACTGGAGTCTGCTGCGTGCCCCCCTGCGCCATGGCCTCCCCGATGTACTCCTTGATCTCGGCGTCGAGCTCCTGGGGGGCGTAGGTCGGCCTATCCTTCAGCTGCTCGCGCGCGTCCTCCAGCTTCCACCCGCGCTGCGATATCGAGAGCGGCAGTCCCGGCCAGTGTCTCTCCGATGTTCGCGACCTTGGCGTCGAGCTTGCCGAGCTCTGCGCGCAGGCTCTCGACCACTAACGCCACGGGGGGCAGCTGCTCCTGCAGGGGGCTAGCGACGCCAGCTATGGTCACGTCGTTCTGCTGGTCGAGATTCGGCTTGCGGGCCGGCTTCTCGATCAGCTCGTCTTACGGAAAGGCGGGTGGAAACGCGTTCGGGCGCCGCCGCCGGGGCCATCGGTGGAGCTCCACATGGGACCGCGAGACGTGCGGGGGGCGCACCGACATGGAGGGTGGAACTGCACGCGGGCGCCGCCGCTGGGGCCTTCAGCGGGGCTTTCATGGGGCCAAGAAGCGCGTGAGGGGTGCACCAAAATTGGGGATGGAACTGCACGCAGGCGCCGCCACTGGGGGCCTTCGGCGGAACTCCCCATGGAACCACAAAACGTGCGAAGGCTGTGCCGACATGGAGGGTGGAACTGTACACGGGCGCTGCCACTGGGGCCCCCGGTGGAGGAGCCCCCTGTTGGACCACGAGCCGCGTGAGGGGTGCGCCAAAATTGGGGTGGGACCGCACACAGGTTCTGTCAGCGGGCCGTCGGTGGAGTTCCCCGTGGGGCCACGCGACGCGTGATGCGTGCACCGAAATGGACGTGGAACTGCACGCGGGCGCTGCCCCTGGGCCCTTCGGCGGAGTCCCCGATGCGCCCACGAAACGCGCGAGGGGTGCACCGAAACAGCGACATGCCGAGAGCAAAGGCAAGAATGGGAGGAGGGAGAGGGAGGAGGGAGAGGGAGGAGGAGGAGGAGGACGACGACGACGAGGAGGACGAGGAGGAGGAAGGAAGGAAGGAAGGAAGAGAGGAAGGAGACGCGGGGCGCCGTCTCTTCAAAACGACAACCCAACTCGACAGAACGGTCGGAAGCAACCTGCACGGGCGTCGGCTCCAGGAGAACCAAGCGGCACAGAAATAGTAATACGTCCTGCTTGCATTCCACGAGATAGATGCAGCTGGAAGCCAAGCGCGGAGGATAGTCCACGATCACGACCCCGCCGTGAAGAAGCACGTGGTCAAGAGCACTTGCTAGAGAATGACGCGGCGGGGGGACAGACATGGAATGGCAAACATGGCATTAACTCATGCGTTGATGCAGTGCAAGCACAGGTCAGCCACTACGGGCCAACTCAACACGAAGCCGCCATGCGCAAGTCAATGATGGACGGCACTCCACGGACGAAAAGGCCGCAGTCAGTCCTTTCCTATCTGCGGTCTTCGCTAATCTGGCCAGTAGAATACAATCACCTAGCGGTCTAGTCTGGAACCCACAGATGACAGACTTCGCAACAACACCACGTGCGCCGATTTGCAGAAGATCGGCCAATTGTTCAATTACCCGCGCGTTCACTCGCCGCCTGTTGCCCACAGGTATCACTCCAACACTTCCCGCCATATCAAATATACGGTAGAGCCAATGCCGTCGGCCAGCACTTGCCAAGGGTTGAAAGCGCGCATGAGACAATTGGTCGCCCCCCTCTTTCCCCCCTCTTTCCCCGGCCCCCCAACATGAATCAGAATGCCCCCCCCCCCCCCCCCCCCCCCCCTCCTCTCTCTCTCTCTCTCTCTCTCTCTCTCTCTCTCTCACACACACACACACACACACACACACACACACACACACACACACACACACACACACAACACACACCACCCCACCCCGCACCAACCCCGAACCCCCCCACCCCACCCACCCACCCACCAAGGGAAAGGGAAGGGGGCGAGCCTGTCAAACCACCCCCAGGGCCCGCGGAGACTACAACTCCACCCTCCGCGACCGAGAGGCTGCCTAAATTGCCGTCTGATATGACTTGAGAAGGGCCCCAACGCGCCAGATGAGGCCCGAAGAACATCCTCGACGACACCAAGACAGCCCACGACGCCAACGGGACGCCCCAAAAGAACCCCAAGAAGGAACCCAAGATGGCCTCAAGATGACCAAACAAGTGATGCGCTACGCGTCTTTGGATGAGTTTCGCGAGCTTGCCACTTATGGGCCTCTGAAAATCCAAAGCGGCCCGAAAGGCCCAAGACGGTCCAAGTGGCCCCCAAGAGAGAACGAAGACGACCATAAAATGCCGTTGAGGGCCCCACCCCATGAAGGGCCCATGAGAAGCCCAAGAGGGGGAATCGCAGAAGACCCAAGAGCCCCCCCCCCCCCCCCCCAAGACGGCCTCGAAGATCCCCTGCCCGCCCGCAATTCCCCCCCCCCCCCCCCCCCCAAACCCCCCCAAAGCCATCACAGGAGCCCTGAAAAAAGTCTCCACGCGGCCGCCCCCCAGGCCTTCAAAAGGCCACTAACAAGCTCCGCAACAGATGCAATGGGGGCCGAATACCCCCTTTATCTGGGGGTCGGCGGAATCTTGAATAGTAGCACGTGGCTCCTCTCACCTGTAGCAGGCAAGCCGCAGTTAAACTAAGAACTGCCCGGCGGTGGCGCCCGACGGTCTCGCATCCGCAGCAAGAAGATGCCACCGCAAAGACCATGGACACAATGGGAGGGAAGCTGTTCAAGCGGTTGGAATTGATCGCAGGCGGCTCATCTGCGTGATCTCCACAAGGATGAGTCCGCGGGCTCGGAGACGCGCGCCGTCGTGGCAGACCCCATGGTAAGCTGATATCCCCGCATGCATATAGCTGCTCGCCCGCAACGCCCATATCAACCGATTCGCGCCAGCAGCTACGTTCACTGGAACCCCAGATATGCTGTCTTTGGTGACCCTCACCAAAGCGTAACAAAAATCGAAAATCAGCTCTGCATTCCCCAAGGCCGACTCCGAGCAGGGCGTATCCCACCCTGCGAAAGAGCTCAAGTATTGTGAGAAGGCATACTGATCTAGCCCTTAATAACCGGGATATTCGTCGCCATCACTGCGAATGACAGACAACGACGGGGGCACCCATCATTCCCTCTTTCACGCATCCGACGTTTCCACTCCCGACTGAACGATCGGAAGCCTTGACGCTGAGGCCGGGGAAGATATCAGCTTTGCACGTCGCTGCGACGTTCAACATAAAGACGACCTGCACCCGACTCGAGATCGCGCCTCCGCATGAGCTCGACAACTTGAGTCGAGCTAGGCTTCACAGGCAGCCGCGCCGCACGCCCCCGACTGCTCGTAGTCCGAATATGACTTGATCAGCTCGAGCTCACAAACATGACGCAGCGGCTGCGCGGAGTTCGACCAGCGCGGGCAATGACCGTGATGATCGTCACCATCAAAGACTTCGTCGCGGAGGCTCGCGCACTGAACCGTGTGGTTCCAACTTTGCGCGTCATGCATCGAAACGCGCAGGGCATATGGCGTGATTCACACCCCTGCGCGAGCTCCCTCGCCTGCTGTCCAGCAAAACATCCGCGAGATAATTTCGAAACGGAAACACCTTCCTCCTCTGGATCCGCCGTCCTGACATGATGTCATGGATACTACAGGAAGTGACGCCGCGGTCACCGCCGATCGCGTCATCCGGCGGGAAAACCATGCGACCGCACCACACACGAGCCTCACTCAACACCTGGTCGGGCATTGTCATCGCATGGGGCATCGCGCGTAACGATAGCTCACTTTCCACGTCCTTGTTCTCGATGACATGCTGGTCCACACCGTCGCCAAGCATCAACACGATATGGTGGCTCGGGAACCCTACCGTCACACTCTGCCTGTGGCGGAGTTCGATATGAAAATCGTTAGCCCGCTTGTGCGTCGCAGTGATGCTATCATGGCCATCGGTCTTGGGTTGTTGAACAAGCAGGGGAACAGCGAAGGCGATGCAGACGAATGAATGCTTGTGGGGTTCGATGGTCACTGGGTGGACATCTCTTTTGCTCGGCGGTGTGCGGTAGGAGCGACAATGATTCAGGTGCAATCTGTACTGGGAAACGTCGAACAACTTGTCGTAGGCGTGCACATCCGTGACTCGCATCGACGGTGGGAGCCCCCACATGGAAGAGATGAGCGCACCCAGGCGTGCACCGAAAGCGTTGGAGACACGTGTAACCATTTCGCAGAACTCGCGGCCGCAAGCCTGGAAGGAATCGCACGCTGCTGATGCCCTTGTGGGCATATAATCTCTAGGTCTGTGGTGTCTGTACCTATGTCAACAATGATGTCGTGCGGTGCAACGTTGAGCCTCGGTCAAAGCCTGATGCGGAAGTCGCTGTAGCCTGGAATGTCCGATATGATCACGTTGCCGACTTTCGTCAGCGTATCCTCGAAGATCGTCTACACACGCTCGTCTGCCTATGCGTCGCCCCGCACCAGATTCCCGAAAGCAACCGAGCTCATGCTCGAAGGCTGCGGCCGCTGCCACGCAGAGCCTCGCGAGGAGGATCTGCGCCATGGCAGAACGTCGGTCAACAGCGGGCGCCGCCGAGGCGCGGAAGCGGCGAAGGGAAAGCGCGACCGCAGCGGCAGCACCAGTGAAGCTCCGCGCGGCTCGGGCCCAGGCTTCTGGTCTCGTCCTGCATCTTCAATGTCTGGTCTTCTTTTGTCTTGGCCGCCTTCGTGGCAAAGGCACGCCGGACTCGTCGCTCTCGCGGAGTGGGACGGACCCGCCCGTTTTGTCGGGGAAGTCCCCTTCCCTAACGTTAGACCAGGGCTTCGCGAGGGGTCTAAGCGTCCAAAATTGCCTCATATGATTTCACTGGATAGGTCAGGATTGCCAGCAAGATCGCACAAAAGAATCCAAGTTGGATCAAGATAGCCTCCAGCATGCTTCAAATGGACCACGTGACCACCACAAACAAGGCCCAAAATAGCCACGGAGCCTCCCATGGATGCCCCAAAATCCTTCAAACGCAGAAGAATTCAATACGGTCGCCAAGGCCCCAAAGAGCGCCCCAAGAGCGTGCCACGAGAGCTTGAAGAAGCGATGCTTCGGGTTTCGCAGGGTAACCTTCAAATCCAGCTTTGGAAAGATGCGCTCCTCGGGAGAATCGAAGCCCACCAGTGGCGCACTTGAAGCAATCCCCGAGGAGGCAAGTAGTAACCGCACAGCGTGGGTAAATTGTAGACAGGAGGAGGGTGCAAGGAGAGAGGCGGGAGAGGGCGAAGACAAGAGAGGAGAAGACGAGCGAATGGGCGGGAAAGAAGGAACAGGGGGAGGGGGAAGGAGGGTAGGGGGGCTTGGGGGCAAGCTAGGTGCATTCACGCCACATCTTACATCCTATCACTCCCTCCCATCCCTTCCATTGCGCTGAATTGTCTCTTCTATATCTGCGGACGCGTGGCTAGAGGGGGGAGAAGGGGGAAGAGCTGAAAAAGAGGAGACGGGGAGGGGAGGGAGACGGAGGTGGATCTGAGCAGTCCGACCCGTCCATCAGCTCCTGCGTCGTCTGTCTCTGTCCCCTATGCCCCTCGTTGCTGCAGGCAAAGGGCCTCACGGCAGTTGATGAAGGTGTGACCCTCCTTACCCTTCTTCTTGATCGTGCCTGTCCAGGGGCAATGCGCTCGCAGGCGCCGGCAAGAAAGAGAATGGAAAAAGGAGGGGAGAGGACGAAGAGTGCTGCAGGGATGGCTACCCGGCGGAACGCTCCAATTGCAGCAACTCCGCCCACACGATCAGAGACGTCAGGCCCATGGCAGATGTGGACTCGGACTTGGCCTTCGCCACGGACACGGACTCTGATTACAATTCGGAATAAGACTCAGCCCCTCCGAGAGTTCGCAGGAACCCTCGGAGGGACGGAATCCCACCAGCCCTCTGGGCGTAGGTGGCTTAGGGAGTTTGTTATCATTTGCCCAAGCCCCCTTCTTCCCCTTCGAGGAAGGGGTTTACCAATACTCCTTGTTAGTGAAAGCCACCCTCCCCCACACGACCGGCGACCGACCAGGAACAATGCGAACCCCACATCATCGCTGTCAAAATTATCCTGGCGAAAGACCGAAGCAGGTGCGGATGTGAGTACCGCTATCGTGAATATCTTCTTCGGTGGCGCTCCCTATGGGGCCACGAATCCACGAACCGCATGGCGGGTGTGCCAAATTGCGTGGCGGGGTACACAACACGAAAGAAGACGATAGGTCG
>CAUYUJ010000900.1:70000-75000 GCA_963575745.1 Prorocentrum cordatum
CGATTCGTGCTGGCGTCCGAGCGTTCTGTGGTTCTTCCCAGATATCCCTAGACGGCGCCGGCGCGAAACGTGGCGTCAACAGCGCCTTTCCTCCTTCCCCCCCCCCGTTCTGGCAACGCTGGCTATCGCTCGCGGGTTAAGAAACAAGAGAAATCCCCCCCCGAACAAAAAATTGTTCTCCTTGCGGGGGGCCCAGACTAGAGGAAGCAACGTCTGCACAAGGCACCATTTTTCGACAGTCTGCGCGGATGTCGTGGATCTGCGCTGGACGCCCCTCCCTGGCGCGCAGGGGCGGCGCCAGAGGCGCTGCCAGGGGGGTCCAGCGCTGATTGAAAAAATCCTCGCGGACCGCTGAAAATTCATGTTGATACCGTTTTTCACCTTGTGTCGGGCACGTCCTCCTACAGGCGAATTTTGGCGGAAACATAAAACATAGTCAAAAAAACAACCAACAAAAAAGAGCACGAAAAATCTGGATTCTACTATTTTCTTACATCTCTGGAATACTCCTCCTGTAGAAGGACATGCCCGTTTCAATGTGAATGCCATTTTTCCTCCTTCGAGCAAAACAAGAAGACCGGAGCCCTGCCGTCGCGGCGGAGTACCGGCAGGCCACGGAGGCGCTGCGGGGCCTCGCGAGGCAGGCGCGGAGCCTGGAGCACACCGGTACTCAACGGCAGAGATCAGTCCCTCGAGCTCCAGGTCGCGGAGAGCGTTGGCCGGTGCCTCCACGGCCGGGGGTCGAGCCGGCACTGGGACTGGAGCCAGCAGGGGCAGCGGGCGACTCTGCCGGCTCGGCGGGGACGGTGGGCGGTGCTTGCATGAGATCCACGAAGGGCGGCGCGGCGGCGCCAGCGTCCTCTGACGCAAGGCAAACCTGGCAAGAGGAGTGGGGCGCTGCGGTGGGAGGGTCGGGCGACGTCGCAGGTGCGAGGTACTCGGATGACGGCGGAGAGTGCGCTCTCGTCAGAGGCGGAGCCGAACCAGCTCTGAGTACTGAGCTGGCACCGTGCCTCGGGCTGCGCGACGTCCCGGTCCCCAGGCGCGTGCATGACAAGACGAACGACCGCCTTGAGGGACGACTCGATCGCGGCACGCACGTCGGCAACGTGGTCGGGGGAGACGCCCGCACGAGTCAGAGCTCGCTCGCGGAGGTCCTGGTCCCCAGCGTGGCAGGGCGCGGGGAGGCCCAGAAGGGCATCGACGCAGTCGCCACAGTTGCTGATGTCGCCAATGGGGGGCGCGAGATCGTCGAGCTCCCGTAAGGCGGCCGACCCGAGCAGGCACCGCACCAGGTGGGCGGGGTGGAGCGCGGGCGGGGGGACGCCGAGCATCCCAGGCGGGAGGACGGGGAGATGAGGCGCCGCGCGAGGTCGGCCAGAGGACCCCCCCGATGCATCGGGCAATTGCACGTGGCCGCGGAAAGGAACTTCGCGATGTTGCTGCCCGTCGCCGCGCCCTGTTTTGCTGCTCCTCTTGTCGCAACCGCCTGGCCAGACGGGAACGGCGAGAGCCTTGGCGAGGTCGCCGGAGACCTGCCGCACTCGACGTCTGGGCCTAGGCCGACGAAACGCACGAGGCCGCGCCACCACGATGCGAGAGCAACCTTGCCAGCGTCGCACCCGAGAACGGGGTGAGGGTTCTGCGCAAGCTCGGAATTCGTTTTGCGGTCGACGTCGGAAGCGCCGCGCGGAGAATTGGCAGAGTTGGAGCAGCGGGGGATGCGCGCGGAGAGCTAAGGCCCGGATGGGCAGGAAAGCGGGGACCTGCCACGAGCCCCCCACGCCACTGGCTCGGCCCTTCGCAGAGGAGGGCAGGACAGAAGCCGGGCGGGGAGGGCCTGCGCAAGGACACCAGAAGGCATTATCCTGCCGGCCGGCAACGGCATTGTCGCGGGCCTCCGCGCGACGAGGCCGCTCGGTGAGGGCTGGAACGCCACCCACCGCCCCCCTCGAGGCGGATGCGCGCGAATGCGACGCCCAGCGCGGGGTTGGGACCCCCGCGTGCTGTCGCGGCGCACCAGCAGCCCAGCCCCAGAGGCAAGCTTGAGCAGATCGTGGAGCTCGGCGCCTTGCCCTGCCAGGGCCGCGCCAGAACTCATGGCGAAGACGCAGCCGCTCTTGCCAACCAGGGCGACGTTAATGTGGCGCGGTCGGCGGGGCCGGGGATGCACCCGCCGTTGAAGCGCGCGCGCGCGAAATGATAACGAGGTCGGCCTCGTCGCCCTGCATCTGGTCGGCGGAGTAGACCTGGACGTTGCCCCAGCGATTGCGGAGGCCCGGGACGGCAGCGGGCGGCTCCACAGCGCCGCAGGAGCGCCCGCAGGGCTGAGGCTGCCCAGCCCCGCACAAGGCTGCAGCAGCCCCGCTGATGGGCCAACCTACATTGAGCACGGTGGCTCGCGGCGGGGGGCGATGACCGCGACGGCGACGCGGCGGCCAACGAGCGACATGGACGCGGAGAGGAGCTGCTCCAAGACCGCCGCATCGACGGGGCTGCAGTAGCTGGAGGCAACGGCGCATTCCCGCCTGGCCGAGAGTTGCCCCATGCATTGTCGCATCTGTACTCTGATACCCTGTTGAAGCATCCCACCGATCCCCCTCGAAGTGCACGCAGGGTAGAGCGCGCTGGTAGTCACGGTATATGGTAGGGCCATCGAGGAGCACACTGGTGAACTTCATGATGATCACGACTCTCTCCTTCGACACCCTGCAGCAACGCACCTGTCGGCACTCCAAACAATACTTCCAATTGCGACGACGGCGCGAGCACTCCGCGACGCCCATCCTGCATGCCCCGAGGTGCACTCCGAGAGACCTCGCCAATGCACATCATGCCTGCCTGTGGGCACGCCCAGCATGCCCAGAGTAGCACTCCGAGAAAACCTCGCCACTGCTTCTCGTGGCATTCCAGCAGGCCCCAGGTGGGCGCACTCTCTGGCGGCCGCCGGAGAAGCTGGCCGCAGTCGTCTCCTCCGACTTGGGGTGGTCGAACTTTACCTCGAAGATCTCGGTGTCATCCAGCAAGGTCTGGTTATCTTCGTCGTTGTCCGATATCTTCAGCACCAGTTCGCATCAGCTCTGCACGGTGGCGGCCATACCCCCTGCTCTTCCCCATGCGTCCACGGGGTACCCTGCGACGGGATCGCAACCTTTGACCTTGTGCGCCATCGGGAAGGACACGGGAATCAGCTCGAAAAGCTCCTCTGGGCTCATCCTCTGGACAGCGTCGAACAGCTAGCAGTGGCACTGGCGTCGTCTAGCTGCTGCGGTAGCCTTTCTGATACGAGCGCTTCCCATTGTTTCCCACCTTGAGCTCCACCACCACCGACGGCCCAGTCTTGAACGGGAGGAACTTACACCCGCGCCCGATATTTGGCAACTCCTCGCAGTTGTTGCCGAACGCGTCCTTCATCTTGTCCACCCTTCTTCCACGAGCACATCTTCTGGGTGGCTCTCCTGCGCCTTGACGAGCTGCAACCAGTCCACCTTGCACCAGAACTGCCACTTGCCCCCTCTCGAGTCGGGGCCGGGGTCTCCCCGCCACAGCTTGTTTGCAAATGCAGGCCCGCAACAGCGGGTTCCCCCCCCCTCTTTTCGCCCCATCCAGCGCCCCTCCTGCACACGTTGAACACCTGCGTTGCCCCTCCGCTTGCCCGCGAACTCCAGGGCCTCGAGGTGCGACTGCTTTGCCCCCACATCCTTCGCCGCCTTGTAGTCGCCCATCTCGTGCAGCCCTTTCTCTTTTTCCTCGAACTCTTGTTCTGTCGCCCTCAGCGCACCTTCGTCATTGATGTCCATGGCCATGTACTTGTTTAGCAGGATGTCGCATTGATCTGCGCAGCGCAGACCCTCTGTCACGTTTGCTCATCCTTTGCTTAAGGCTGCAAATATACTTCCATTTGTGTCGAGGCCCCCTAGCAGCGCCTCTGTCATCTCCTTTGACCTCTTTATGGCCATACTGTTTCTTACTGTGCAAGACTTTTCTTTGGGCCTTCTTCTTCCGCCAGTAGTGCTTGCGCTGCTTTGATATGTCCTAAGGCCTGGGCTGCCCGCGCGGTTCCTCCTGCTTTCCGGCCTCGGCAGACGTGCTCTCTCGAAATATACTTCCCCCCCACGCAGCGCCTTGATTTCGCGATCCAATCTTCCCACTCCCCCTGCCTCAGTTCCAGCTCGCAGTCGACGCACACTCTCCTCCGTTCACCACCTTTGCCTACTTGATCGTTTTTTATGACCTGGTTCATGTCTCGCGTGCCCCCATGCGGCTCTCGATTATCTCGTAGTACTGGACGCCGGCAGGGCCGTGGCTGGCCGCTGCCCGCGAAGGCCACGGGCGGCGACCCCGCGCGACATACTCCGAGAAGCCCCGCAAGTGCGCAACACTGCGCACCGAGGTTAACATTGAACCAGACCAGCTGTGGCAACCGAGTATGATCGATGGGGATAGTAGCATATATCCAACTGCCCGGATAATCGCGCAGTACCTTGCACGCTGGCCCCATCGCCAGCCACTGACCGTGACCCGTCTTCACATTGTGCGCATGCTGCACAGCATGCACAGTGCCCCGCCCACCATCTCTCAGCATCTGCACTGGAAAGAGGGAGAAAGGATCGCATCGTGTCGCCATGGTAGATGACGTCGTTTACTGACTGGGACGGGTGGGCCGCTTGTGGCCAGGGAGTCCTTTCCCCAGGGCGTTTCCCTGCAATTCCGCCCCCGGTTCTGCTCGGAACTTCAGGGCCATTTCATCTATCCTACCGTTCGGAGCAAAACGTCTGAGTTTGGCGAGGCGCTCAACGTCCATGCTGCTTGCTTCTGCTACTCCTTCATCATCTGAAAGGTCCCCCCCTCTTCGTCCGCGCGACGTTGGGCGCGCCAGCTATGCCCGACTGCCCAGGGGGGGCCCACCTGGGGCGGCACCCTCATTGCATGATGCTGACGCCGTCGGAGGCGCAGAGCACGTGCCTGTCCGCGTCAGCCGCGGCCTGGCACTCTGCCCA
>CAUYUJ010000900.1:80998-107907 GCA_963575745.1 Prorocentrum cordatum
CTCTGTTGGGTGCCTTCTGGGGCTCTCTTGGGCTGGCTTGTAGCTATCATGGGTCATCTTGGGTCCCTCTTGGGCCGTCTTGGGGCTCCTCGGGGTGGCACTGTGAAGACGTCGTCGTCGTCGCCGTTCGCCGATCGGCGGCGTCAACTGTTGTAATCGTCGTCCATCGTCGTCGTCGTCGTCGTCGGTCGTCGCCGTCGACGACCGTCGTCGTCATCGTCAATCACCGTCGCCGATCACCGTCGCCGATCGTCGATCGGCCCCGAGCCCTCCCGCCCAGTCATCCTCCTCTCCTCCTCCCCCTCCTCCTAATCCTCCTCCTCCTCCTCCTCCTCCTCCTCCTCCTAATCTGCCTCCTCTTCCTGTTCCTCCTCCCCCTCCTGAAATCATGTTCCCGGAGACGCTTCAGGGGACAGGATTTCGAACGATGCAGAAAAGACTGGGTCCAGGGTGGCTCTGCGCACGCGGACAGCGTCGCCGCCGTCGGCGTGGCCGTCGTCGTCGTCGCCGTCGATCGTCGATCGGCGACGTCGACTGTTGTCATCGTCGTCTATCGTCGTCGTCGTCGGTCGTCGACCGTCGTCATCGTCGTCGTCGTCGTCGTCGCCGTCGTCGTCAATCACCGTCGCCGGTCGTGGTCGCCGATCGTCGATCGCCCTCGAGCCTCCTCCTCTCTCCCCCCCTCCTCCCCTCCACTCCTCCTCCCCGCCTCCTCCTCCTTCTCCTCTTCCTTCTCCTCCTCCTCCTCCTCCTCCTCCTCCTCCTCCTCCTCCTTCGCCTTCTCCGTCTCCTCCGCGCGGAAGAAATCCAACAACACCTCGCGCAAATCAACGAACCATGGCCCTCCGGGCCTTTTCGAACGTCAATTTAGGGCCTTCGGGGGCCGTCTTAGGGCCCTCTTGGGCGCCCTGGGAACCAGGAAATCATGTTCCCGGAAAGGCTTCTGGGAACATGATTTCGAACGAGGCCCTCTTGGGCCTCCCTGAGGCCGTGTCGGGAGCCTCCTGGGCCAACTTTGGGGCCTCTTGGGCCGTCTTGGAGGTTCCGTGAGCCTCACAGGACGACCCTTTTGGGCCGTCTTGGGCCCTCTTGGGTCTCTCTTGGGCTGTCTTGGGGCTCGGGGGCGTCTGGGGCACTGCGAGGACCAAGCAAGTATGCTGAAAATGTACGTTGTACAACGGGAATGGGCCGATTTTTGCCTCTTGAAGGCCCTCTTCGGCCAGCTTCAAACCATCTCGGGCCCTCTTGAGGCGCTCTTGGACGTCTTGGGGCCCTCTTGGGCCTCGCTGAGGCTGTCGGACAGCGTCGCCGCCGTCGGCGTGGCCGTCGTCGTCGTCGCCGTCGATCATCGATCGGCGGCGTCGACTGTTGTCATCGTCGTCTATCGTCATCGGTCGTCGTCGTGGTCGTCGTCGTCGTGAATCACCGTCGCCAGTCGTCGTCTCCGATCGTCGATCGCCCTCGAGCCTCCTCCTCCTCTCTCCCCCCCTCCTCCCCTCCACTCCTCCTCCCCGCCTCGTCCTTCTCCTCTTCCTCTTGCTCCTCCCCCTCCTCCTCCTCCTCCTCCTCCTCCTCCTCCTCCTCCTCCTCCTCCTCCTCCTCCTTCGCCCTCTCCGTCTCCTCCGCGCGGAAGAAATCCAACAACATTTCGCGAAAATTAGCGAACTGTGGCCCTCTGGGAATTTTTGAATGTCATTTTAGGCCCTTTGGGGGCCGTCCTGGGGCCCTCTTGGGCGTCCTGGGAACCCGGAAACCATGCTCCCGGAGAAGCCTCTGGGAACATGATTTCGAACGAGGCCCTTTTGGGCCTCCCTAAGGCCGTCTTGGGGGCCTCCTGGGCCAGCTTTGGGGCCTTTGGGCTGTCTTGGGCTGTCTTGGGGCTCCTCGGGGGCCACTCTGAGGACGAAGCAAGCGAGTATGCTGAAATTGTACGTTTTACAAAAGGAATGGGTAAAGTTTTGCCTCTTGAAACCCCCCTTGGGGCCCCCTTCGGCCATCTTCAAGCCATTTCGGGCCCTCTTGGGGCGCTCTTGGACGTCTTGGGGCCCTCTGGGGCCTCGATGAGGCTGTCTTGTGAGCCTCTTGGGCTGTCACGCGGGCAGCGTCGCCGCCGTCGGCGTGGCCGTCGTCGTCGTCGCCGTCGATCGTCGATCGGCGGCGTCGACTGTTGTCATCGTCGTCGATCGTCGTCGTCGTCGGTCGTCGACCGTCGTCGATCGTCGTCGTCGTCGTCATCGCCGTCGTCGTCGTCGTCGTCGTCGTCGTCAATCACCGTCGCCGGTCGTCGTCGCCGATCGTCGATCGCCCTCGAGCCTCCTCCTCTCTCCCCCCCTCCTCCCCTCCACTCCTCCTCCCTGCCTCCTCCTCCTTTTCCTCTTCCTCCTCCTCCTCCTCCTCCTTCGCCCTCTCCGTCTCCTCCGCGCGGAAGAAATCCAACAACATCGCACGCAAATCAACGAACTGTGGCCATCCGGGCCTTTTTGAAGGTCCTTTTAGGGCCCTTTTGAGGCCGTCCTGGGGCCCTCTTGGGCGTCCTAGGAAACCGGAAATCATGTTCCCGGAGAGGCTTCCGGGAACACGATTTCGACCGAGGCCCTCTTGGGCCTTCCTGAGGCCGTCTTGGGGGCCTCCTGGGCCGGCTTTGGGGCCTCTTGGGCCGTCTTTGGGGGGTTCCGTGAGCCTCACAGGACGACCCGTTTGGGCCGTCGTGGGCCCTCTTGGGTCTCTCTTGGGCTGTCTTGGGGCTCGGGGGCGTCTGGGGCACTGTGAGGACCAAGCAAACGAGTATGCTGAAAATGTATGCTTTACGAATGGGAATGGGCCGGTGTTTGCCTCTTGAAGACCCTCTTGGGGCCCTCTTCGGCCATCTTCAAGCCATCTCGGGCCCTGTTGGGGCGCTCTTGAGCGTCTTGGGGCCCTCTTGGGCCTCGCTGAGGCTGTCTTGTGGGTCTTTGGGCTGTCTTTGGGGCCTCATGGGCCGTCTGGGGCGTGTTCGTGGACCCCACAGGACGCCCGGGGCGGCCATGCCAACCGGTGGCACCACCCCACCCCCGCCCCCGGGCCCCGTCCGTCTGTCCTACTGCTCCTCTCCAAACCCTCGTTCCCTAACCTCCCGATCATGTCCCCGGACCCCCGTCCCTTCCCCCCAGAGCACCGCAGCAGTAGGAAAGCGTTCCGAAACGGATAGAAATCATGTTCCCGGAAGGCGTTCAAGAATATGAATCGTACGTCGTCCAAGGCGCCTCGGAAGGCGCAGAATACTCCTCCAAGGCGCGGAATCATGTTCCCGGACCGCCTTCCAGGAACATGACGGGGACGACCTTCTGAGGGCCTCCAGTGGGCCTATTGGGGGGCCTCTTGGGGGCCTCTCGGAGGCCTGTGGGACTCTCCTGGAGGCGTCTTGGGGCGCGCTCAGGGCCATTTTTGGGCACCTTGGGGGCCTCTGGGGGCCTTCGGGGAGGCTCTTGGGGGCCTCTTTGGGGCCTCTTGGGGCCTCGCGGGGCCCTCTTGGGGACCGCTGGGCTCGCTTAGGCAGTCTTGAAGCCCTGTCGGGGCACTCCTGGAACCGTCTTTGGCGGTTCCTGGGCCGTCTTGGGACGATTTTGGGGGTCTCTTGGGCCGTCTTGGGGCGGTCTTGGGGGCCTCTTCGGCCGTCTTGGAGCGGTTTTGGGAGACTCTTGGACGGCCTTGGAGCGTCGGAACCCCGAAAAAGCGAGAAGGCCAAAAACCTCGAAAACAAACAATATATAAAAAAAAAAAAAAAAAAAAAAAAAAAAAAAAAAAAAAAAAAAAAAAAAAAAAAAAAAAAAAAAAAAAAAAAAAAAAAAAAAAAAAAAAAAAAAAAAAAAAAAAAAAAAAAAAAAAAAAAAAAAAAAAAAAAAAAAAAAAAAAAAAAAAAAAAAAAAAAAAAACGATTTGGCTTGTCGGGGCTCTCTTGGGAGGCCTCTTGGGATGCCTTCGGGGCCTCATGGAGCTCTCTTGGAACGTCTTCGGGCTTCCTGGCCATTCCTGAGGCTATCTATGCGCGTCTTGGAGCGCTCGCGGGCCGTCTTGGGCGGTCTCGAACTGTTCCTGGCGGTCCCAGGGGCCCTCCGGGACGCTTCGGACGCTCCCGGGGGCGCCCTGCACCCCCCATGGAGATTACAGGCACCGCCACGAGGGCCCTACTCCGATATATATATAAATTATATTTATATCTATATATATATATTATATATATATATTATATATATATATCAGCTGCCTGCACCTTCCGCCAGTCGAGACCTTTTCTGTGTGTGTCGGATGGCGATCCGCCTCAGCTGGAGGCGTGACGAGCCGACGGCACCTGTTTGATATCATACAAGGGCCACAGCACGCACACACACACATAGCGCTGAGAGAGTCGAACGGGCAGCAAGAGCAGGGAGGGAGGGAGAGAAGACTACGGAAGCGCTGTGCCGCTTAGCGGCGGTCGGGCTTGCCTAGATGATTCACGTGCGAGCACTTACATCAGCCTGCCTGCACCTTCCCCGCCAGTCGAGACCTTTTCTGTGTGTGGTCGGAGGCGATCCGCCTCAGCTGGAGGCGTGACGAGCCGACGGCACCTGTTTGATATCATACAAGGGCCACAGCACGCACACACACAGCAAAACTATGGAAGCGCTCACGATGCCAGAAATACTGCTGGCCTATAGGCCGAAATTATACAAAGCGAGGGCTCTTTTGTTGGCAATGGTATTAGCGAAACATTGACATAGCTTAGCACACATCTTATTGGGGTAAGGCTCGGCGATAGATGTCAGAAACTTGTTGTCCTGCCTACCGCATAGAATCATATGGGGCCTACCAGTACGAGTACAGATTCCTTTACACGAGCGGCACCGTCTCTCGGCATCGCTCAAGTCCACAAAAAGGGAAACAAAACGGGTTCGCTTTCTCCAGGGCTTTCCCCATTGACAGAAATCGGTGACGAATTCTTGGGCCTCTGGCCACTGTCTTATGCGGAGGAAGGGAGGAGAAACCCAGAGGCGCGAGGAGTGGGGGTTCTCGAGCACTACTGGGATGCGCAACCGTTTGCACAACAAAAAGATGGAGTGACAGAAACTCATCATTGTATTTCCTTCTTTGACTTTCCTTTGATCTGCGAGAGAGAGACCGGGCAGGCCCATCACGTGTTCAGCATTTCTCAAGGCGGGCGGCCCGCTGTTGTCTGACCTGCGGGCAGAAGACCAGCTCGCACATAGAAGACCGATCCATACTGCTCGAACCATGCCTGCCATGAGCCATCCACGGATAAGTGTTTGATTGCCCGGCTTCAGTAAATCGAACTGGTCGCCATACTTGATGTCCCATTCGAAGATGGGTATCCCTCTCAGGAAGGACGACTGGCGCCACGCTTGCGAGAAGTGGCCGCTGCCCGAGAAGAGCTCGAGCGCGACGCCTCGTCGTGACCGCCTGGCAGAGGCGCTGAGCAGCCGGAGAGGATCGCACCAATCCGTTTTCGGCACCTGCGGGCGTGCTGCAGCTGCTCGGACGACAGGCGGCGCAGCATCTCGGTCACGCGGCCTCCTTTCTCGTAGCGCCTCATGCTGGCACTGCTGAGCCACCTTCCCCTTTTTTGAGCGTCGGCGATCGGCCGTCGCCCACTCGCCACCTCGTGGCTCACCCCGCCGTGACGCAGCTGGTACAGATGAGCCACGCCCAGCGGGCCGTACCCCAAGGTCTCCACCGCCTTGGCGAAGCCGTTCGCGCACTCCACGTACGTCATCGGGAACAGCATCCCCTTGGAGCGGCTGAGGAGGTAGGCCCACGCCTGGTCCAGGTCGTCGTACTCGGTGTTGTCGAGGACCATCGCCTCGTCGAACACGCCAGTCTTGCTCGGCTGTCCCATCTCTTGGCGATGGAGCAGCACGCTCCACCTGCCCAGCCCTCCCACGCTCTGGGGAAGAGGCGGCACCAGCTCCTCCCGGCAGGGCGACAGCACATCGCACGGGCGGAGGTAGAGCACGAACTGGAGCAGCACGGCGATCGGCATGTACCAGGGGACCCCCATGCACACCATCTCGTTGGCGATCGCAGCCACCTTCAGCAGCGGGATGGGCAGCCTCGACCGCCCGGGCGCTACCTTGCAGAACCCGATCTGGGCCCGCCGCGCCCGCTGCAGCTCCACGCCCGACTTCGACACGTCGAGCCAACGGAAAGCGGCCGCCGCCCTCGTCTCGCTGAAGTCGCTCGTCGAATGGCCCTCGAAGAAGAGGAAGGTCGAGTACCTCGCCAGCGCCGCGTCGCGCTGCGCCAGCGTCCGCAGCTCCAGCTGCTCGGCCGCCGCCCAGCGCTCGAACTCGTCCATCAGAGCGTTGCACAGCGCCTCTACGGGCTTCGACACCGAGCGGGGCTCCAGGAAAGTGCGGCCCCTCGAGGACTGGTAGGCCTTCGCCTCGGGCTGGCGTGCCCTCCTCTGGGCGGCCCGCTTGGCCTTCGCCTCGGCTGCTGCTGTCGGCCTCCGAGTCGCTGAGGTCGCAGCGGCCGCCGCTCGGCTGGGCTGCCCGCTGCTCGCCGCGGGCGACGCTGTCGCCGCCAGGGAAGGGCGGCGCAGCATCGCGCTCTGAGTTGCCTCGGTGCCCCAGTCTCGGGCTGCCTGAATCGGATCCAAGACGTGGTACGGACCCGAGGAAATGACGATGTAGTGTTGATGACGTTGATGGTGGTGCATGTATACGTGATGGCTCATCTGCTGGGTTTAGCTCGCTCATGATCCATCGTACGCTTGGCATAACATTGGCTCCGAGACATAGTGCGCTCCATTGTCTGCATATGCGATTCATAGGTGATGACGACGATCTCCCCTTTGAAAACATTAGAGCGATACTCATAGCGTCGACGATGAACAAAAGCTTTTTGCCAAAAGACCTCCGACGTCGGAGCTGGTGCTTCAGGGCCCAGAGGACCGCTCTAGCCTCGAGCAGGGGCATGTGTTCGGACTTCCACCAGCGGCCAGCAGACACAACTCTCCATTCGCCTTTCATGAGTTCAGGGCTGATTTCTCTGAAGTCTGAGGAAGGGGTACAGCTGTCTGGCCATTGGTTGTCCTTGTCCTGCGATCGCAACCTGCTTTGTTGCAGCTCGCAGTGCAGTCGAGCCCGGGCGCCGAGCTCCTCACTCTTCGAGAAGCGCCAGCGCTCGCTCACCCGCCCGGCAGCTGCAATGAGCGACACCGCCCGTTCCCCCTCTACGACGCCGCGGCCCCACGGCGACGCGTCGCTGACACAGACAGCGCCCGACCACGCTGCCCCGAGATCACGACGCAGCAAAGGGAGTAGAGAGGACGCCCATTTCAACTCCCTCCTGACGGCAGGCCAAAGTGCAACCTCTCGCTCACGATTCTGGCTGACGAAGGCATAGACGGCCCCGAAAACTGCCAGGAACTCCCGGCGCAGCAAGCCCACGAAGGTGAGGTGGCCTACGATGATCTCGATCACGCGGCCCGACACCCTCGGGCGGCGCAGCACCTCCTGGATGCCCAGCCGCAGCCGCCAGAGGCGAAGCCGACTCGGCCCCACCAGGCTGGTGTCGGTCGCGAACCCCCAGCCGAGCGAAGCGCCGCCCTGGCTCACCTCGACCCCGTGGGTAGGGAGCCCTTTCGAGCGGAACAGGGCGTCCACCCGCCGAGCAGCCTCAGCCACAGGGCCTTGCTCGCCAGCGTACGCCACGAAGTTGTCCACGTACTCCGTGCGCACCATCGGCTGCATGGCTGGCACCTCGGCCCCGTCGGACATCCTGTTGGCGGGCGAGATCCCCTCGATCTTGTCCACCATCGCTTCGTGGATGATCTGACAGGCCATCAGCGCTTGATTCCACCCCATCGGGATCACCTTCAGGCATGGAAACACGACCCCATCACCGTCTCCACCAACGTCGCGGGCTCGCAGGCGAGGAAGGGCGAAGTACCCGCGGAACTCGCTCGGGAGCTCCAGCGTGTAAAAAGAGCTCACGATGTCCACTCCGCCCAGCCACACGGGCTCGCCTGCGTCGACCTCAAGCATGGCGAAACTTTGGCCCGTGGCCAGCTTGACGTCTGGTGGGTCAGCAAAATGAGAGTTGGCCCATCGGGCATCAATGATCATACGTTGTCTGCCATCTTTTTTGTGGACTGCGAACACACCGACATCCTCCTCGCGGTGCGCCCTGTACTCGATAAGACCGCACGCCTCAAGCCGCTTCACCAGCTTCAAGTATTCACGGCGATTACGGAGGCGAGGATCCGTGAAAACCTTCTTCACTCCCGAACTCGACTTACGCTGCTCCGCCTCCTCTTTTGGCAAGAGCTTCTCCTGTAGGATCCTTGTGACTTCCACACCAGCTGGCTCATCCAGTTCCAAAAGAGGCACCGCTCGGTGACCCCGCTCAGGAAGCGCCAGACAGTCAACATCAAGGTTGGCCAGGGTTGCGGGCTCGCCGTCGTACCCCCGGCGGGCCAGAAGCTCTCGAAAGGCTTCCTGGCCTGAAAGCCCAGGAGGGGGGCGACCCACCTCTTGAGCACACGAAAGAAGACGATCGAGCACCATCTGCTGGCTCTCGGTGGCCTGCGCCCCCAGCGCGCCGCGGTATTGCGGCCCAGCACTCATCTCGTTGAGCGACTCCACCATATCGCTCGCCCATTTCAGCTCGTGCTGGTGCGCATGGAGGCGCTGGCGTGAGCGTCGTGACAGACTCGGCCGTGCCGACGCTGGAAAACTGGATGGCCCCTGAAACACATCAGGCAGCGGGAACAGGTCGCGCTGTCGACCGTCAGCGGCTGGCACTTCAAAACCGTAGGCAGCCTTCATGTCCAAGGACGCGGCAGCCGCCCGCACGGGCGAGGGAGCAAGAGTTCCCTCGCCAAGAGCCCGATCAGACAGGAGGCCTGATCGGGCGGCCTTCTCGTAGGGCTAGCGGCCCGCCGCGGCCCGCTCCTCGCGGGCCTTGCGAACCTGCTTGAGCACGCTGGCGTCGCGCTCCACCTCCTTCGACACGTAGTCCAGGAGGTCGGGGGCCACCATGATGTCCCCGAACTCCTTGTGGCCCCCCATGAAGATCTGGGACTCGTCGTAGAGCCCCACTCGCATGAGGCCGCCCCGGCCCTTGCCCTTCTTGTCCTTCTTCTCCTTGCCGTCAGCCTCGGCGCCGTCGCTGGACCTCCCGCCGCCGCCCATCTCGGAGTAGCTGTACTCGATGAGTTGGGCCTTCCTGATCACCAGCTCGAAAGCCCCCAGGTTCACGACATCAAGGGCGTCGCAAGTGAGGGCCAAGTCCCCGGCGTGCATGATCATGAGATGCTCACCGACGGCCCAAAACTCGGCCTTGAGGCCGTGCGTGTGCTCCCAGAAACGGTGCCAGTCAATGGCACCTCCATTGCGACGATTGGTGAACTTCAGGCACCACAACGCCGTGCGAGGGCCTGGCACCGGGAACTCCGCGAAGTTCACCTCCTGCACGGCCTCCGCTGCCGCTCGGAACAGCGCCTTCACTCTCTGCCCACCGATGGTCGTCACGCTCATCAGCCGCGCGTCGCCTACCGCCTCCACCCCCGCGAACTCGATCTCACCACCAGGCGGTACGAAGGCGAGCAGCACCCACTGCGGCGGCACCCCCTGCTCTTGCATAGCACGTGTGCCCTGCACAATGGCCTGTGGCAAGAGGGCCACCGCCTCACCGCGACGAAACCCAGCCCGTGTATCGACTGCCAGCCAACTGCCTGCTTCGCCCTGGGCGGGCGCGGGTGCAGCACCTGCGGCGGCGGCCGCGCCAGGCGCGGGCGGCCCAGGAGCAGGCGCGGCGGATGGCCCTCCCGGCGGCGTCGCGCTGCCGTGCACCAGCGCGGGGAGCGGCGCCATCGTAGTCTGCAGCGCCAGGGCGTGGGCGGTCGCCTCACCCGTCCACTGGGCGATCTGAGCCGCCGTCGGAGCGGCGACGAACCTGTAGCACATCGCCCTCGTCGCGCCGGGAGGAGGCGGCCACCGCTGCGTCGCGAAGCGGATCCCCACCTCGTCTGCATTGGCAGGACCATACTCTTCATCATATACCTGTCCGTCTAGCGTGACAATGAGCAGACTAGTCGCCGATGACGCCAGCACGCCGAGCAGCAGCCTCTGGTGCCACAGGACCTCCGGCATCGCGTACCATACGAAGGCCCAGGCTACCGCCGCCTGCACCGCCATTGTACACGAAGCCGACGGCGACGAACGTCGAGCTGGCCCCGAGCAGCAGGACCGTCCAGGCCCACAGGCGGTTGTTGCCCGTCAGCACCTCGGGATCGCTCACCCCGCACGTCGGCCCGCGGAGCGGAGGCGCGCCTGGGCACGCTGGCACCGCCGGGCACGGCGGGCAGGCGGGGCACGCGGGCACCGCAGGGCAGCTACCCGCCGAGACTATGGCGGCGATGCCCAACGATCGAACAATCTCGTAAAGAAAAGGTTCAGCCCGAGATCCATGCCATCTGAGGCACCGCTTTGAACCCCAGAGAAGACTACGGAAGCGCTGTGCCGCTTAGCGGCGGTCGGGCTTGCCTAGATGATTCACGTGCGAGCACTTACATATATATATATGTGTGTATATGATTCGTCTTCTTCATCGGCTCTGGACCAGCCCACTGGCGTGTCCCTGTCAGCAATCACATCCCACTCTCGTAGTGCACTGCTAATTTCTCCCTGCCTGTCCGTGAATGAAAGGAGGGAAGGGGACGGAGGAGGGAGGAGGAGAGAGGGAGGGAGGGTGAAGAGAGAGGAGGAGGAGGAGGAGGAGGAGGAGGAGGGAGGGAGGGGGGAGAAAGGAATTCAAGGTAGGGGGAAGAAGGAAGAACAGCGAGCGGTGGCAGTTAGCGTCTCAAGGTCTTGAAGGTCTGAATTGTGCAAGTACGCTGGCACCCCTCCCTACGGCCGTCCTTGTTGGCCGAGACACCGCAGGGAGAGCCTCGGCCACCACCAGCGCCAAAGACGGTTTCATGGATTGGAGTCCTGGTGGGGGTGAGAACCCGGCAGCCCCCATGATGGTAGCTGCCGAAGGGGGGCGCCTATGATGGTCACCACCAGAGGGGCAGAGACCTATGATGGCCCTCGCCAGAGGAGGGGAAGGAGGGGAGGCCGATGTCCGGGACCGTCTGACCGACCGTGAAGCGTCCTTGCCCTGAGGCGGGAATTCAAAGGAAGGGGCAAAACAAAAACGGCATACACAGTTTCGACTCCGAACTGAGAACTGAGCAGGCCCTGCCACTCGGTATCCCACGGGGAGGATAACGAGTGTGCACGCTCACGCTTTGGTGCCAGTTTGTTGCGCCCGTTGGGGCGGACGAAACGTGCTCCCCCAGGGGCAAACCAAGGGCCCTGGGGGCAGTGGCGCCCCGCCGAGAGCATGCCCGAGGAGGGGGAGGCATCCCTGGAATCAAAACCGAAAACACCGCGACCGAGCGCCCTGAGGTGAGAACAGAGATGCAGGGCCCAACGAATCCCTCATCAGGCAGGCTGCATCGGAGAGCGGGATATGTCCGGCCGCGCCTAGGCGCGACAAAATGGAACCAACCCAAAAAACTCCCCCAGCGAGGGGTCCGGTTAGGATACGTTCGATGGACAGCCCTGTTCACGCACTGTCGCGAGGTGCCTCGAGGCACGGATAGGCTGGCACATCCAAAGTAGTGGACCCCAGACAGACGGTTCGGTGACCTATTTACCGCCGACAATGTCCTTCGTGGGCCGGTGATGGGAAAGCAGGGAGGGGGGATTGGTCCTTCGGCTTGGCAAGCCTGTCCCCAGATTCTGGAGGGGAAAACATCAAGAGATCCTGCCTTGCGCTTCCAAAAACGTGCGTTCCGCGCGTTTGCAAAGACCCCCTGGCGAACCCAGCAGGGTGCCCGAACAAGTGTCCTTGGCACGGGAGCTGAAGATTGAGGCTGGTTTGTCGGAGCAAGCCCACCCCAGCACCCCCTTCACCCCTCGGAAGCAGAGGGGAGAGCAGAGAAGAAAAGGAGGCCAGGCGGAGAGGAAGGAGAGGGATGAAGGGTGTGAATCAAAGGAGGGGTGAAACCCCTTCCCTTGCTTTCTCTCCGAAGAGGGGTGAAGGGCCCCCTCTCGGAAGCAGAGGGGTGACCAGGCGCAGAGGGGTGAAGCAGGCCCTCGTCCGTGATGCGTCCTGGTCCTGAGGCGGGAATTCCTGAAAGGAGGGGGCACAGGAAAAAAGAAGTATACAGCTTCGACTCCGAACTGGATAACGAGTGCGCACGCTCACGCTTTGGTGCCAATGGGTCGAGCTGCTTCCGCTTGGGGGCGCTTGGGGCAAACCAAGGGCCCTGGGGGCAGCCGCGCCCCGCCGAGAGCATGCCCGAGGAGGGGGAGGCACCCCCCGAATCAAAACCCAGTACCCCGCGACCGAGCGCCCCGAGGTGAAGACAGAGATCCGGGGGCCCACAAAGCCGGGGGGAGAGGGAGGGAGGCCGCGTACCAGCAGGCCTGAGGCCAGGGAGGGAGGGAGGCCGCGTATCCCTGGCAGTACCAGCAGGCCTGGAGCGCCCTGAGGTGACCACAGAGATCTGGGGGCCCACAAAGCCGGGAGGGGGCTGTTCCGCGGGAGCGGGGCGTCCTGCTCCCGGCCGCCTGCTGGAAGGCGTCCCCGGTCTGCAGCACCAGGTTGCAGGCCTCGGCGGCGGGGCAGGGCAGGGCCACGGACGGCGGCCGCGGGACGGAGCTCGGGCCCGGGCTCGGGTTGGGGCTCGGGTTGGGGCTCGGGCTCGCGCTCGGGCTCGGGCTCGGGCTCGGGCTCGGGCTCGGGCCTATGCTCGGGCTCGGGCTCGGGGGAGGGGGGGGGACAGCGGCCGCGGAGCACTGGATGAGGAGCGAAGGGGCGTTTCTGGCCACGGCGAGCCTCGGCCACGAAGAGGTTCCTCAACCCAAGCCTGAAGAGCGGCCCGTACAACCAGACCCTCCTGAGCCCAAAGTGGTCCTTATTCAAGCGTCCCGACTGCAAGAGGCAAAGATGAAGGGAACGGCGGCCGCGGCGGCGGTGACAGAAACCTCGTCGTCAGTTATTCGTTGATCGATTGGTTGACTGACTTGTACCCACATCTTCCAGGGGGCGGGAGCAGCGGGAGGGGAACTCCTCCATTTCTCCTCCTCCACATCCTCCTCCTCCTCCTCCTCCTCCTCCTCCTCCTCCTCCTCCTCCTCCTCATCCTCATCTCATCATCATCATCATCTCATCATCATCATCATCATCATCATCATCATCATCATCATCATCATCATCATCATCATCTCATCATCATATCATCACCACACCACCACCACCACCCCCCCCCACCCCCACCACCCCCACCACATCATATCATCATCATCATCATCATCATCATCTCATCATCATCATCATCATCATCATCATCATCACATCATCATCATCATCATCAATCATCATCTCATCATCAAATCACATCATCATCAATAATCATCCATCATCATCATCATCATATCATTCATCATCATCATATCATCATCATCATCATCATCATCATCATAATCATCATCATCATCATCATCATCATCAGCAGCATCAGCATCAGCATCAGCATCAGCATCATCATCATCATCATCATCATCGTCATCATCATCATCATCGTCATCATCATCATCAGCAGCAGCAGTATCATCATCAGCAGCAGCATCATCACCACCACCACCACCACCACCATCGTCATCGTCGTCATCATCATCAGCAGTATCAGCATGAACATCATCATCATCATCAGCAGCATCAGCATCAACATCATCAGCATCATCATCATCGTCATCATCACCATCATCATAACCAGCAAGATCAGCATCATCATATTTATCATCATCAGCAGCAGCATCATCATCAGCATCATCACAATAATCATCATCATTATCATCAGCATCATCAGCATCAGCATCAGCATCAGCATCAGCATCATCATCATCATAATCATGAGCATCCTCCTCAGCATCATCTGCAGCATCATCATCACCACCACCGCCAACATCATCACCAGCAGCAGCAGCATCAGCATCATCGTCATCAGCATCATCGTCATCATCATCAGCATCATCAGCAACATCATCATCATCCTGATCATCATCATCATCATCATCATCATCAGCAGCAGCAGCATCATCAGCAGCATCGGCATCCCCCATCCCCTCATCTTAACAATACTTCCTCACTATCGCACCCCCAGACGTGTCGGTAGAGCGGGCCAGGCGCTTCGCCTGAAAACCCCTCACCGTGTATGATCCTGAAGCTTAATGTTTCCAAAAAGTAGCAAGAATGGAGGGCGGGCCGTTTTCAACATGTCACATGTTGTCGAACACCGACGGCGGACGCTGTTGGGCAGGCGACTTCTGTTCCGAGCGGACAACGACAGCGGCGACGCCCGAGATGGATGTGAAGAAAGGAAGGGGGGCCCTGGGACACACCAGTAGATGGGCACAGATCCGGAAGTCCCATACATACACACACATCTATAGACACACACACACACACACACACATTAGAACCACACGCGCGCTTCGCCCGCGCTTAGGTTCTACCTATGCGCAAGCAGGGGAGCTGCGGTGAAACATGGGATTTGGGCCCGAGAGTCGTCAGGTCGTAAAGCCCCAAGCATCAAGAGCTTAGGGCAGTAGGGCATTAGCGTCTTGGGGCATTGGAGTCCTAGGGCGTTAAGACCGCAGGGCCTGAGGGTGTCAGAGCAGTGTGGTGTCATGACATTATGTTATTAGGGTCTAAAGGCCTTTGGGGTTGTATGGCAGCTGGGTGTTCAAGTCTTCGGGCATTTGGATTTTCTGTATTCAGGCGTTGGGGCATTCTGGTCGCATGGAACTACGGACTTTGGGCCTTCAGGTCTTCGCGCCTTAGGGTCTGAAGGTCTTCGGGCAGTACGGCCTTACGGTCTAAGAGCCTTAATGGATTCGGATGCATGGGTCTTCAGGCCCCAAGGGTCCTAAGTATTAGTCTTCGGGCATTCAGGCATTCGGGCCTTAGGGCCTTGGAGTCCTAGTGCCTTGCGGCCGCAGGGTCGCAGGGCATTTGTGCATTAGGGCCTCAGGGCATTATGTTCTTAGGGTCTAAAGGCCTTTGGGTTTTATGGAAGCTGGGTCTTCGGGTCTTCAAGCATTGGGGCTTTCGGTATTCATGCCTTGGTGCATTGCGGCCGCATTGCCTTATGGTCGCAGGGTCTGAAAGCCTTGGGGCTCTAGGAGCCCGTGGCCGTAGGGTCTTAGGGCGTCCGGGTCCGATGAGTATTAAGCTCTTCGGGCCGGAGGGCCCTGGAGTAGTTGGGTCTTGAGGCTCTAGGGCCTTGGCCTTATGGTCTCGTGGCCTCAGGGCCTCAGGGTCTTAGGGCATTAGGGCCTTCGGGTTTAAGGATATCTGGGTCGCAGGATCTTAAAACCTCAGGGCATTAGGTTCCTTGGGTCTTCGGGCCCCAGGGTCGCGCGATATCAGACCATTGGGGCGCTAGGGCACACGGGCCCCAGGGCCTGAGGATGTCAGGGCTTTGAAGCGTTAGAGCTTCATGGTCTTAGGGCCTCAAGGTGATAGGGTACTGGGATATTGGGGCATGATGGTCTTCTGTATTCGGGCAATAGGGCGTTTCGGTGATCGGGCTGCAGGGTCATACTGTATTGGGATGTCTGGGGGGGTCGGGTCTTCTGGTCTTAGGGTAGTGTGACAGGCATTATGGTAATATGGTCTGTGTGCGTTGGGGCCTGCAGGTCTTTGGCTATTAGGGTCTTAGGGCCGTTGGGCCTCAGGGCCTTCAGATCCTGGAGTGTCAGGTTCTTCTGGGTATTAGGGTCCCAGGGACTCCCAGTCCTGCTTGGCAGGAGAGGGTACCAGTCGCGGGGGTTGGGGGGACGCTTCGGGGGATTTCCTATGTGCAGGGGGAGAGACACCTATGCCTTCCAACTTGGCTAAAATGGCTGGCCCACAGCTTCAGGCGAGCGTGCTGCCATGCCACCGCCTGGACGGCCCAAACCTCCATCACTTTCGGCGCAAACACCCCAGGCGGCCCCGAGGACAACGTGCCGGGAACCCTGCGCCTGCTTGCAGACGCCTGTGCAGGGTTCCTATGAGCAGAGGGAAAGGCCCTTGGGCGCCTTCCCCCTGGCCGAGTGTGGGCAAAAGCCGCCACCGCCACACCTAGCCAATTCCACCTCCGCCGCCGCACCTAGCCTCCTCGATCTTTGAGTCCCCAACAGCCCACCTCTTTCACTGCCTCACTTCCGTCACTCATTTCCCGCCAGTCAGTGGCCGTTTCGCATATCCCCCTCCCGCCTCGAAGCAGCGCCTAACGGCACAGAAGGCGTTTCAGCGAGCCCGCAACCACCGCTCCTCACCTCCACCTCACCTCTGACACAGAAGGGCACCTCCGTCCTAGCCACAACACCACGACGGGCCCCACGGGCCCACTCTCACGCTAGTGTGCTTCACTGCCGCCACACTGAGCTCCCTCTCCTCATCTCTCCTCTTCGAGGTCGTGATTTTCCGTTTTTGTTTCCCCCTCCTGTCTTCTGTTTCTTCCCCACAGCTACCTTATACATACCAGCCCTGCGGGGAGGGAGGGCCACGTTCGAAGAACTCTCAGGCCTCTAGGAATCAGGAATCAGGAGGAGGAGGAGGAGGAGGAGGAGGAGGAGGAGGGGGAGGAGAAGTAGGAGGACTGCGGACAGGGGGAGGAGGAGCGTCACGCTGGCCTCCAGGCTCTGGGCATCATGGCGTGCCGCGGCTTCGGACGCGCCAGGCGTCACGATCGCGCGACCGGAGGAGCGACGAGGCGCGGATCGAAAGTGATCGGCAGGTCAGGGCACGGGGAGCAAGTCTGATCACACGGGGCTGTCCTTGAGGAGGAGGAGGAGGAGGAGGAGGAGGAGGAGGAGGAGGAGGAGGCGGAGGAGGAGGAGGAGGAGGAGGAGGAGGAGGAGGAGGAGGAGGAGGAGGAGGAGGAGGAGGAGGAGGAGGAGGAGGAGGAGGAGGAGAGGAGGAGGAGGGGAGGAGGAGGAGGCGGAGGAGGAGGAGGAGGAGGAGGAGGAGGAGGAAGGAGGAGGAGGAGGAGGAGGAGGAGGAGGAGGAGGAGGAGGAGGAGGAGGAGGAGGAGGAGGAGGGGAGGAGGAGGAGGAGGAGGAGGAGGAGTAGGAGGAGGAGAGGAGGAGGAGGAGGAGGAGGAGGAGAAGGAGGAGGAGGAGGAGGAGGAGGAGGAGGAGGAGAGGAGGAGGAGGAGGAGGAGGAGGAGGAGGAGAGGGGGGGGGGGGGAGAGAGGAGGAGGAGGAGGGAGGAGGAGGAGGAGGAGGAGGAGGAGGAGGAGGAGGAGGAGGAGGAGGAGGAGGAGGAGGAGGAGGAGGAGGAGGAGGAGGAGCAGGAGGGGGAGGAGAGCGAAATTCCAGATTGTACCGCCGCCGCGCGTGACTGCGGGCCTGAACGCCCAAAGTGACAAGCAAATCGAAGCAGAGGTTGCGTTGGCCTGGCGCCGAAACCAAAAAGCTCTGATCACACGAGGCTTGCAAATGCATTCGGCGTGCCGCAGCTCCTCGCCTTCCAATCGCCGGCTGGACCGACAGGTCACGCAGCTCCAGCAGTCGCTGAGAGGGGCCAATGGGTGAGCGAGGAGCGAGGAGGGGAGGAGCGGAGGACCAGAGGAGCAAACGGAGGAAGGTGCGGGGACGAGGGAGGAGCAGACAGCGGGGAGCAGACGGCAGAGGGCAGGGACAGGGACACGGAGAGGGGCGCAGAGAGCAGAAGGGATTGGGAGGGGGGGGAGGGGAGGGGGACAGGAGGGGAGGGGAGGAATGGAGGGGAGGGGAGAGGGGAGGAGAAGAAGAGGAGAGGCAGAGCGGCGCGGAGAGCAGGCCCGGAGAGGGAGGGACACGGGGGGGGCGGGGGCAAGGGCAGCGCCACGGGGAGGAGAGAGAGGAGGGCCATACAGCGAGGGGGGGCGGAGGCATTACGAGGAGAGGAAGGCACCACATGCAGAGGAGGCGCCTGCTGCCGGCCCCTGTGGGTCATCAGCTGGAAGAAGACGCGGTCGTTGCAGCCACAGCCCGTGCCTCCCGCCCCGGGCCGGAGCCCCCGGACTCAGCTCAGGACTTCTGACGGCGGGGGGCGCAGGCCGGCCGCGGGGCCCTCGGCGCGCCAGGAAGACGCCTGGGCGCCCAGAGTCGGCTACCGCGGGCGCTTCGCGTACCCGTCCTCCTCCTCCTCCCTCCTCTTCCTCCTCTCCCCCTCCTCCTCCTCTCCCCTCCTCTCCTCCACCTCCTCTCCCCACTCCTCCCTCCTCCTCCTCCCTCCTCCTCCTCCCCTCCTCCCCCTTTCCCCCTCCTCCTCCTCCTCATCCCTTCCGCCCTCCTCGCTCTCCTCCTCCTCCTCCTCATTCCTCCTCCCTCCCTCCCTCCCTCCCTCCCCTCCCTCCCTCCGCCTCCCTCCCCTCCCCCACATCCCGCCTCCCTCCCTCCCTTCCATCCCTCCCTCCCTCCCTCCCTCCTCCTTCCTCCTCGCCCCCAGGGTGCCAGCGGCGCTCGTGCGGTCGCGCCTGCCGCGCACCTCCCAGGAGGCCCGCCCGTGCTCGCACGTGCCCGTGCCTCCCACCCTGCTGGAGGCCCCAAAAGGGGGGGGGCAGGGTGCCGCTGCCCCCCGCCCCGCCTCGTCCTGCCCGTGCCGCGGACGACCTCGAGATCGGGCCGACATCAGGCGGCGAGCCCAGGGGGGAAGCGAGTGGGGCCCAGCCTTCTCGGAGGCCGGCGGAGCTTCTCGGAAGCCCTCGCGCCTCCTGAGGGGACTTCCAGGCCTTCTCCGACGACGGAGACGGCCTGTCAGAAGGCCAGAGGACTTCTGAGAATCCCCGCCGCCTTCTGAGAAGGCCAGCCCCTTCACGTCCACCCTGGACTCGCCGCCGAAACACCCCAGCCGCCGCGCAAGCAAGCAAGCGTGCAGCATCGAGCTCGCTCGCCCCGCCACGGACGTCGGTGCACCGATCTCGGGGCCCTCGCGGTTGCAGGCCGATGCCTCTCGCCACTGAGGAACCCGCTGGCACGAGAGGGTGCGGACGGCACGGAGCACGGAGCGTCGGCCGTGCCATCTTCCTTCACTCCCGCCCCCCTCGAGTCCCCTCCGTCCTCCCTCGCTCGCTCCAGCCCTGATTCCCCCTGCATTCCAAATGCGTTTTCTTCCGCCAGGCCCAGTCCAGTGGTCCAGGTAGGCCGTGTACTCCCAGTGTGACCAAGGCCAGGCGCAATCAGATCGGTTCTCTCGCGACCTGATTCCAAAGTGCCGAGCGACGGCGGAAATCCTGGAAATCTGGACGCATCCAGACTAGATGTTTTTCATTGGGTCGCCGGGTCGCCGGATTAGTGAATCACCAAACCAAATCAACCGGATCAGGCTGAACAATTGGATCAGCCAGGTCAACCAAATGAGCAAAATCAACCGGATCAACCAAATCAACCAAATCAACCAAATCAACCAAATCAACCGGCAAGCGGATATCATCAGCATCAACTGGATCAGGCGGATCCGCCGGATCAGACGGATCAGCCAGATCAGCCAGATCAACCAAAACAGCCAGATGAATCGGATCACCCGGATCAACCAGGTCAGCAGGATTAACCAGGTCAGCTGATCATCATCCGGATCAGCGTATCAGCCGAATCAGCAGCAGCAACCAGATCAGCCGGATCACCCGCATCAGCCAAATCAAACGGGTCAACCCGATAAGCCGAATCAGCTGAATAGCTGGATCAGCTGGATCAGCCAGATCAACCGGATCAGCCGGATCGACTGGATCACGCGGATCGGCCAGATCACCGAAATCGCCCAGATCAGCCGCATCAGCTGGATCAATCGGATCAGCCGACTCAGCCGGATCAGCGGGATCAGCAAGATCAGCTGGATCAAACAAATCAGCCCGATCAACCAGATCAGCCCGATCAACCGGATAAGCCCGATCAACTGGATCAACCGGACCAAACGGATCAACCAAATCAGCAGACTCAAACCGGATCAGCCAAATCAACCGGATCACCAGATCAACCAAATCACTGGATCAGCTGGCCAAATCAGCCGGATCACCAGACCATGGGAGCAGCTTGCAATATCACCAGTTCACCAGATCAGCCAGATCAACTGGCCAGATCACAAGATCACAAGATCAGCCGGCAAAATTACCGAATCAGCCGGATCACCAGATCAGCCGGCTGGATCACTGGATCTCCTCTCTGGGTCACCAGATCAGCTGGCCAAATCGCCGCATCACCGGATCACTGGTTCATCCAGCCGGATCACCAATCACCAGATCACAGGAGGTTTCCGCAGCAACCCAATTTGAAAAACAAAAACAAAAAAAAACTCAAATGCACTCAGAAATCCTCCCCTCCCTTCACCTTCCATTCGTTACCTCTTGGTCATCTTCCACTCCATCGCCCTCCCCCTCTCCGCCCTCTCTTTGACCCTTCGTCTCCCCACCTCCCACACTGTCCCCCCACTCGTGGGAGCCAACGCTCTCTCCGTCGCAACCGCCGCGCCACTGCCACCGCAACCACCGCTTCCACCCAAACAGCAGCCCGTGAGGGAAAACGATATGGGGACTGGCTCAGGAGGGGAAACATCGAATCGGCGATACATCGCCGACAGATCGGCGATAGGCCTCCGATAGCGAAACCGCATGTTCCTTGGCGGGCGGGGCCAGGCTGTCAGGCCCCTATCGACGATGAATGGGCGATTGGGGGTCGATGCGTTCCCCCCGCAGCCTGTCCCACTCAAACGTTCCCCATGAACCTCTGCTGCCGCCGCCACTGCCGCCACTGCCGCCACTGCCGCCAGACCAGCACGACCGCTTCGCCACAAGTCACCACGGCACGGCCTATATATATATATATATATATATATTATATATATATATATATATGTGTATGTCTCTGCCACTCTCTCCTCTCGTTCTCTCTATCTCTCTGTCTCTCTGTCATCTCTCTCTCTCTCTCTCTTTATTGTTGCTCTCTCTCCTTCTCTCTCTCTCTCTCTCTCTCTCTCTCTCTCTCTCTCTCTCTCTACATATATATATATATATATATTCGCTCTACATCTCTCTCTCTCTCTCTCTCTCCCCGCCTCACACTCTCTATGCGAATGCTTACATGAATAACGAATTAGCAGATGGATCCTCCTGAACATAAGCAGCAGCATAATGATCATACCACCATACTCATCATCATCATCATCATCATCATCAGCAGCAGCAGCATCATCAGCATCATCATCAGCATCATCAGCATCAGCATCAGCATCATCATCATCACTACCACCACCATCATCATCATCAACACCACCACCACCACCATCATTATCATCACCACCACCATCATCATCATCAGCATCATCATCAAAATCAGCATCAGCATCATCATCATATTCATCATCATGATCATCATCATCATCATCATCACCATCGTCATCGTCACCATCGTCATCGTCATCATCATCATCAACATCATCATCATCATCGTCATCGTCATCGTCATCAGCATCCTTAGAAACATCATCAGGATCAGCATCAACATCATCATCATCATCATCCCTCGCTCTGAATATACACGTGTGAGGATATATACTCGTCTCGCTAAAGATCCCTATAGATGTGTATAGATAGACGTGTAAAGATACACCCGCCTACGCCATACAGCGGCTATGATGGCCATGAGTGTGCTCAATTCCTCATGGCTGTCAAGCTGTCATGGTGTTGCGGCACTGCAATTATTTTGTTTGGGTGGGCGCGCCTTCCGGGTTACATGAAACCATACTCGGACACCAATCTCGTGTAGCTTACGCTAACGTGCCTAACAATTGCGCGTCGCACTTGGGGGGAGTGGGTGCGGGGAGGGCAGGAGCGGAGGAAAAGAGGGACTGGAAGAGCTCCGTAGCAGTGAACAAGTCATGACCGATCTCTCCCTCCCACACTCTGCCTGCCTTTTAGCTGTTGGTCGTGAACAAAGACGTGCGTCCCAAATTGCTGGTTCAGCTCCTCGCAATGGATGAACCTGAGCCCATTTCGGATGAGCAAGCGTAAGATGTGACCCGAGAAAGCGATACAAACTGCCAGCACCGGATACCAGCGATAAAGAGGTTCAGCAGACACCCGCGACCCAACACTTTGCTCAAACACTGGACCTGCGTGCGAACTCGTCGACCAGCCTGCGAACGGTCAGGCCGTTGATGGCAGTCTACGTGCATGGCGCATGAATCTGGGCGACAAGAACTGGATGGGCGGCAAATAGATTTGGCACGTCTGATGCATGACGTTCTGTGGCGTCTCGTGATTGTTCCATTCGAACTGCTCGCGTGAGGCTCGCGTTCGCTGGAAAGCCACCGACCGTGATAATTTCGACCTGCCGTCCTGAGATGGCGCCTACAGGGATCACTCGGATAGGGTACGGGGTGGTAAAGTATAACAGACTCCCGCATGTTCTGGCATGTCCGAGCCGACCAGCAGTTGCTGCCAGGGGCGACCCATCAGCCAGCCCGCGCCCGCGCACCCGCCGCAGCCTCGCTCCGTGAGTGTACCCCGTGCCTTGACCCCTCCTCCGCGGCAACCTCCCTCCCTCCCCCTCCCCCTGCATGTGGGCCAATTCGCGATGCCGTGCTGCGACGGAAAAATGCTCTGGCATGTCCTCCTCTGGGTGGCATCCAGAGCTTCCTCTCGGATGCCTTCGCCCTGCCACTCCCGCGCCCTGGGAGAGCAGGCCCCCCCCCCCCGCAGAGAGCACGGCGCCAGAACCCTGGCGCTTAGCACCCGTCCTTGCTGATCTGACGCAGCGCTGGGTCATCGTGATGAAAGAAGACAGTTGGAGGCTTGGGAATGGGCACCAACACCCGCACAGGGGGTTTGCCTCCACGGGGGGGAGATGATCCTAGATTTCGGTGCCGGTGGTAGCCTTTCGGTCACCTAAGAAGCCCGAATATTACCACCATCACCGAGATCGGGATCATCTTCTCTCGGTGGAGACACACCGCCGATACTGTTGCTGGTGTCAACCTCCAGGCCTCCGAGAATGACAACGTCGGGTGTCGCTAGAAGTGCCCCTGGCCCAAGGTGCCCCCAGCCGCTCGCTCCCTGTTGGAGCCCCTGGGGCCCTCTGGGCCTCGTGAAGGATGCTCTGGAGGCCGTCTGGGCTACCCGAGGATCCTGGGGGTTCCTCCTCCTCCTCCTCCCCCTGCACACCACGACTGCTCAGCGATTCCGCTCGGTCAAAACGCGGAGAGACTACAAAGGAGTCCACTGTCAAAGGGTGGGCGGACAGACGCATTGACAAACAAGCAGAGTAACGAACAACCCGCCAGTTGGGTCAGACGGATTGACTGACAGAGGGCCAAACGTTCTCCATACCACCTGCAAGATGGGACTGGCTAACGAAGATGGAGGAAGCGAGAGAGAGAGAGAGAGAAAGGGGATGAGAGAGAGAGCGAGAGACTGGCAGGGCAGACACACGGACGAGTACAGCGTGGACCCAGACAAACTGGAACGCAGCGGCTTGTGGAATGCAAAATGCGGGGTTCAATATTTTGGGGGAAATGTGTGAGCAATGCTAGACACATGCAGCGCCACCCCAAACGCAATCCAACCCATGAGCAGCACCCCGTCGGCTAGACGGCACCCAGATCCTGCGCCACGCCATACGTAACCCATGGGCGGGAACCCATGTGCGGGATCCGATGGCATCCACAGTTCTGCGCAACGCCATACCCAGCCCCAAAGAAGACAAGGGAGAACCCTTCAGTGCGAACGCTTTTCGAAAAGAGGGCGAGCAATCGACCTGCCAGGACAGGCAAGACAGGCAAACAAGGCAGGAAGGCAGAAATGCAGGCAGACAGGCAGACAAAACGAGACTGAGCGGCAGCAATCCATCTAGAAACAGTAAAGCAATGGTTGCGACAGCCGCGCTGGCGGCAGTGGACAGCGAGCACTGCAGGGGAGGCGACGGATACGGTGAGGAAGCGGAGGAAGCACAGTGCAGCGAAGGGGAAGAGGAGGCCCCAGGGAGAGGGCGTGAGGAGACAAATCGCCGTGGAGGGCTCTTGGACCTTATCCTCCTCCTCATCCCTCCTGCCCCTCCCCCTCCCCCTCCTCTCTCCTCCTCCTCTCCCCCTCCTCCTCCTCCTCCTCCTCCTCCTCCTCCTCCTCCTCCTCACTCCTCCCTTGCGTCCTCCTCCTCCGTACGCTCCGTCCTCCTCCTCCTCCTCCTCCTCCTCCTCCTCCTCCTCCTCCTCCACCTCCGCCTCCTCCTCCTGTTCCTCTAACCCGTTCTTTTTTTCCTCCTCTGCTTCCTCGTCCTCGTCCCTCCTCCCTCCTCTCCTTCCTCCTCCTCCTCCTCCTCCCCCCACTCCTCCTCCTTTGTTTTTTTATTTTTTTTTGTTCCTAAGCAGGTTTCCCTCCTCCTCCTCCTCCTCCTCCCTCCTCCTCCGCCTCCTCCTCCTCCCTCCTCTCCGCCTCCTCCGCCTCCTCCTCCTCCTCCTCCTCCTCCTCCTCCTCCTCCTCCTGAATGGCACCGGCTGCAGGTTGCGGCGGCGAGCACCATGCAGCCCTCGGCCAAGATGAGGTCACGAACCTCCGTTCTGATCCTGTCTCAGGATCCCACGTGGTAACCCATCGTGCGCTACTCCAAGGAGATCTGGGCGAACCAACCTAATTCTTTCCCGTCTGTCCTCCCGTGGTCCGAGTTGCGCCAGGCGTGGAGCCTGGTTTTTGGGAGCAGTAAGCCCAAAACCTGGCGCGGGCTTGCTGAGCCCCTGGGGGCCATGAAGTTGGCTCTTGAACGGATTTCCTGGTCCATGCCAAATGATTGCACTCTCCTGGACGATTTCGGGACTGAGGTCTCTCTAACGGTGACGCCCCCAGCCCTCCTTAAGAAATTGTTGAAGGTGGCTGTTCAGAGGATGCATGAACGAAGCAGCGGAGCCGCTCTCCTTCCTAGCATTCCTGGTGCTCGTGTATGCCATGATGTTGTTGCAGCGGAACTTCGTTCTTCGAAACGCGGTCCGTTTCAAAAAGGCTGCTCGAAAGCAGTGGCCTGCAATGCAACGTGGACCAGGACCAGAGCACGAGAAGCTGGATACGACATCTGTGACACATGTGATTTATGTCAGTCCAGTCCTGATACCATCCTACACCGGCTCTGGTTCTACCCGGCCTGTCAGGACAGGCGGCAAGACTGTTTCGACAGCTTCAAGGAACCGTACGATATCCTACCTCCTCCTGACCCATTCCCTAAGACTCATGAGGAAAATTTCCTATTGTTTACCCGAGGGCTGTTTCGTCATCCCCGAATGCCGTTTCCTTGATATCTCTGGCCGGATATTCGTGGACGGTTCGTGTGTCCCCCACATCATTAAGGAAGTCTCCAGGGCGGGGTGGGGCGTTGTTGTAGATAGCGATGACGGCGCCGAAATATGCCGTGTTAGGTGCCCCCTTTGGGCTCCCAACTTGCAAACTGCCCAGGGAGGGGAATTTGGGACTTACGCCGTCGCCGCCATGCACGCCCAACTCGGCAGCGCGATCTATTATGATTGCAAAAATGTTGTGGTGCAGGCCAACGAGCCTCTTCTGCGAGCCCTGTCGTACAAGCGTGTGTACAAGCGTGTGTACTGAGGCTTCCTCCTCCCCACACATCGTAAGCTCGTTGACGGCGTCTTCAAAGTGAAGGCGCACGTCGAGGATTCGGATGATTTAACAGAAGAGCAGCGTCTGTGTAAAACTGGCAACGATCTCGCCGATCATGTTGCCAAAAGTTCGCTCGCAAGACACCCTCAGCCTGATCCAGCTGACGTCGCCTGGCTGAACCGTGCCATTAAGATTTCCAAGTGTGGCATGCGCCTTTCGGCTGAGCTGATGCCAGAATGGCCCAGACTCAGTCTCAAGGACACGGTCCTGAACAAAGCACCCCTTCGCCCGAAGGCGCCCCCTGGCCCCGGGCACGAGTGGACCCATGTCTCATCTTTCTGGCAGTGCATCCAGTGTTTGCGAGTCGCCAAAGGTGTGCCCCGTAAGTGTGCCGACGGTAGATTTTCCTGGGCCGCCCTTGATCCTCCCCCTCCTCGAGCGTGTAACCGCTGTTCTAGGCTTGAGCCTGACAAACTCGCCAGCCTCCAGCAAAATTGTGTTTCGCTGGCCTGCTCGGACGGAGCTGCCCTGATCATTTGTCTGAAGTGCAAAGCCTACTCAGGTCATGGTCAGCCTCGCAACCTGCTTAGAAAGTGTGACGGTGCTCCCCAAAGTTCGGGAGCCAAGAGCGCTTGGTCGGCGGCGTGTCGAGGTAAGCACCCCAAGTTCGCAGGTGTCTCTGTGGAACGCGGTCGGTGGACGGACGAGTGACCTTTGTGGGTACCATCGTACCACGTAGTGCTCGAGCATGTGCGGCTGCGGTCAATCACCGAAGCATTGGTGCCGACAAAATCGCTGGCCGGTTAAGCGGTACAAATTTAAGTGCTTCACCTTGGCCAGCCCCGCGGTACAAATTTAAGTACTTCGCCTTGCCGTTTTGTAAGCTGTTTGTTCACTAACTTTTTGGCGGTGGCGCCTTGGAGGTGGTGCCACCGTGCGTTCGCACCAGTGGATGTTAAAAAAACAAACCTCTCGCCTCCTCTCTCCTCCTCTCTCCTCCTCTCTCCTCCTCTCTCCTCCTCTCTCTTCATCTCTCCTCATCATCACCCTCCTCCCCCTCCTCCGCCCTCCCTCCCTCCCTCCCTCCCTCCCTGCCTCCCTCCTCCGCCCTCCCTCTCTCCTCCCTCCCTTCCTCTCTCCTCCCTCGTCCCTCCTCCCTCCTCCCTCCTCCCTCCTCTCTCCTCTCTCCCCTCTCTTCTCTCGTCTGTCCTCTCTCTCTATCTCTTTCTCTCTCTCTCTCTCTCTCTCTCTC
>CAUYUJ010000901.1:0-35000 GCA_963575745.1 Prorocentrum cordatum
AACTGTTGGAGGTCCGCGCGGATTTCTTGGATCTAGGCTGGAGACCCCTCCGTGGCGCGCGGAGCGCGCCAACGGCGGCGCCGGAGGCGCTGCCCTGGTGGCCCAGCGCGGATCCAAGAAATCCGCGCGGAGCGCCAAAAGTGTGTGTTTATTGCGTTTTTCCTTTCCGAATATACAAAACTCACCCAACACTCAACAACCCCAGCCTGATGCGCTAACGTCCTATTACCGTTCATGAGCTTTGGTAAAAGCCGGCCCCATCCAACTGGGGGGCACCACGCCAGGCCCCAGGAGAACCGTCAAAAACGACTCGGGATGAGAAACACGTCCCGGGGGAGGGTAGCCAGACCTCCAGGGGCAGAATCATCACTTCGGAATTCCGTGGGGGAAGACGAAGAGGCTTCGGAGCTCGAGGCTTCAAGATGTCGGACTTTTTTTGTTCGGTGGCTTTCCAACCTTGGGGTGCCTTACGGCTGCTGCGCCTCGCCGAAAGCGTTCCAGGGGTACCCGTCGGTCGGAAGAAGTGGGTAGAACCATGAAATAGGAAGGCGTTGGAAGTTGACTGGGTCCCCCTGAAGAGGAGGGAAGAGGGAGAGACGCTCGACCCTTGAAGCAGGAGGGCGCCTAGAGTAGGTTGGACCTGGGGATCCAGAACTGCCTACTTTCAAATGCCGGCGTGTGCCAAGAAGTGCCGAAGCAGAGCCCGAAGGCCCCCCCCAAAAAAAAACGCGCCGAGGCCGGGGCGGGACTCCCCTCGAGAAGGGCGAGGGGGCCAGGAGGAGAAGGAGGAGGGGCCAGGGGGCCCTCCTCACCAAGACTATCACCATCACAATCACCACCATCGTCATCATCATAATCATCAGCAGCACCATCATCATCATCATCATCATCATCATCATCATCATCATGATCATCATCACTATCATCACCATCATCAGCATCATCACCATCATCATCGTCGTCGTTGTCATCGACACCATCGCCATCATCGTCGTCATCATCATCAAACTCAGTATCGTCATCATCATCATCATGAATACGATCATCATCACCAGCAACATCAGCATCAGCATCAGCATCATCACAATCACACTCACGATCGTCATCATCGTGTTCATCTGCATAATCGTCATCATCACTACCTATACGACCACACTTCGGGTGATCAGGAAGTTGGGGGGGGAGAGGGGGGGAACCAACATCTGACTCAATCGGTCTCACTATCGATCTCACTCAACGGGACACCACGGGACACCATGGGACCCAACCAGGAACTTGCCGACTCACTATCGGGGGCATCGATCTCACTTTTGGACACACACGGCCACCACGGAGCACCGCGGACCCCTCTCGATCTCACTATCGGTCTCACTATCGATCTCACTATCGATGTCACTCACCGGGACACCATAGGACACCACGGCACCACGGGACACCTCGGGACACCACATCGATCTCACTATCGACTTCACTATCGATCTCACTATCGATCTCACTTTTTGGGACACCACGGGACACCTCGGGGCACCACATCGATCTCAGTATCGATCTCAGTATCGATCTCAGTATCGATCTCACTCAACGGGACACCACGGGACACCACGGGACACAACGGGACACCTGTAGATCTCACTATCGATCTCACTATCGATCTCACTTTTTGGGACACCACGGGACACCTCGGGGCACCACATCTATCTCAGTATCGATCTCAATATCGATCTCACTATCGATCTCACTCAACGGGACACCACGGGACACCACGAGACACCACGGGACACCGCGGGACACCGCGAGCCACCGCCGGACGGGCGGGGAACGGGAGAATCATTTGTCTTGACTTCGCCCTAGCAACGGTGGACACCACGGGACACCACGGGACACCGCGGGACACCGCCGGACGGACGGACGGGGGAGAATCATTTGTCTTGACTTCGCCCTAGCAACGGCGGACACCACGGGACACCACGGGACACCGCAGGACATCGAGGGCCACCGCCGAGCGGACGGACGGACAGGGGAGAATCATGTGTCTTGACCTCGCCCTAGCAACGGCGGGTTCATTCCTCTCGCGCGCCCACGCAACTTCGACTCGCCCGCACGCACGACACGAACGAAACAGAACGATTTCCCGGTTGGGGGTCTCCGTTCCACGCGATCTCACCCCCCAACCTCCGATCATCAGCATGACCATCATTAGCATCACATCAGCATCATCGTCATCATCATCATCGTCATAGTCATCCTCGTCATCATCATCATCATCATCATCATCATCATCATCATCATCATCATCATCATCATGATCGCCGTCGTCATCACTATCGTCGTCATCGACATCCACCATCATCATCGTCATCATCATAATCGACATCATCATCATCATCATCATCAGCATCATCATCATCATCATCGTCATCAACATCATCATCATCATCATCATCATCATCATCATCATCATCATCATCAGTGTGAAAACCATCATCATCAGCATCAGCAGCAGCATCAGCATTAGCATCATCACCATCATCATCAGCATCAGCATCGTCATCATCATCAGCATCGGCATCAGCATCAGCAGCAGCATCACCATCACAATCATCATCATCAACATCATCACCATTAGCATCAACATCACCACTAGTATCATCGTCACTGTCTTCGTCAACAGCATCATCATCATCATCAGCTTCAGCATCATCATCATCATCATCGTAATCATTATCATCGTCATGATCAGCACCATCATCATCATCGTCGTCATCATCGTCATCATCAGCGTCAGCATTAGCATCATCATCGTCAGCATCAGCAACATCATCATCAGCACCAACACCATCACCATCATCATCATCATCATCATCATCACCATCCCCTTCCTCATCGTTAGCATCAGCATCATCTGCATCATCATCAACACCACCATCATCATCAGTATCATCAACACCTCCACCATCACCATCACAATCACCATCACCATCATCATGCGCAACATCATCATCATCATCATCATCAGCATCATCATCGCCATCACCGCCATCGTCAACATCATCACCATCATCATCGTCATCAGCATCAGTATCGTCATCATTTCCAACAGCATCAGCATCAGCATCAGCATCAGCATCAGCATCATCAGCATCAGTAGCAGCATCACCATCACAATCATCATCATCATCATCATCATCAGCATCATCATCATCATTTTCACAACCACCACCAGCATCATCACCATCATCATCCGCATAATGCTCAACATCGTCATCGTCATCATCATCGTCATCAACCACATCATCGTAATTATCTGCATCAGCATCAGCATTATCACCATCACCATCACCACCTTCACCATCTTCACCATCACCATCTTCACCATCATCATGAGCAGCATCAGCAGAACCAGTATCAGTATCAGTATCAGCATCAGCATCAGCATCAGCATCAGCATCAGCATCATCATCAGCATCATCATCATCATCATCATCATCAGCATCAGCATCAGCATCAGCATCAGCATCAGCATCAGCATCAGCATCAGCATCATCATCATCATCATCATCATCATCATCATCATCATCATCATCATCATCATCATCATCATCCTGATCCTCATCCTCATCCTCATCCTCATCAGCAGCAGCCGCCTCATCGCCATCATCGTCATCGCACTTCGTGTCAAAAGCGGGCCGCCTTCCTGCCCCCCGCACACGCGGCTGGGGCGTTCGCAGCCCCCCGTGAACGGTGCGCGCCGAGGGGGGCCTGCCAAGAACGGCTGCGGGGGAGGAGGAGGAGGAGGAGGAGGAGGAGGAGGAGGAGGAGGAGGAGGAGGAGGAGGAGGAGGAGGATAGAGGAGGAGGAGAAAGGATGAGGAGAGAGAGAGGAGTAAGGAGAGGAGTAGGAGGAGATGACGGAGGGAGGAGGAGGAGGAGGAGGAGGAGGAGGAGGAGGAGGAGCAGCAGGAGGAGGAGGAAAGAGGAGGAGCAGGAGAAGGAGGAGGAGGAGGAGGAGGAGGAGGAGGAGGCATTCGGAGGCCAGAGCGGAGGCCAGAGCGGGCCCGGCGTCAGCGCCAACCGGGCCAGGGCACGGGGCGCAAGGGCACTGGGCGCAAGGGCGAGGCTGGCGCTGCTGCTGCTGCTGCTGCTGCTGCTGATGCTGCTGCTTCTGCTGCTGCTACTGCTGCTGCTGCGGGAGGCCCAGAAGGGGGCGGCGGCCAGCGTGGCGGCCTGGAGCGCTGGGCGGTGCTCGCGGTGGCGTGCCAGTGCGTGGTGGACCCCGTGGCGCTCCCGAGCATGTCAAGACTCGAGGCCCCAGCCAGCGCACTTCCTCCCTCCGGTAGCGGCCGCCTTTTGCTCGTCGCTCCCCCGGGAACCGTCCCGTGCGCCAGCAACCGACCACAGAGCACCCGCGGCGCTCGGGAGCGATTGGCGCCTCTGTCTCTTTGAAGGGTCGCTTGCGCAACTCGCAGTCTTCACAGGGGAGCCTTGGAGGACAAGTTCAAGGGAGGACAAAGTATCAGCGTTGGCTTATGACCAGCATCGTCTTGCGCGTTGTGCCGGCGTCCGCGCCGCCTGGGGGTTGCTCCAATTTCGATGTGTTCGTCGCGTGTCCCGGCTATTCCCCTGACCTAACGCGGTTTCATTTGAGCTAGGTCCTACTGGGGCTGAAGGCATTGTTGCGATCACTCTGGGTTGCCCCCATTGCTTAGGGCGTTGGGGCATGGGTGCCATGGCAGCCCCACTGTCTGAGTTTATCTCCAACAAAGCACACTCCTTCCAAGTCGCTTCCCTTTCGGATCGCTCGATCCATGTTTAGTGCCCATCGTAAGATCTTGACTCTTACCGTATACCCAAAAAACGACATGCTTCCAATGTGGGTTCCAACTTGCATCTGCTGTTGGCACCGGCTTTGCGTCGCAGGGCATTCACCGAATTCAAATAACGGCTTTCGGAATGTTCGCCATCGGCATCGCCCACGGGCTGTCTTCCAGTCGCTGCCCAGAAAGAGCTCGTGTATCAGCGATGAGGGGCGTGGCGCCATCCGCGGCGTTAGGCGGCGGTTCTCAATGAGCCCAGCCTTGCAATCGGAGGCCACTGTGCTCCTAAGCATCTTTATTCGTCCATGAACTGTCTTGACAACCCTTTCTGCACTGCCCCTCCCACTTGCATAGTTAATGATGACCTGAAAGCCTCCTTCAGGGCAATGATACACTATTCTCCGTCTCTTTTAAACATCGCTGCGCGACGCCCACTACATGAAATAATGTACTCCATTGCGCTCGTCGAATAACTATACGCGCCCTTCCTTATGGAGACCCAGTTCCAAATCGTCATGTTTTCTGGCGGCGCACTACCAGTGCGTGGCTACCTGCCTCTGCTTCTTCGCTGGTTTCGCCTCTGCTTTTATCCCATGTGCACTTGCCCTTGCGCCGCGTGAGACCTGCAGAGACCGCGGGTGCTTCGCTAGGGTCCGCCCCTGACTGCGCGGGCGATTACTTTATCGTTCCCTCATGCACAATGAGGACACAAGTGTCGCTATAGCACGCGGCTGATGTTGCGCAACTATTTTTGTTCCTTGCTCGGGCGGAGGTCACGCGCAATCCTTTCCACGGTTTCAGATTCTCCAGTCTCGGACACGCCTTCCACTTCGCTCGCTTCACTCTCAACAGCTTCGGCGTTATCCCGCATATTTCCGCCGCCCCCACTTGCGTCGTTAATCCGCAGGTTGCCTTCCAGGGCCGAATGGAAAAAGGCCCCCCCGAAGAAGACCCCGCCTCGGAACGCCCTTCCTGAAAATATCATCGCATCCATGCTGCGCTCGAAATTTTGATCGCGAACTGAAGTGCCCCACTATGCCAATGCATTGCCGTCTTCATGCCCGAGGCCTTGTGCCTCAAGCTACTGCGCGACCGCCCGGGGCTGCCCCTGTTCGCAGTTATGTCATCCGCTTCCACCGCTTCCCCTGCCGACCCGAATGCCTTCTTTACGTCGGCGACTTGCGCGGGCATCGCGACGCAGTCTCCTACATCTTTCTGGCCCGACATTACTCGCCGGTCACGGGCCTTCAATATTGGGCCGATTGCTGCACGTTAGCACATTGGCGACGACCGCGCTTCGAAGCTTCAGTCTGCTCAAATGGGAAGTGGGCGGCGACGGTGGGTGGGCCTGCGCTGTTGCAAGCCCCCGAACCCACAACTGCCACGACCGTTTCTACGCTCGACTCGGGGCTGTGACTGGGCACTGCTCTCACTTCGCCCGACTGGTCATCTACCTCAGCAAACCCCGCTTTGCCCCCCAGCACTTCGCGGCGACCGCGCTGCTGGCGCCCCGAACGTTCGCGCTTCATTCTATGCCGCGTCTCTCGCGCTGACTTCTTTCGTATCATCGCTGGGGTTGTCCGGGGGCTCTCGGGCGGACTCTTACCTTGCGGCCGCAGTTCCCCAGCGGGCGCGATTCTCCGGGGCCGCGCCCCGCGGCTTATATGTTCTTAAAGACGCTGGGGGCGTGCGTGTGATTTCTCCTACGTTTTCAAGATAGACGCGTTCTGGTCTGGGCGTCTTTCTCCGTTTTTGGATTGCCGCCCCGCCGTTTTCGCTTCGTTTCCTGCTTTCTCTCGTCGTTTTCGACTGCCGTCTTGCGCCCGTTTTCGTCGCGGCGCGGCGGCAGAGTTCTCGTCTATTCAAACGCGAGCAGTGACGCAATGACCTCCGAGTGGCCACGCGCGCCAAGCCCGTCCAGGGCCGCTCGCAGGCCAGCCTGCAAGGGGCAAACCAGCGCGCGCAACATCACCTGGCGTCGCAGCGCCTGTCCTGCGAACGCGGTCGAAACGAAGGCCCCGGAGATATCCAGATGCGGATTCCTTTTGTTTTCGCAACGCGGCGCGCTGGGGCACGGCCGGCGCGCGCAGCGCCGACTTGGCAGTTGCTTCGGGCCCCCATTCCACGCATTCACCCCGCCCCTCAGTTGCTGCTGCCCCAATTTGCCCGAAGCCCCCTCGAGCTGTCGAGATCGCCCCCCAAGCCCGCTCGCCCCCCGCCCCCCTTCGGCGTCGCAGCGGCGAGCCCGGCGCTCGATCGGAACCGTCAGAGGCGGGCGCCTCAGATGACGAACTGCCCCCGTCATCGCCCCCTCCAGGGCCCGAGGCGGGCTCCTTGCCGCTGCCCTTGCCCCCGCCCTCCTCGCCCTTGGCGCGTTCGAAGGCTGCCCCCCCCCCCACCACCCCCACCCCGCCCGCCCACCCACCCCCCTCGTCTGCCAATGGCAGCGCGTCCTCTTCCGAACCCCCGCCCAGATCAGGGCCCAAGATATCATGAACAGCGAGCGGCTTGCCTGGGCCTGGAAATCCAATCAGCTGCGCTTCGAGTCTCCGCGGACTCAATTATGCATAGGGCCCCCCATGTCTTTCGCGCGCATCCCCCCACCCCCTCCTCCGCGGCCCGCGCTGCCCCCGTCCTGCCCGCCGCCCCCTTCCACCGGGAGCCCCGGCCCGCCCCCCCCCCCCCCCCCCCCTCCTCCCGCGATTTAGCAGACCAGGGGAATATGCGTTTTATAATTAATCTTTCGCCATCTGGCATATCTTTTTCCTCGGGGTCGAAACTGCGTAGGCGAGTCCCCCCCCGCGCCCTGCAGGGTGATCTCCTTTCCCTCTTTTGCGCCGCGTTGCGATGGAGAGACTCGTCGGCTGGTTGATCCAGCGCGCGCGCGTTCATTCAACCGCCCCCGCAGACGCAACGCGCGCAGACACGCAGGCGCACACGCGCACACAGACACACACAGGCACAGACACACACACAGACACAGACAGTCACACAAGCACACACACAGGCACGCACGGGCATACACGCACACACAGGCACGCACAGGCACACACACACACACACACACACGCGCACACGCACATACTCCCACGCACACACTCCCCCCTCCCACCCACCCACCAACACGCGCACATACCAAACGCGCGCACGCACGCGCGCGCGCACGCACGCGCGCCCCCCTCCGCCCCCCCCCCACCCACACACACACACACACGCATGCTGGACCTCGGGGGGTCGGCAATAGTTCATGTCGCAACGGCGGGGGCACCCGCGCAGCAGAACAACCAAAAGCTGTCGCGGCGGCGCCGGGCCCAGGGGTCAATCGCCAAAGTATGCCGCAACGGCGGGGGGGGGCCGTGCAGCAGCAGAAGCAACATGTGTCGTAACGGCGTTGGGCCCCGAATTCCCACGCCTTGGGCCTTTCGGATCCGCGCGTTGGAACAGGCTCCACAAGCGCTCGTTGTCCGCGGCGTGGCGTCGACCACGTGGCTGGGCGCGTCAAGCACGATGCTTGTCAGGCCTGGGTGCCTGCTCTCCACGGAGGCCTGTCCCCAGAAGGCCTCGAGCGTCTCGCATTCCTTGATGGGCTTCCCGTCGAGCCAAATCCCCTTCTGGCCAGTGTAGTCGCGCGCTGCGTTCTCTGCCGGGCCCCATGTCGGCATGCGCCTGGCCGACTTTGAAAAAGCTCCCAAAGCACGTGCTTTGTTCAATGCGTGTGTGCGCGTGCGTCGGGCCGTCCGCATCTTGCTCGGCGCGCAACTTCGGGGTGTTTCGGGGATGGGCGATCGTGGCCGCCATGGTTGGGTCCGTCGTGAGCTCCGTGATTCTGACGAGCGGTCTGTCGGAGCACGTCATCCTGAGATTTCTTGCCAGCCTCGCCGCCCTGGCGCTTCTCGCGGGCAGTCCCGACGGGCTTCTCCAGGGACGTCCACATCCTTATCAAAGATGGTAACGACAAGCCTGCCATCCCTGGCTTCCTGGTGCCACGCATCCGCTTCCTGGCGCCACGCATCCGCCTGCTGCTGACGACGGGGCGCAGCACTTTGACCATGTGCTTCTGCTCTTTCCCCAAAATCGCTTGGCTTTAAATCTCCCGCGGCCGAAGGTCTTCGTGGCCTGGTCTGGCGCTGTCTTGGAGAACTTGGACTTGAACCTTTCTTGCGCGCGTACTTTTTCAGGTGCTTCTTCAAACGGATCAAGCGGTTGCGCATGCAGTACACACTGCCGAACCTCCCTTTCCTGGCCTTCAGCAGGGTCGAGCGTTTGTCGCTGGCTTCGGCCCGGTAGTCCCTGAAGTCGCTGAGGAGTTTAGGACTTTCGGGCGTTCCCGACAGCCCTCCACTGCTGCGCTGGCGTCCACTGCTGCCTCCGAGAAGCCAGGAATGGCAGCCAGTACGCCTCCCATCGTGGAGTCGTGCTCCTCTATCTCTGGAGCAAGGAGGCGCAGTGCTCTTCTATCTTTTTGTTCACAGCGAACCCACCCTTAGCGACCCCTGCTTTCACTTGCATCTTCCGCATCTGTTTCAGCGCAGACGGCGTGGTGGCTTTCACGCGGCGGCCGCGCTGTTTCTGGAGGACTGCTTGAGCCTTCTTGATCTTTGAAAGATTCACGCGCGGTGAGATCCTGCCCTCGAAGCCGCTCGCAAGTGGCAGCTCTTCTTGAGCCACCTGCGGGTCCGAGCACGACTTGGCTTCTCCCGATGTGCTCGGGAGGATGCGTTACCTCGCGCGGGAGTTCCCCATCCCTTTGAACTCGCAATGGCAGGCCTTGCACGCACTCCTGCGCAATTTCTACTTGATCCCCGGCGCAGGCACAGGCGCCGGCACCGCGGCGACCGCAGGCGCAGGCGCCGGCACCGCGGCGACCTCCGCAGCCGCGTGGGCAATGTCTCGACCAGGCGCTGGCTTCGCCTTAGCCTTAGCCGTTGCTCTCGGCTTTCCTGCCGGTGCCGCAGGCCCCCCATCCCCTGCCGGCAGCTTTTCCTGGCCGCCCCTTCTTGGATTCTCCGCGGGCGCGTCCTTGAAGTGTGCGTCGGCGAACTCTTCGCGACCAATCTGACAGCGCTCTGTCTGCTCGCGACCGCCACGGCGCGCGCCCGGGCGGCGGCGAGCAGGCGGCGCGAGGCAGGTTTTGAACCGACAAAGCCGCGAGGAAACGGAGGGCAGCAACCTCAGCTGCACCTCGGTTGCTAGCAATGCATTTCATGTTATACCATGCCGCTTGCTGCGGCGTCCGGTCCGGCGCCCGCGCCCGCGCCCGCGGGCGCGCCGCGCCGCTCCGTCGGCCTCCGCGGCGGCCCACCCAGCCCTTGCCTGAACGCTGCGGGCGGCGTGGCAGGCCGCTAGCTGGCGGAAGTCTCTCACTCCCCATCGTGGGCCCCCCGAAGAACGCAGTGCTTGCCGGCCCGGGCCGCCCGTGAATCCCGGCTCGCACCAGGAGTGCTCATGCGTCGCCCCAGGGCGCGGCCAGCGGCGCAAAGAGGCAGGGCGGGGCGAAAGCAAGCAGCAATAATTAGTGCGCGCCCTCCCCAGGATACTGGGATCAATGCCCAGATGCGGCGAGCGTTCACGCCACCGGCCCGGTCCATAGCCGTCGGGCGGGGCGGCATCGCTCGGCGCTATGGGGAGGCAGAGCGAGACACGGGGGCCACCTGACAGATGCGCAGCCGCATAACAGAAGCGCGCACGCCCCATGGGCGCGACCAGTTCAACCAAGCGCGCTCGGCAAACAGCGGCTGCTACAAAGCGATTATGCGCCGCGCGCGTCCCCTCAGCCACCCCCCCCTGAACAGTTGAAATAGTGCAAGGGCGCGCGCAGAGGGGGCAGGCAGGGCAATCGTTGGCCGCGAAGTTAGCCGCAGTTCAGCTAGGGTGTGAGACACATCTACGTCCTCAGCACCACGCGCAGCACACTGCGCCAGGCGCCGTGGCAAGATGGGGGCACCAAACACCGGGGGTGGCCAACGCCCAGTCATGCGCACAACAGCCCATAGCCGCATCATTTGCCACGTTGGCGGGCCAAAGTCTAGGTTCAAGAATGCCGCGGGGCGCTGCGCGGGTGAAGTCTGGAGCCCGGAAAATGAGCGCTCGAGAACAAGCAACGCCGACGAGGCCGCCCGTTGGAACGCCGCCAAATCAGCCGCCACCATGGCAGACCAGACAAACTCATATTCACACTGCCGAGGGACCGTTCTACGCACCCCTGGGCCCGCCCGCGCCGCATCTAGAGGGCATGGCCCAAAGAGGGGGCCCCTTGCCCAAGTGCTGGCTGCGCATCCGTCCGCCAGGGCCACCGTGGCTCGGGCTGGGCGCCCCTTCTGTTGGAGCTGAGCGCGGGCGAAGGACACGATGGCGCGCTCCGCCATCTTGGCCCCAAGCCGCACGCGCCAGCCACGCTGTGCAAGCGCAACCTCAGCCGGAACAGGTGGGCCGCAAGCGCAACCTAACAGGCGGCGGGCCCATGCTGCCCGCGTGGTATTGAGCTTCCACTGCGCGCGCGCCACGCAGAAAAGGAACGGGGCAGGATGCAAGATTGCCGACTCAACGCGGGTTGACACCATTGCACACAGGACAGGCAAGCCACCCGTCTCTCCCGCAAAGAGGACACTCTCAAAAAGACGATGTCTCCTGGCATCTGTCGCCTTCAACAGGGGAACGAATGACAGGGCATCGTCAGAAAGGGCGCCTTGCCCTGCCTTCTGAGAGACCACGGGGCAACCGACATCCCCGGGCGGGGCACTGCCACACAGGGCTAAAGCCGCGGTCTTTCCCGAGGTGCAATTAAAGATGCGCTCGAGTGCGGAGAGCGCACCTCGAGCAAGCCGACTCCGGGCCAGATGAGGCAACCACGCGCAAGGAACCAGGGGAGGAGCAGGCGACAGTTAAGCCGTCTGCAGATTGCAATGGAGGCAAGTGCCACGCCCGCAACAAATCCACTGGGCATGCGCTGTCGGCTTCCGACGGCACAAACACTCGCGTAAGGTGGGAGTTCCACAGCTGCCGCCTCCTTCGCCCCCGCCGCGACCGCATGGAGTTCAGCCGACGCATTTGCCAGGGCCGGGCGAGCCTCCACCGACGCGCCAAGGGTCGCCGCCAGACGGAAGCGCGGAGGAATCCAAACGGCCGATCCAATCGGGAGCTGTTGCTCAACCTCCTGCGCAAGCCATTTCAGCTGGGCGTTGATAATGGGAACGCTAAACCGCCGACCTTGGGCAGCGCCACCACCTAGTTCAAAGGGCAACGACGCGAGGTCTCGCAAAGCCGCGAGTATGGAATCATCTAGCAGAAGCCAGCCAGTTCCTCGTACACCCGCCGAGTGAGCATTGATCAACATGGCCGTGCGTGAAGCAACATCAAACGCCCATTTCAAGTCAGTGACCGCCCAAGATATGGGCAGGCCTTGGGCCGCCCGGCGCTGGGCATGTAGGAGGAGGGCAATGAGAATAATCCGAGGATCGTCCACGCCACCTTGCTGGGCCACCCCGCAACAAACCTCAAGCCGCTGCCTATTCCACGTGGCCCAAATTAAGCCGTCCACCACCGATGCCATCATGGTGGAGATTGAGATGGGCCGCAGGCAAGCGAGCTGGCGCACGACGCGGGGCCCAGACTTATGCGGGGGCGAGACCCGGCGAGACCCGGCGAGCAGCACCACCACGACGAGCACCACCAGCACAACCAGCAATACCACGACTGCGACCAGCAGCACCACCACGACTACAACCAGCACCACCACGACTGCGACCAGCAGCAGCACCACCACGACCAGCAGCAGCACCACCTCGACCGCGACCAGCAGCACCACCACGACTTCTACCAGCAGCACTACGACTGCCACCCGCAACACCACGACCACGACCAGCAGCAGCACCACCACCACGACTGCCACCAGCAGCTCCACCACCACGGCCAACAGCACCACCAGCACCACCAGCACAACCAGCACCACCACGACGGCGACCAGCAGCACCACCACTACTACGACTAGCACCACCACGACAAGCAGCACCACCACAACCGCGACCAGCAACACCAACACGACTGCGACCAGCAGCGCCACGACTGCGACCAGCAGCGCCACCACTGCGACCAGCCGCAGAACCACTACCAGCACCACCACCACGACTGCAACCCGCAGCACCACCACGACTGCGACCAGCAGCACCAAAACTGCGACCAGCAACACCACGACTTCGACCAGCAGCAGCACCACCACGACTGCGACCAGCAGCAGCAGCACCACCACCAAGACCAGCACCACCAGCACAACCAGCACCACCACGACTGCGACCACCAACACCACCACGACTACGACTCGCAGCACCACGACTGCGACCAGCAGCAGCACTACCACGACCGCAATCAGCAGCAGCACCACCAACACGACCACGACCAGCAGCAGCACCACCACGACTGCGACCAGCACCAATTCCGACCGGCAACACGACCCCCAGCAACGACGGGCACCACCTGCAACGATCAGCAGCAACGACGCGCACCTGCACGACGACGCGCGCCGACGACGCCCACCGCCCCTTCCCCTCGCCTTTCCCTCGGCCTCTGTCCCCTCGTCTCGGTCCCGTCTCGTTCGCCCCCTGCCCCCGCGCCGTTCGCCCCTCGCCGTTCGGGCCTGGCTCGCGCCCCTCGCCCCCTCGCCCCCGCCCCCCGCCCGCCCCACCCCCGCCTGGAGTCCAGACCCAGCCGCGCCTGCGAGACAAGAGAGCAGCGGCAGCAGGCTATGGCGCTGCTGATTCCCAAACTGGGGCCCAACGTCATCAGTTGCATCGCCGGGGCCAGCGCGCGTGCGAAAAATGGGCAGCGGCAGCGGCGGCGAGCCAGGGAGGAGAGCGAGGCGGCAGAGGAGGAGATAGAAGAGGAGGAGAAGGCAGCGGACGAGCAGGACCAGGTCGAGGAGGAGGAGGAGGCGAAGATAATCGCGCTCGACGTCAGCGGGCAGTGGCAGCGAGCCAGGGAGTCAGGACGTGGAGGAGGAGGAGGAAGATGGCAGGTGATGGCGGAGCCAAGCGTCATCAGCTACAGCTCGGGGATCAGCGCATGCGCGAGAGGCGAGCAGTGGCAGCGGGCTCTCTCACTGCCCAGCGAGATGCGGGAGGCGAAGGTGGAGCCAAGTGACATCAGCTATAGCTTTAGGATCAGCACCTGCGCGAAAGACGAGCAGTGGCAACGGGCTCTATCACTGCTCAGCGGGATGTGGGAAGTGAGGTTGGAGCCGAATGGCATCAGATACAGCCCTGGGATCAGCGCGTATGCGAACGGCGAGCAGTGGCAGCAGGCTCTCTCACTGCCCAGCGAGATGTGGGACGCGAAGGTGGAGCCAATGCCATCAGCTACAGCTCTGGGATCAGCGCGTGCGCGAAAGGCGAGCAGTGGCAGCGGGCTCTATCGCTGCTCTGCGAGATGTGGGAAGTGAGGTTGGAGCCAGATGCCATCAGCTACAACTCTGGGATCAGCCCTGGGATCAGCGCGTGTACGAACGGCGAGCAGTGGCAGCGGGCTCAATCGCTGCTCTGCGAGATTTGGGAGGCGAAAGTGGAGCCAAGCGTCATCAGCTACAGCTCTGGGATCAACGCGTGCACGAAAGGCGAGCAGTGGCAGCGGGCACTATCGCTGCTCTGCGAGATTCGGGAGGTGAGGTTAGAGCCAGATGCCATCAGCTACAACTCTGGGATCAGCGCGTGCGCGAACGGCGAGCAGTGGCAGCAGGCTCTCCCACTGCTCAGCGAGATGTGGGAGGCAAAGGTGGAGCCAAGTGTCATCAGCTACAGCTCTGGGATCAGCGCATGCGCGAGAGGCGAGCAGTGGCAGCGGGCTCTCTCACTGCCCAGCGAGATGCGGGAGGCGAAGGTGGAGCCAGATGCCATCAGCCATAGCTCTGGGATCAGCGCGTGCGCGAAAGACGAGCAGCGGCAGCGGGCTCTATCACTGCTCAGAGGGATGCGGGAAGTGAGATCGGAGCCGAATGTCATCAGCTACAACTCTGGGATCAGCGCGTGCGCGAAAGGCGAGCAGTGGCAGCGGGCTCTATCGCTGCTCTGCGAGATGTGGGAAGTGAGGTTGGAGCCAGATGCCATCAGCTACAACTCTGGGATCAGCCCTGGGATCAGCGCGTGTACGAACGGCGAGCAGTGGCAGCAGGCTCTCCCGCTGCTCAGCGAGATGCGGGAGGCGAAGGTGGAGCCAAGTGTCATCAGCTACAGCTCCGGGATCAGCGCGTGCACGAAAGGCGAGCAGTGGCAGCGGGCTCTATCACTGCTCAGCGGGGTGCGGGAAGCGAGATCGGAGCCGAGTGTCATCAGCTACAGCTCTGGGGTCAGCGCGCGCACGAAAGGCGAGCAGTGGCAGCGGGCTCGATCGCTGCTCTGCGAGATGCGGGAAGTGAGGTCGGAGCCAGATACCATCAGCTACAACTCTGGGATCAGCCCTGGGATCAGAGCGTGTACGAACGGCGAGCAGTGGCAGCAGGCTCTCCCACTGATAGCGCTGCTCGCCGAGACGGTGGACGCGAGGCTGGAGCCAGACGCCATCAGCTACAACGCTGGGGTCAGCGCATGCGAGAAGAGGGGGCAGTTGCAACAGGCATTGGCGCTGTTCAGTTCGATGCGGGATGCGAAGCAGGGGCCCGACGTCATTAGCTCCAATGCTGAGATCAGAGACTACACGAAGGGCGAGCAATGGCAGTGGGCTCTGGCGCCGCTCGGAGAGATGCAATATGCGAAGCTGGAGCCCGACGCAATCAGGTACAGCGCTGGGATCAACGCGTGTGGGGGCGGCGGGCAGCGGCAGCGGGCCCGGACGCGGCCCCGCGAGATGCGGGAATCACAGTTGCAGCCCAACGTCATCGGCTTCAATGCCAGTATCAATACGTGCGAGAGGAGGAGACAGTGGCAGCAGGCATTGGCGCTGCCCAACGAGATGTGGGATGCGAAGCTGGTACCCGACGTAATCAGCTACAGCGCAGGGATCCTGGAAGGCGCGACGAGCGATCAAGAGCAGCGGACACTGGCGCTGGTCAGCGAGATGCGGGGATCAAAGCTGCGGCCCAACGCGATCAGCTACAACGCCGGGATCAGCACATGTGAGAAGGGTGATCAGCGGCAACGGGCTCTGGCGCTGCTCAGCGCGATGTGGGATGCGAAGCTGGTGCCAGACGTAATCAGCTACAGCGCTGGGATCGGTGCGTGCCCGAAGGGCGCTCAGTGGGCCGGGCGCTGCCGCTACTCAGCGACAGGGGGCGGAAGATAACCGCGCTAGGTGCCATCAGCTGCAATGCCGGACTCGGCGCGAGCGAGAAGGGCATGCTGTCGACGCGGGCTGAGGCGGTTTCCCGGGCGACCCGGGGTCCGAAGCCAGAGCCGAGCGTCTTCATCAGCTACAGTGCCGAAGTCGGCGCGTGCGAAAACGGCATGCTCTGGCCGCGGGCTCTGGCGGTCTCCCAGGCCCCTCGCGCTGGCGGCGGCGCGCCTTCGGCAGGCGCGGGCCCGCCACTGGGGCCGAGGCACCTGGCTGGCCAGCCCGCGGCAGACCGGAGGGGGGGGGCGAGCAACGGCAGCAGGCTCCGCCGCCGCGGCCGGCGCCGGCGGGAGGCGGCTGCAGGCGCTGGCGGCCAAGCCCGGCGCGGCTGGCAAGAGGGCCTGGCCGCTGCGGGCCCGACGTCCCGCGGACGGCAGCCAGCGACGGCGGCGGCGGCGGAAAACACGGCTGCTGCGGCGGCGGCCGCCCAGGCAGCAGGCGGCTGGCGGCGACGGGCCGGGCCCTGAGGGCGACGCGCCGCCGGGCGGCGGCAGGGCGGCCTCGGGGGAGGTTCGGGGTTCGCCTGGCTTCGGCCGAAAACCCCCCGCTCCCTGGGGGCGTGCCCCCGCCCCGCACTCACCGTGGGCGCGCGGGGGGGCACTGGCACTTGCGCTGCTGCGCTGAGAGGCGGAGGGGGGGGGAAAAAACACCAAAACAAAAAAAAAAAAAAACGCCACCGCCCTTGGAAGCCGTCCGCCTACTGGCACCGATGACCTCGCGGATGCATAGCACCCCAGCCATTAAAGCAGCCGGCGCAGGCTTGAGGGTATCAAGCATGTCATCCACCTCAGACATGCTGTACAGAGAATCCTGCGTGGCAAGCAGAACCACGAGTTCAGGACCGCCCCCAGCAGCACGAAGAGCAGTGACTGAAGCCCGTTGCGCCACAGCGGCGGCCTTGCCAAACGGAAAGTCATCGCGGACGCGCGCAAAGAGGTCCTCCTCAATGCGCGCCAGCATGCCTGATGGGTCGAGGGCGCGGCCCGTTTCGGCACCCACAAGGGCAATCGAGCAATCGAAACGCGCGATGTTCCACAAAGAAACGGGACACGAACCGCTCCACTGCGCCGGGATCTTGCGACCGCAACCGCGCAGAATGCAACGCCACGCGGTGCCGACAGGTCCACGCCGCATCAGCCGCAGCTCGCTTAAAGCCCCCATGCTCCGCGCAAGCCCGTAGGTTGATCAGATCCCTCGAGGTCCGCCGCTGGGCAGCCCCCGGCGCTGCGGCGCGCGCGATTCCTGCGGCGTGGCCCAGGATTACATGCGCTGCATCGCGTGCCCAAGCTGCCAAATCCACGAAAATGATTCTATGGACAAGGCAAGCGAAAGCAGGAGGGGGGCCACGCCATCGAGGGCCGCACCCCGCTGGAACGTACGCCACGCAGACCCGCCGAAGCCTACATCCTGCCGCGGCGTACAAGACACAAGCATTGACCACAACTAAAGGCTGTGATCGGAAAGCGCTGCCACTCATAGACATGCACTGGCTGCGCCGCTTGGCTCGCGGGCGCCAGCACCAGGTCTAGGCAGGCACCAGATGCATGCGTAGGCGCTGAGGGGAGTCCTGGCCAGAAATTGGGAGGAGCCCAGAATGACTTCAATTGCCTTGTCCCCGGCTGATGGGACACAATGCGCACGTCTGCACTCGGACTCACGCCGAAGATGGGTATTCGCACCACCGCGCACAAGATCCAATGAGCCGGGGTAGCGCACCCTCACTTCCTGAAAGAAAGGCAATAGACACCTACGCGATTACATCACCACCCGGAACCGGAGAGCAAGCGCAAAACCCGAGATCAGGTGTAGCAGCGGACGCACTATCATTCCATATGGCGAACCATTGGGCGCGCGGGCCAGACACATCCACAATCGGCCGCAACGCGCCAGAGAGCTCCGCGTGTACACATAGTCCAACGGCTCGCCATTCAGCGGAACGTGTAAAGGAAGCGGGGCGCGCAAAGAAACGCGCACCTAGCCTTCGCGGGGCCGACCTTAAAACGAACTGCGCCGACAATCTGTGAAGCCGCTCGCTCAGGGGAGGGACACCACCAGGAGGCGCTGCGGGACCAGCTGCCAAGACCGGGGCCCCGAGGATCTTTCGGGCGGACAAACGAGTTGCCAGGGAAACGGGTGGCGCCGTCCTGGCAGGTGTCGGGGCGCAGGGGGTTGCTGACTGCACGGGGCCGAAGATGTATACAGGAGCTCCTCTATGTGCTCCGAGGACGGCGCGGCAAGCCCTCACCACCACGCGCCTCGCACCACGGTTCACTAGTTGGGACATCATGGACTGTTTGGGGCTCGCCCTCCTGGAAACGCCACAGGCAAGCTGCGAATGGAAGCCTTTTGGGGCCTCCAAGAGGCGCCGGGTGCGCGTGCGTAGTCCGGTCGGGCCGAACATGTACCGAGGGCCGGCATGATGTTATACGCAGATCTAAGGTGAGGTCACGCTTCACGACACGCTTGTCGCCCACCGACTCATGTGCCTCCCCGAGACACGCGGCATGAGCTTCTCCGTCGCGCCTGCCCCTGACGACAACTGTGCGCACACGCGAGGGCCCACAGGCGCTGCGGGTTGCACGGCACAAGCTGGGGGGTGCACTTGCGAGGCGGGCACCGTGCCCGAGGCATGGGGCGCTGCTGGGGCAGCGGCGGACACGGGTGAAGCGCTCGCGGTCGCCAGGCTGCGCACCACGCCCGAGGCAAGGAGCGAAGCCGGGCCGCGGCGGTCGCCGCCGGTGCGCCCACGGCTTCCGGGGGCACCGACCCAGGAGAAGCGGCGCTCGCCACGGGCTGAAGAGCTGCCGCAGCAGCGCCGAGGCGGAGAGGGAGACGGCGCGGCCGAGGAGGAAGAGGAGGAGGCAGCGCGCGCCAGGACAGCTCGCACCTGGGGCGCTCCCAGGCGCAACTGGCGGGCAGGCCAGGCCGCGACAGGACGACCGCGCTACGAGCGGCTGGCAGCAGCGGCGGCTGGAGGCAGTGGGGGCGGCCGCCTGGCTGACGGCCGCGGCGGCAGGCAGGGGCAGCGCAGCAGCAGCAGCAGCTGCGGCTGAGCGAGCCCCCTCGCCACGCCGCGGCAGCGCGGGCGCCCCCTTGCGCCAAGGCTGGCCCGCGCGCGGGGAGGGCTCGGACGTGCTGTGGGGAGGGGCGCGGCTGCCTCATGTACCGAGGAGCGGGGGCCAAAAAAAGTGGCTGCTGCAAGGACGGCCACCAGAGATGGAGGTCTCACAGGCAGGTGCTGGGGATGCGGTGCAAGGTCGACCTTAGCGCGACTTGCCCTTTCGTTCGAGTGGGCCCCACGCTCTTGGATGCGTCGTGTCCTCTCGGCCACCTCCGGAGGGATGTCGCGGAGAAAGCAGGTGGATGGGGTGCGCACCCGCGCACGGTTCCCCAAGAAGGGACTCAGGAGCGTCTCCCACGGCAGGCGCTGGGACTGATGCGCCTGGCGCTCCTTCTTCGAAGTCTGCAACGCCGGCAGCAGCCTAGGAGAATCGCGTGCAACTTCAACTGGCGTGCAAGTCTGAGGGGGTCGCCCGTCGCCTGGGTGGTCCCGCTGGGTGTCCCCTGTGGCTCGATGCATGAAGTAAGGGACCCCAGTTTATTCGCGCACGCTGCGACTCCCAACCTGGCGGGAGGGGCGGCGGTCCTGGAAAGAAGACAGCTGGTGCTTCCCAGAGCGGCGGGGCGCCCTCAGCTGACTGTGGAATTGGGGCGGCGGCGGCGGCGGCACCGCCGCCTTTGCCGCGCGCGCCGCCGATGCGCACTCGAGGGCGGTATTGGGCTCCTTCGCGTGGGGTAGCGCTTTGGTGGACAGTGCCTGGCTCAACTGCCCGCGTTGCGGCAATGGGGTTGGGCCAGGCGGGGGCAACGGTGGAACGCTTGCCCGAGCATCCGTGCCCTCATGCACTGGCAGCCTGTGGGGGCAGTGGGTGACTGCGACCTGCTCGAATTAGGGCTGCGCTGGCTGGTGCGGCGCCTGCGGCGTCGACCGGTCGACTGCGTGTCCACTCGGCGCCTATGGCGGCTGGTGGGGCTGCGCCGGTTCCCTGACCACGACGGCGGCGGCGCCCCCCCCCCGGGAGTGACTACGATCCCTCACCATTTTCTTGTTTGAGCCGTGTGGCTCCCGTCCAGGCGGCAATGGCGCAGTCGCGTAACCAGGGTGGCACGGACATCCCCCCGATCTGCGACAGCGTCACAGGCGACAGCACTCGGGCATGCCCAGCCACGCTGGTCAACACAAGGACAGCAGGCGAGAGAAAGAAGCGGAGACAAAGGCGACATGCACACACTGTTGGCCCCAAAGCGACATGGACACACAACCGCTTGCGACGCCACGTGGGGGAGCAAAAACACAACAAGCCCGCGTGGCAGTGGCGAGCTAGACGGGGGAGGGCGGCGAGACGGCAGAGCGCAAGAGAGAAACGCGTGAGTTAAAGCTGACGCGCGACGTCATCCATCACACTGCTGGAACCAGTGCTTGCAACCTGATGCAAGGGGACCGGGTCAGAGACCTGGCGCGCGGACCAGGGCGTCGCGATACAGCCTACACCGAGAACAGGCCGCGCTTTTGCCAAGTCACGTGTGCGAGCGCCCGCAAGGACCCCAAGCATGCGAGGCCAGCAACACACTCCCAGCGTATCCCTCACTAGGTGGCTTGCCGCGGTCTGCGGGTCGTAACCGCTCTCCTCGGCCCGGCGCGGTCTCCGCGACAGAGGGACACATCCCATGTGATCACGGGCGGTCTCGCCCAGGCCCCCGGGCGAGGCCAGCGCGTAGCGGGCGCGGCTTACACAAACCAAGCAAAAGCAAGACAGAATCACCACCCCCCCGAGGGAGGACCCCTGGGCGAGGCCAGCGCGCTGCTGGCGCGGCCCACACCTGGGCGAAACACAAGCAGCAGAGAAAGGCCTCCCAGGGAGAGGTGAGAGGACGAAGAGGACGACAGAGGGGGACGACACCCCGCCCCCTCCCGGGTCAGCCAGAAGCTGCCCGACCGACGACCGGCAACTTGAGTTGTGCTTCTGTGACAAAGCTCACACGACACAGCACGGCAGGAACACCACGGGCACGGCACGGCACGGCAAACAACAACGGGAACGCGGCACCACAAGCAGGCACGACACGACACCCACACGGCACGCCGCGACACGGCCAAAAACCACACCACGCACCCAGGCCAAAACCGACGGCCCTGGCAAAGGGGGAGCGGCGGCCGGAACGCAAGACGTAGAGACTAGAAGGCACTCAAGCACACCAGCAGGCATCACGAAGCTCCACTCTCAAGGCAATCCCTCACGCCCGCCGCCTGCCAGGTCAGCCAAGGTGCCCGACATACGGTCGACCGTTGGGAGGGGCGCAACGACGACGACGACGGCGACGACGTCGTCGACGACGACGTCGTCGACGACGACGACGGCGACGGCGACGGCGACGACGACGACGACGACGACGACGACGACGACGACCAACGACAACGGACGGAGGAAGGCAAAGCAGCAAAGACGGCACCAAGATGCTTCAGAGACGGCCAGCTTGTCCACTTGCACGGCTGCTGGCGGTCTGCGACCGACTCTACATGGACACGCGCGCTGCCGCCGACGAGAACGCGAGCATGCGTGCACTGCTCCCGACAGGGTGACAAAGGGCGACTGTGAGCTGCCAGTTGCCCTGGCAGTTTTTTGGGAGCGGGGGCTGTCCGTCCTCAGCGCCACAGCACCAGTGCCACCGCCAGTGTGCGGGGCAGCGGAGAGGGGAAACGGGGAGACCCCTCCATAGGGGGGCCGGGAGGGAGGCTCAGGCCCCCCTGCTGCGGGCCGCGCGCTGCCCCGCCCCCGCCGAGCTCACGCCGCTGCTCCGTGCCCGGGGGCAGGCGAGGCGGCCATGGCGCGCAGGTGCTCCACCTCCCATCGGGTCGGGCGAAAGGGGGGGGGATAGCAAGGGGGGGGGGGTGAGAATCAGCTCACGCAGCTCATGCAGCAAATTTCGTACCCCCCCCTTTCCCAAAATCCCCCCCTTTCGCCCGGCCCGATCCCAGCGGGGAGACGCCACGGAGGCTTTTTGTGCTGCGGGCCCTCGGCTCGGCGGGCACAGGCCGTATCCCCGCGGCGACCCCGGGGAGACGCGGGCGAGGGGGAGCGCAGGGCGCCCCCGAGGTCAGCAGGGGACGTGTCGACGCCCATCCCAGGCTTCGCGGAGTTTGCGAGCGGACGAGAACTTCGGGGCCCAACCCTCGGATATGCGAGGGGGGGCTCGTCCTCGACGAGGGTTGGCGTAACTGTCCCAAGGCTTCCCGATTTCTCTGAGCGGCCAAGCCTTTCCGGCAGAACCAAGGGGTGGGGGGAGAAAAATCGCCTGCGAAAGCCATTCGCTAGGCACGCTGTGACACTGAGGCGAGCTCGCAGCCCACGCCCGGGCGACGGCGCCGTTGCCATCAAGGAGAAGCGAGGCGGCAGGGTGATGGGCTCCGCGCGCGGCTCGCGGAAGCGCGGACGACAGCAAGGTAACGAGACAACGCGCAAGGCTGCCAGGGCAGACAAGAGATAACAGACCAGGACAACAAACACCGTGACACGCGACACGACCCCCCCTGACAATCCCGATGAACCAAGCAGCATGCGCAGGCCGTGGTCTCCGCAACACGCAGAAGAAGCCCCCAGGGCAAACTGGGAAGACACAGCACAGCACAGCAGTGGCAAAGCACAACCCAAGAGACACGGCGCCCCAACACGCCCGAAATGGTACGGCGCGGTAGTGGCAAGACAGGGCAACTGCACCCGCACGCCCTGTAGTCTCCCGCGCTGCAGAATTGGCTGCGCCCAAAAGGCACGGGATGGACCGCGGGGAGCTCTGCCCCCAGGGAGGGCCGCGCCACCGTGAGCATGCAGACGTGCACCGCCCCGGCGCCGAGGGCGAGTGCCACTGCTTCCAGACGCCACGGCCAGGGTCAAAGTCGCAGTGCGAAAGGACAAGCGGGCTCGAGCCGCCAGGACATCTCTATCTGCAGGTGGGGAGGGGCGCGGAGGGTGGTGGGCCACGTGCACGTGTCGCGCGCCTTTCACATTGCAACCGCTGCTGCTGACTTCGCTGCCTGAGTATGCTCGGCACATCGCGGTGATGCTACGCGCGTTTAGCCCGCCGGCCCCGACACACGTGTCGGGCACCTGTATCGTTGGTTGGGGGGGAATTCGAAGTGAAACGGAGACCCCCCACCAGGAAATCTGTTTCGGTCTCGCGTTCGTGTCGTGTGTGCGGGCGAAGCGAAGCTGCGTGGGCGGGCGAGAGATGAACCCGCCGTGGCCAGGGCGAAACTTAGCTCAATGACTCGACGTTCCCCAATTGGCCGGCGGTGGCTTGGGGGTGTCCCACCAATGTCCCTTGGTGTCCCGTGGTGTGCCATGGTGTTCGGTGGTGTCCCGTGAGATCGATTGTGAGATCGATAATGAGATCGATGGGCGAATCGATAGTGAGGTCGACTGTGAGATCGATAGGTCGTGAGTTCGACAAATAGAGGGAGATCGGTGGTGAGATCGATAGGTAGATAGAGAGTGAGATAGATCGATGGATGGCGAAAAAGATTTGTGACTGCCCGCAGGAACTGCCGAAAGGGACAACCTGCCATCGAGCTCGCGGGAGCGGGAGCGGGACCTGCCTCCAGGGGCCTTAGACTGACCTTGATCAAGCCGGGGAGCGCACAGTGCACTGGCTTCCGGTCGACTCGGGCCCTGCTGAAACTCGGGAGCGCGCTGCGCGCAACGGCCAGTTTGCGGTCGTTCCGCCACTACGCCTCCATTGGGGAATCTGGCCCAGCTACTTGGTTGGCATTGCTTAGCACGGGGTGGTACTGCTCGGCTGGCATCGCTTGGCGTTGGCTTTGCCCTGCTTTGCATTGACTCTGCATCGCTTTGCATTGCGTAGCATTGGTCGGCATCGCTTGGCCCTGCTATGTATTGTACTGCCTTGCCTTGCGCTACTTGGCATTGACAAGCATTGCCAAACAACGCCGAAGAACTCCGAGCAACGCGACGGGCGAGGAACCGCATTGTTGAGGGCCGCCTGTGACGAAGAGCTCTGCGCCCAACAGCTTTTGCCACAAAGAAAGATCCCGTTAGGCCAAGCTGGTTGGTTGCTTAACTTGAGCATCAAACAACATAGGCCAAGCTCCGCTCCCAGCGGCACAACAAACTTTGCCGACGTGGCCAACCACTTGCCGATGATTGTCTTCGCTTCACTTCCTGCAGCTGCTCACAGCCAGAGGGGGATGGAGGTTGAGTGTGCCTGGGGGCCAGGTCTACAGGGTCGGAGCGTAGGGCGCTCTGGAGGCGCGCCACTCTCTTTTTCAATCTGCCATGCCTGCTCGGGATGAGCTGGCCGCCATGCGCGGCGCGCCGACGCCTCCAAGGTTGCGCCGACGGCCAGAAAATCAAGTCGTCGGGCTCCCGCGGCCAGCCCTGCAAAAGCAGGGGATCTGGCCCAGGAATATATATATATATATATATATATATAATATACCATATATATATATATATATATATATATGTATATATGTATACACACTCAAGACGGGGGGGAGAAGCTGGAAATACGCCAGGGGCGCAACGGCCACCACCAGTCCTGCCACATCCACACCCGCCCCCCCCACTGATCGCGCAGAGCCTCACCGGCATCTGGCCACGAGCTCAAGGCCGCGTGATCGGCCCGCCCCGCTCTCAGAAGCAGAGCGGGGCCTCGCCATCGCTCGGACGTCCGTTACCCGTGCATCTGTCGGTTTCGCACGTGTCTCTCAGAAGAGAAGAACGCCATAAACACACACTTTTGGCGCGGATCCCAGGAATCCGCGCGGAACGCCAACGATTTGTGTTCACGGCATTGTTTGCCCGTGCTCGAGTCCGTTCCCCGAGACTTTGTCGGCTTCGCACGTGTTTCTTGCTGCTTGTATTTCAATTGATCCAAGGTGCTCCTCGATGGCCCCCGCCGAGAACAAAGTGCACACGTCCGAGCGACACGCCAAGAGGGGCAGGCCTGCGTCGCTCAACGCCGGCAAGAAGAAGCTCCGGGCGCTCCCCTTCGTGACACTTAGGACGGCGCCATGGGGGCGGCAGGGGCCGCAGGAGGAGGAGGAGGAGGGGGAGGAGGAGGAATAGGAGGAGGAGGAGGAGGAGGAGGAGGAGGAGGAGCCAGGCGTTCGCCGCACTCTGGAGAAAAACACATACGAATGAAGGGGCCCAGGGACTCACACGCAAATAGACACAGATCCCAGGATCCCCCACATTTGCCAGTATTTCCTGGGTTTTCGTCTCCCCCCCCACTTCCCCTATGTTCGCATATTTTCCTGGGAAGCGACGATCAGTGTGTGTCTGTGTGTGTGTGTGTGTCTGCGTGTGTGTGTGTGTGTGTGTTTTCCCTGTGTATGTTTTCCCTCTTCTGACTGAAGCAGACACAGAGCAGTACAGAAGCGCGTCAAGGACAGCTCGCGCGGGCCCCGTGGCGTCGGGGCCCGTGGGAGCGAGGGCAAGGCCCGAGAGGCGAGCGCTCCTGAGATCCGCGGGGCGGGGGCTTCCCTCCGCGAGGCGCGGGCGATCCCGGTGGCCCAGAGTGGCAGCGCCTGGGCCGGCACTCGCAGCGGACGAGGGCAGAGATCCCTGGCTCCTGATCCGCCGTACTTTGGATGATTTTCCGACCTAAAATTGTGTCGGAAATCGACGCCAAAGGAGCCTCAAGGGCGAAAATCGACGCTCAAAGGGGCCTTAAAAGTAGGGCGGAAATTTCCGCCCTACTTTCGAAATCGCCGAAAGTAGGGCGGATCAGGAGTCAGGGATGTGGAGGAGGGCATCCGGTGGCAGAGGGCCCGGTCGGACTCGATCGGGGAGGGCAGGCGAGGGGGCACGAGACCCCCCCGAGGGCCAGGCTGCCACGGGAGTGCAGGAGGCACGGGTCGCGAGGCGCAGGACACGCGGGTGCCCTGTCTGTGGCAGGGCCGACATACTAATCCGGGCCGACTCTATGCATACAGCGCAGGGCTGAGCTGGATCGAATCGCAAGATCGGAACGGATCGGAAACGGATCGGATCGCCAACGGATCGTCGCGGCCCGAATCGAAATCGGATTGCCGCGTCTGGCGCTGGCCGCCCCGGCCGATGCCGGTGAACCGAGCGGAAACGAATCGGAATCGCAGCCCCAGACTTGGCGGCGAGCCTGGGGGGAAGTGAGAAGGGGCGGGTCTTCTCAGAAGGCTCGGCAGACCCCCCGCCTCCTGAGAAGTTCTCTGAGCCCTCCCCGAAGACACAGCAAACATCTTAGAAGGCCCAAAGCCTTCCGAGAAGCCCCACCGCCTTCTGAGAAGGCCTTGCCTTCTCCTTCTCACTTCCCCCCCGGGCGCGACACTGAATTTGTTTTTTGGGTCGTAGCCCGGCTCTCCGGTGGCCGTTCGGGACGACCAGGGCACCCCCAGAACGCTCTCAGCGAGGCGCAACCGCTGGAACGCATTCCGAGAGCGGAAAGCCACCAGCAAACTAGTCACGAACACGCCCGAAAACCTCGGACCCGAAACTACGACACCCGAACCCCCCTCGCTCGCTCGCCGCCGATTCGCCGGCCTTCTCCTTCTCCCTTCCCCCCCTTGCCATCGCTCGGACGTCCATTCCCTGTGCATTTTTCGGCTTCGTGCGTGTTCTTGTTTGCTCGATGACCCAGGATGCTCCTCCAGGGTCCTCGCCGAGAAAACAATGCACACGTCCGAGCGATGCCAGGCCCCCGCGCTCGCCGCCGACAGGCAGCGAATCGAGTCGCATCGCATCGACAGCGGCGGGCGGCGGGCGGCCCCTGGGCAGGGCGCGCGGCCGTCCCGGCGGCCGGCGCCCCACCCTCGATCCTCGAGCCTCGATCCTCGAGCCTCGACCGTCCACCCTCGATCCTCGACCCACGACCCTCGAGCCCCGATCCTTCACCCTCGATCCTCGAGCCTCCATCCTCGGTCCTCGACCCACGGGCCTCGACCCTAGCCTCCATGGTCGATCCTCGACCCGCGGGCCACGACCCTCGAGAGCCACGGGCCGCGAGCCACGAGCCTCGATCCACGGCGGCGGCGGCGGCGACGCCAGCGCCTCCCCTGGGTGGCGCCATCCGAACCCTACCCCCACCGACCATCGGTTCTCCTGAATCACTGGTGGGCGGGGGTAGAGGAGGAGAAGGAGGAGGAGGAGGAGGAGGAGGAGGAGGGGGAGGAGGAGGGGGAGGAGGAGGGGGAGGAGGAGGAGGAGGAGGAGGAGGAGGAGGAGGAGGAGGAGGAGGAGGAGAGGAGGGAGGAAGGGAGGGAGGGAGGGGGGAGGGAGGGAGGAGGAGAGAGGAGGGAGGATTGGATTTCGCCGCTTGCTCGACGAACTCGAATCCTGCCCCTGCCGCCCGTCGAATTGCCTGAATCGTGGACCCGCGCGCCCAGGAATATCCGGCGCCTCGACTTTGTTCGAGGCACGGGCCCCCGACCTCTCGACCACCTCCGCAGGACTGGCTCTCCATCCCGAGCCGTTTTCCTGACGGCCCCAAGGCCCAGCAGGGGGCCCCGAGAGGCCGGAAAAGCCCGGGAAAGCCTCCGCGCCGACTTTGCTCGAGACGCCAGACGTCTGCGAAAGTAAAGTCAACCCGCATGTCAGGGATGATCGCCTTCCGAGGGGTATCTCCTTGCCTCATCGGTCATCTTCGGTCCACCCTCGACCACTTTCGATGGCCACTCGAAGAGCCCCGGCATGGGCGTCCAAGGACCTTGCATACTTACCGCGAATCCTTATCCTTGAGATCCGACGTCGCGAAAAAAATCAAAGCAGCTTCGAAAATCACGCCCAGAGCCCTAGAGCCGCTTTCTGCGTCATTTCTCGAGCCAGATCGATCTTCGAGGGTCCTGGGGCCCGAAGTGGGGCGAAAACGCCCGTTGTGAAACAATTGCAGCGCCAGGATCACAGGGTTAGACGGGTTGACTGCAAGGTGGAAGTCCTTGTGGAGGGAGACTGCCTTGCATGTTTTGTTTAACAAGGCGCTCGAAGAGCAGCATGGCCGAGACTGACGATGAGGGTTGGCTTGAAGAGAAAAGGGATCGCCTCCTCCTTCCCCGCCTCCTTCCCCTCCTCCCCCTCCCTTATCCCCCCTCCTTCCCGTCCCTCCTCCTCCTCTTCCTCCTCCTCCTCCTCCTCCTCCTCCCTTCCTCCTCCTCCCTTCCTCCTCCCCTCCTCCTCCCCGCCTCCCCTCCATTCCCCTCCATTCCCCTCCTCCCCACCCACCCCTTCCTCCCACAAGATACGGGCTGACCGTGGGCTCCCGATCCCGCCGCCGACGACACGTCTCTCTTTCTTCCTGCGGGCCGCCGCGGTGGCTTGCGCGGCCGCCCGCCCCCCGCGCCGGGGAGGCCCCCGCGCGCGGGGTCGCCCGCCGCCCGAAGAGGAGCGATCGACGCTCTGCCGCGACGACGACGACGTCGACGAGGAGGACGACGTCGACGAGGAGGACGACGACGACGAGGACGAGGGCGCTTTCCCCGTGGGCGCAGACCCCCTCGAATCGGGACAAGAACCAAGACGGAAGGCACATCGCGACGAAAGGCTTTTCGCTTCTCTCGGCCTCCGGGGGCCCCTGCCAGGCCTCGGGGCCCTCAGAACACGACTCGGGGCGAACCGCCGGTCCTGAGGCAAGGGTCGACGCCTCTGGGGGTCGACAGCATGGCAGAAATCACAGAAATCACGACGTCGGGGTCCGGGGGGTGGACAATGTCCTGGGGTGGGTCCGTGGGGCCCGCGCCTCCGCGCGGCCTCTTGACGCCTGGGGGGGGGGGGGGGAGGAGGAGGAGGAGGAGGAGGAGGAGGAGGAGGAGGAGGAGGAGGAGCGCACGAACCCTCTGAGATGCGGCCATGGAAGGTCACACTCGATGAGAATTAGCACTCAGCTGTCCTCCAGACCTGAAAGAGGATGAGGTATGTGGGACAGCATTGGCAGGAGCAGCACGGCGCGGCGGCTGCCTTGTGGAGGCTCTCGCTGACGAATTGGTGTCGATGCACGTCAGGGCAGCATGCCTGGCGCGAAACGACGTGGTGCAGGATCCTTGGAGGTGCGGGTTCGAAGCGAGCTCGCACCTTAATTTATGATAGATATGAAACGCCAGGACAGAGAGATGATTACACCGACAGATATCGATGGGATCATACTCACAAGCTACATTATAGGCGGATGGGGGTCCTAGCCCGAGACGGATCAGCGGGTCCTGGGGGATCACCGCGCGTGGGAGGGCACACAAGTGAGAAAGCCGAGGGCACCGAAGGTAGTGGCCGATAGAGTCCGGGGCGCATACTTCGATCCCTAAGACCTCCTCGCTGCAACCGAAACGGCACCCCTTGGGCGTCAAGATTCCGACCCGCGAGGAAGTGATCCACGCTCCCGCGAGGGTCTTGAGATGGGGCCAGATAAACGAGGGGGGTCGGGAGGACAGCACAGCTTTAAGAGCCGACCAACGTTTGGCAAGCTCCGGAGCATCAGGCAGCTGCTGATCAGACATCCACTTCGGCAATCGTCGAGAGAGGAGGCAAGGGAAGGAGTCGGGGAACAGATCAGCACAAAGAGACCGAAGGAGACGTGTCTGTCTGCTGGGGCCAGCTCTTTTCCGCCGACACTCTCCGTCGTCCGCGGCAGGAGCGGGCGGCAGCTCCGCGGCGGCCTCAATGGCACGACGGAAGATCGATCGAGGGATTCGCGACATCGTGACGAGGGACCGTTTCGCCTTCGCCCGAAACGCCGTCGGAAATTCATGCAGCGGCTCCTCAAGAGCCATAAAAAACTGGGCAATCGAGACACGACGCTTCCAGAACCACGGCGACCACTGATGGCGCACAAGGTCTACAATCGTTCCGAAATCCTCCGCCGCCGTCCTCAGCCGCTCACCGACGACCCTCCATCCTCCGAACGTGGTGTGGCTCGCGCGCCACGCGTTGGCTACGCATGACAGCTCTGCTGGCAATGGTGCGGCCGACGGCATCCACCGACCTTGCCCCAGGAACTCCTCGATGCGAAACGAGTTTGGGGGAATGCGAAGCAGCTCGTGCAGCGCCAAGCTTCCCCTGGAGAGGAGGTGGGGGTCAGGAGGAAAAAACTGGGCAACGTACGAGAGGCACGGAAGGACAACCATTAGGTAGAGACGGCAGGAGGCCTCAGAGGGGGCCCGAGACAATGCAATCTCTCGGCACCGAGACCACCATTTCTGGCCAGGAGCTTTCCACTGGGACCGAAGGTCAGCCTCAGGGCCGAGCCAGACCCCGAGGTACTTCGCAGCGCCCACGATTTTAAACATTTCCCACCCTGGGGCTGCCGCGGCAAGAGCCCCCCTCGCACGACAGATCGTCGGCTCATCACACGGGGCCCAAAGAGGCACGAAACAACACTTGCTAGGTTGAAGCTGAAGTGAAGCTAATTGCTCGGCTTGCTCGAACGTGCGGTGCATATGCTTAGCACTATGGATGGTCATCGCGACCGCACCAACATCGTCGGCGCACCCCCCGAGGGCCCCCACTTGCTCCGAAGGAAACGCCATGGCCAGACAACGCACCCAAGGATCGAAACCGAGCGCCCAGAGACCCCCCGACAGTGGACACCCTTGGGGAACGCCTGACGTGATAGAAAAAAAAAAGAGGCACTACATGTTCACCCGCACGGGCGTGTCCGAGGGTGCCGTGTGCCAACCCGTCGAGCATGTTGTAATAGGAGGAGGGAAGACGAAACCGCTCAAGCGTGCGACGGAGGAAAAGTTGAGACGTGCTCGGGAAGGCAGCACGCGCATCGAAACTAAAGAACCCTGGGAGCCGCTCGGCCGCCGCTGGAAGGAGTCCCGCCCGCCGACACTCGGTATCGAGAGCAACGAAGTGTTCGCCGAACTTCCTTCCAGCAGCGAACCCTTTCTGGGCCCCGTGGGTATCTCTAGCCACGACGCCAGCAAGATACAGGTTGACCGCAACGGCCACACCTTTACTGTCCGAAATTGTTAAGGCCAGGGGCCTCGTGCACTCAGGAGACCTCGTGCAGTCCACGAGGTCCGAGGGCTCGTCGCCCTTGGGCAGGAACGCTAGCAAGCAATCGTTGAAGTGCTCAGGCGGTCGCCGCCCGCTAGCCATCTCCTCCAAGACTCTGTGCAGAACCATGGCCAGCTGCGGATGGCCACGCCGCGCCCGAGCTGGAAGTCGATCAGGTCCAGGAGCAGAGTCCTTCGCCCGCTTGAAGACGTAGCGGGGGTTGTCGACTGTGGGTATCTGCAGCATCGCATTGTCGAGCTCGGGCATGTGACGGTCCAGGAAGGGGGCGATCAAGTCCTCACGAACAGGGGAGGTCGTGAAGGCGGGCTCCCAGTGCCTCTTCAGCGTCTCGATCATGGCACTGGCATCACGCACCACCTCGTCCTCCTCAAGGTCCCGCGCCTCCTGAACCGCCACACCTGGACCATTTCTTCCCGCCTCATGCTGGTCTTCTGGCCCTGCCTCGCGCCAGCCAGGATCAGCATCCGCTTTGTGTTGTTCCACAGAAGCGCCCGCTGCACCATCACCGTCGCGCTCCGCTTGGTAATGCGGCCTGTTCCCTGACGTTCCAGCGCGGCAGCTTCTCGATCCAACATGGCAGCGTGCACTTCCTTCACCCGAGTGTGGGACGAGTCGGGCTGCCTCAGCTTCACCTCGTGCCCTTCGATGTAGAGCTCCTTCTCGCCGACGATCGCGTTGTTGATCAACTTCTTGGCAAGCCGCGCGTCCTGGCGCCACACCGCGCGAGCTGCAGCACCGAAAGCCAACAAGGCCGCCCGTCTCGGGATATCGCTTTCTCCTGTGACCTCCTTGGCCAGGAGTTCGTTACGCGCAGTCTCCGCCGCCACCGTCATAAACCCCTTGATCACCTCCCACTGGCGGTACGGGTCCATCATCTCGTAGTCGCAGCCATCGATGCACCTCTCGAGAACAGCACGGTACCCGTCGCTCTTGAAGATGAAGGACGGGATGCGCTGGTGGGCCGAAGCAGACGACCGTCGAGTAGCCATCCGAAGTTTGATGATAGCATGGTCGCTCAGCTGCCTGGCATTCAATGTGAAAGCGTCCTGGATCAATTACACGTCCATCTCGGTCTCAATGGCGAAGGCCGACTCAATGGAAATAAAGAACCGATCAATAGTCCTCAAAGTATTGTTATCAGCAGTGTAATGGATCGGGATTGGAGAACAGACTTCAAGCATCGCCGCATCGTTGAAAGGCTCACGCCAGAACGGTTCCGAACGGTTGGCTCGGCCTGCCTCTGATATCCTCGCTTGTTTCGGTTGTGGATACAGAATGGACTCCGTTGGCACATCGGTCATGTTGAAGCCACCGCCGACAATGAACGTGTGCTTCATCGGGTCGCGCTTCGACCAGGCGATGCATTCCTTCCAGGCCCGCTTGATCATGGCACGACCCGCCTCCGAGATGTCGTAATTGTGAAAATTCATGATGCGGAACTCGCCCTTTGTCACAGGGTTCTCGATGCTGGTCACGATGGCCCTGCCAGCCTCCAAGGTGCGATGACGGAGGCGAGGGAGTCCTGCAGCACCAGCAGCTGCCACAGCGTGCGCGTCATACCATGGAATCAGGATCGCCACTCCGCCTGCACTGGGACGGTCCGCCCCCGAGAAGTGTATATTGTAGTTCACGTTAAACTGGTTCAGGTAGTTGGTCAATGTGATTTCGAAGCCATGGACCTCTTGAATGATAACGACGTTACGTTTGCGAAGAAGGTCAGCCACTCGTGCAATTTTGCGGCGACGCCGAGCAGGATCCCGACGTAGCAGAAGGCCGCGGGCATTCCAGCAGACAATGCCGACGTGCAGCGAGGAAGCCTGGAGCTCCCACGGCGCGAAGCGCTGGCTAGGAACACGTCCAATTTAATGTGTCAATCTCCTTCCAAAGATTTTTGATTTCAGTACCAACTGCTTGCCAATCGATGCCGAGCCGCTCTGCCGCCTGCGTGTCCCACGCCAACTTCGTAGCCTCATCAGGGCCTTGAACCTGTACCGAGACAATCGCTGTCTGGCCGACGTAGACCAGTCCTTTGGGTCTCCGTGCCCAACACTCCGTAGAACGCGTGCTAGCCACCGTTGAAGACGCTGCAGCTGTCCGAACCAGTCCCAAAAGCTGTTTGGTCTGAACCTCCTTCCGTATGTCCTTCGCATTCTTGTCAGGATTGACGTACAGGGGGACGCGAGCTCCACTGACAGCGAGCACCTCAAATTGGCGCCAGCCTTGATTGTTGGGCAACTTGAGTGATGTATGCAAGGCATTGGCTCGGGCAACTCCAGCGGCTCCTCCGACACACTGCAGAATGAACTTCTTCTGCGGGGTGTCGCCCACCAATCGCAGCTGGTCCCTGGAGACGTTGGCTGCCTGCATCCACTCAGCAAGTGCATTGAAGATGTCATTCGGGGCAGCCGCCACGTCGCTGGACAGAATGAAGATCGAGGGATCGATAGTGCGGTTCCACTCCATGAGCTTGGCAATGTCGATGGGCGCTGCCACCTGCCGCTCGGCGATGGCCAGGGTGTCCTGGAGCTGCTTGACCGACGCCTTGAGGGCCTCTTGCTCTTGGCTAAGCTCCTCATTCTTGGCTTGAACCACCCGTAGCTGAGCCTGCTGCCTGTCGAGGCGTTCCGCGTGGGGCTGGAGCTGCGTCGCCACCATCGCGCCCAACTCCTCACGAACCGACTGCATCGTGTCCTGGAAGGTGGTTTCCATGTACTTGGCCATATGGCTTCTGAACTGTTCCATGTGCTTGTTGATGATGTTGTCAGCCGCACCTCCATCTGGGCCACCGCTGGGAGCGCTGGCTCCCGTCGCGACGCCGTTGGGAGGAGGTCCTGCCGCAGCTCGATGTAGTCTCCAAGGGTCCTGTTCCTGAAGATCGTCTCGCTCTCCTGCACGCTGAGCCCTGCGTTCGCCACTCCGACTCTTGGCGTCTGCGTCCTCGTCCCCGCCGCCCGGACCAGCGCGGCCGCGAAGCCCCATGGCAGTAGAGAAAAGAGAAGCGTGGTGCGAAAGTGTCCGCTGGCACCCGACGTGCCAGAAATCCTTGAGAAAGGTTGCCCGCTCTCGGCGCAGTCCCCTGCTACTGCAGCAACGGGACGGAGGGGCCTTGAGCCAAAATGGCAACGGGAGGAGGAGGAGGAGGAGGAGGAGGAGGAGGAGGAGGAGGAGGAGGAGGAGGAGGAGGAGGAGGAGAAGGAGGAGGAGGAGGAGGGGGAGGAGGAGGAGGGGGAGCCCTGTTGAAGTCCTTCGCTGCCCCGGAGTGCTCTGGCCACGCCCCTCTCTCGAGCAACCGGGGAGGCTGCCGCAGCCCGCCGTTTTGAGGGCGGGCCATACGCTCCTCCGACAGACCGCGGGGGAGGGCGAGGGCGAAGACGAGGGCGAAGACGAGGGCGAGGGCGAGGCCGAGGACGAGGACGAGGGCGAGGCCGACGACGACGACGACGACGACGACGACGACGACGACGACGGCGACGGCGGCGACGGCGACGACGACGACGACGACGACGAGGCATCCTAGATGGGGCCCGAGCACATGGAGTCGGAGGATCGCGCCGCATCGGCGATGCATCGACGACCTCAGCGATGCATCGACACCATCAGCGTAGGCAAAAATCGGGCTCTACATCGAGTCACATCGGCGATGCATCGGTGATGCGGAGCGATCCTCCGAACCATCTGCTCGGACCCCCTCTGCGAGGCCTAAGGAACGGTGGGAGGGGGAGGGGGACCCCCATCTCCTGGGGCGCAGGAGGACACACCAGTACTGTGTGCTGATGTTGGAGGCGCACGTCCGACACGAGCATACAGTGGAGGCCACT
>CAUYUJ010000901.1:37500-45000 GCA_963575745.1 Prorocentrum cordatum
ATGCGTGACAGTGAGGGCCAGCCAGCACAGCGGCGGCGCCGCATGGCGGGCGGGCGAATCACCCGTTGGTGCGTCAGCGCCCAGGCGGCTCGCGGCAAGAAGGCTCACTGCACCCGCTGCATGGGAGGTTTTGAGGCGGGCGAGTGGCGCGTGGCAGGCGTCGTGGCACCACCCGCGGGGTCCCAGGCGCACGCGGGCAGGAAGTGGTTCCACATGGTCTGCGTCGATGGCCCCCCACCACCAGCTACGGCGATGGTGGGCTTCACTCAGCTCCCAGAGGGCGACAGGGATCGCCTTGCGGCAGCCCTGGAGGCCCGAGGAGGCCCCATCTTGCCCCTGCTGGAGACAGTCGAAGGCCAGGCCCCCACCCCTCCCAGCCAGGGAGATGGCGCAGCAGGGAGCACTGGGGCAGCCCCGAGGCTCCCTGCCGCCGCCGCGCCAGGGGCGCACGGCCCAGGCGCGCGGGGGACTCCCCTGGGGGCGGCCGAGGCAGCGGTGCCGACCACGGCGGACATCCTACAACCGCCACTCGACGCCCCTGCGGAAGCGGACGATGATGGCGGGCTCGAGACAGGCGTCTACGACGACTGCCTGGACGACCAGGTGACGAACGAGGACGCCTACCACGAGGTCGGTTTCGCCAACCTGGACTGGTGGGATGTCATCGGGTGGGGCCGCATCCTGCTCCAAGGGGCGCCCACCACAGCCATGATTCCCGACAGCATGGCGGCAGCCGTCAGCCACGTGAAGGTGCGGCTGTGTTTGGCCATCGAGCAGGCCCGCCAGGATAACGATGCCCAGACGTCGAGTACGTTGACGAGGCTGTGGAAGGTGTTCCTTTCGTTGGACGGACTGCTGTTCAGCGAAAATGCGACCCCGACCCCGACGACACGGCGCGAACGCCTCCAGGAGCGTCTGCGGTGGATCCACGACGGCCAGTGGGATGTCGCCTGGCTTTCCATGGAGGACCAGACGCGCACCGCGGTCACCACGAAGGGCCGCGAGGATCACGTCGCAGCCCGTGTACGCCGTGCCACCGAGCTCGCACGAGCTGGAGAGACGTTTCGGGCGGCAGCGGCAGTGTGGCCCCAGGGGGACATGGCGGACGCAGCGGCGGCGGTGAGGAAGTTCAGCACCACCCAGCAGCCTGAGGCGCCCCGCCCAGGCGAGTGGGGCCCTCTCCCTGGCACTGGGGCCGCCCCGCATGGGCCAGGGAGAGGGTCCGCAGGGGTGGGGGCCGACGCGGCGATGTCGCCAGCCGCGGCTCCCCACGAGCTCGACGGCGCAGCAGAACTCCACCGCCGCGTGGCCAACCACCTCAAACGTCAGTTTGGCCGCTTCCCCCGCCGTGGAGGGGCGGGGCTTGGAGGAGGACGCTACGAGCACTGGGCCACGCTCAAGTACGACGGGGATGGGGCAGAGGCGGTGGCCAACGCGCTGGCACGACTGGCCATCGGGGACCTCCCCCCCGAGGCGCTAGCCGCCCTGACGGCGGCGCACCTCACAGGCATCCCCAAGGCAACCCCTGGGGATGTGCGAGTCCTGGGCTGCGGAAACGTCGCCCGCCGCATGGTGGGCCGCAGCGCTGCCAAGGTCCACCGGTCCACCACAAGGACATGCGGACGGCGGTGGGGGACCAGCAGTTCGGCCTCGCCAAGGACGGATGTGGTGCCCTCCATCGGCGCCTATGCACGATGGCCAACTCGAGCCCAGGCAAGTGGGCGGTGGCGGTGGACCTCGGGGATGCGTTCAGCAACATTCCCCGCGACCTGGTGAAGGAGGCCGTGCGCACCAAAGTGCCTGCGCTGGCCCCGTTGGCGGAAGCCTGGCTCCCCGCCCGAACACGCCACGTGGCGGGGGGCGGGTCACAACCCGGCCAGCTGGTCGACCAGATCCGCGGCCTCGACCAGGGCTGCCCGATGAGCCCAGGCTTCTACGCGGTCGGCACTGCGGATGTTCTCAGCATCGGCCGCATGGCCGCGCGCGCGGTGGACACGGAAGGGGACTGCTTGGCCTTCCTGGGCGACACGTACTTCGTGGGCACCGCGGCCGCTGTGTTCCGCGGCCTGGATGCGTGGCGAGCCCGCATCGAGGCCCACGGGATGAAGCTTAAGTTGTCCAAGACCCAGATATGATCCCCCGATCCCCAAGCCGTCCTGCCGCCCGAGTTTGCAGAGCACGCCCAGTACCGCGTCCAGAAGCTCAAGGCGGTGGGGTCCACCCTGGCCTACACGAACCACGACGTGGGCACCGACTGGAGGGGCGTCCCGCTCACGGACTTCGCCGCCCCAGAGGACCTCGACGAGGGGGGCCACGGGCAGGCTGGCGGCGCCGGGGCCGCCCCGAGCGCCGCCACGCCACCCCCCTGCGGCGAAGGCTTCCTCCAGAAGCAGGACCGCTACTTCAAGGAGCTTCTGACGCTGCGCAGGCATGGGCTCTCTGCCTTTGACGCATTCCAGTTGATGCGGATCTGGTCGAGGGGCGCCTGCGTCCACATCCAGCGGGCGCTCCCGCCCGCGGCGGCGTGGAGCCGCAGGGTGGATGACGGAGTGGTCGCCTTCGTCAACGCCCTGCTCGGAGTCACGGCTGCCCCCCGAGAGCAGATCTTCATGAAGGTCAGCGACGGAGGTCTGGGCTGTGGCAGCGCTGAGCAGCGCATCCTGGGAAGCTGGAATTCACGCGGCAGCCCAGGAGCTCCGAGAGTCGACGACGATCGGCCTCTTTCGGAGGTGGCCAGGCCTTGGCCGTGCCCTCTCAGCAGCAGACGAGGAGCAGGGGCGGCTGGCTGGCGGCCGTCGCCCTCAGAGCGACCGCTGGCAGGGCCTTCTGGAGGGGCGGGAGGGCAATGACCAGAAGACGTACACCCAGCACGTGCGGGATCACGTCACCAAGACGTTCATGGCCGCGCTGCCAGTGACGGCAGCGGCGGCGGTGCACAGTGCCTCGGGCAGCTCAGCGGGCGCCTGGTTGGATAACTTCGAGGGGGTCTCGCCCCTCGCCGACCACGCGTTCTGCAGTGCAGCCAAGAGGCGCATGCACCTGCCGCTGCTGCAGTCCGAGTGCACGTGCCTGAACCGACCAGCAGCGCCCACACGCGCGATGGCGCAGCACGGCCCGACGTGCGGCCGCACGGTGGACGTTCGAGGCGTTCATGCGCTCAACTGTCCCAGGGGAGGCGGCCCGACGCGTCGCCACAATGCCATCCGAGACGCCGTGGCGCTCTGGCTGCGCGGGGTGGGCCACAATGCCCCGCTGGAGCAGGTCATTCCAGAGTGGTACACGGAGGAGCAAGGCGCGGCCACACTGGACGTGGTCTACCATCGAGGCATCCATGGCCGAGTTTGCCTCGACATCAGCTTGGTGGACGAGGTGGCCGCGGCCCAGACGGGGCGGCCACACCAGGCAGCCCTGCAGCGCAGAGAGAAAGTGAAACACCGTAAGTACCAATTTTCGGGCCTGGTGCCCTTCGTTCTAGATGTCAACGGCCGAGGGGGCGCAGAGGCTGAGACGTGGCTGCGCCGTGCCGTAGGGGAATTGCCTGAGGCCGAGCGGCCCGCGGCACGTGCAGCCCTGCGCTCGGCGGCGGCCCACGCCCTGCAGGGCCAAATTGCGGAGCAGGTCGCCCTGGCGACGGAGGACGCAGCGGGACTGGATGCAGGGGCCGCCCCGAGCGTCCAGTCTTGACTAGCTGTGGCCCCACCCCATTTGCGTGTGCTCACTGACCCTCCCCTCCCCGCTCCCTTTCCTGCTGCCCTGGCCAGTCGTAAAAAAAATAGACACATTTGCAGCGTACACGGTGTTGTTCAGTTCCCTTGTCGCGCGCACAGTGTGCTTTTGCATTGTCATGTTTGTTCTGCACGCCACGTTGTGTTGCCTCCCCGCTTTGTGCATGTTGTGGTCTCGGCATGTCACTCTTTTGATGTTCTTAATCTCTGGCTTGAGTTGCTCCCGCAGCCCATGTGGGCTGAGCCCGCATGCTACCAAGAGCACCTGTTCGAGGTTGCTGGCTAAAGAGGCGTCAAGAGGTGTTGAAGATCGGGGCCGCCCCGCGGGTCCTGGGGCCGTCGGCGGCCCGCCGTTTGCTTTGTCGCCCGCCCGCGACGTGGTTTCCTCGCCCCCCTCCCCCCCTCCTACCCGTCCAGGGTCCCGAACGGGGGTCAGGCCGTTTTCCGCCAGCATAATGAACGGGTCCCACGCACCTGGAGCCGTTGGTTTCAGTCCTTAGTCTTCCTGTGCTACCTTTGTCCCGCCTTGGCAGTTGGCCGCCCCATTTTGGTTCGGTGTACAGCCTCTCCCCCCCCCTCTCTCCCCCGTCAGCTGTTTGGCTCGTGAGTACCTGTCTCGCGCATTCTCTCGAGCTGCACCTCCCGTGCCATCCACCCGACCAAGTGATGGCGCCCAAGTTCTCGAAGCCTGTGCCGATGCCTTGGCCCGCCAAGACGTACGCCGCGGGGGAGGCACCAACCTCCAAAGCAAGGCCGACCCAGCGCCCTGTTCAGCAGGTCAGCTTGTCGGAGAGCGAAGACGAGGAGTTCGACATGATGTCCGAGGCGGCGACCTTTCGGACGGCGCCGACAGTGCACGCGGAATCAGCGACCCCCGCTGAGGACGCCGATGGGGGCGGCGGTACGGGGGCCGCCCCCAGTGCCGCCGCCTCCGATGGCGCCTCGGCGATGCCTGCATCGGCGGCGGTGCCAGTGACGGCGGCCGCCCTGGCAGCGGCAGCCACGTATGCTGACTTCGCCGCGGGGCAGCGCCGCGGGCTGGATGCGCTCACCCTCGCGCTCCACAGCCTTCAGCTGAGGGGGCGCGCTGTGGGTGGCCGTGGCGGCCGTGGGACGCGCAGCACTGCTGACGGCGAGCGCGCCGTGGACGACGGGGCCGCCAGTGAAGCCCCGAGTGCTGCGACCACGGGCGCCCTCAGCGGCCATGGGGGGCAAGCGCCACCGCCGACGCAGCCACAAAGCCGTCTACGGCCAGGCCCCCCAGTCGAGCGACGGCGCACCAGCCGCGCTCGAAGACGTAGAGATGATGACGGAGGAGGACTACGCTGAGGCGGGCTACGTCCACTGCATGGGCGCATACTGGGTCCCGCCGCACCGCCTGGGCTGGTGTCGGAGGTGCACGGCGCTGGACGACTGGAATATCATGGCTGTGGAGTACGTGGACGAGCTCAGCTGCGCGGAGATGCGCCGCTACGCGGAGGCCAAAGAGCACAACGAGAAATACCCCGATCTGAGGAGGGGCAGAGAGGGGCAGTACAAGCTGCACGTGCGCTCGAGCTGCGTGGCGACGACGGAGGGCATCTCCGAGCGCGATGCCGCGACGCGCGCTGCGCGCGCGAACAAGGGCCCAGGCTCCATTGACCATGCCGCCATGAGGGTGGTGAAGTTCCGTGCGAGCTTCGACTACATCAAGGAGGGCATGGACGTCCTGGTGGGTTTCGCGCTCTCAGGAGGCCATGCTTGCCTTGCGGCGGTCAACGGAGGGCGCGGGGGCGACCCCGAGAGTGCGGGCGCCCCCCCAGCCACGGAAGAGGTGGCGAGGAGGTGGGCCGCCCGATGGCGAGGGAGGCGGGGGCGGTGCCAGGGCCGCCCCGCGCGCCACCCCCGCCCCTCGAGGAAGAGCCTCCCAGCGACGAGGAGAACGACCCTCAGCCCGACGCGGACGCGGAGGACCAGGGGCCCCAGCTGACCGAGGTCCAGACCGTGAAGGAGGTCACGGACATCGAGCCCTTGCTGCGGCTCGCCCTATCCAAGAAGTCGCTGAAGCGCATGGCGCTGGCCTATGGCGTCCTCAAATTCGAGACCATGCGCGCCCGCATGCTGGGCGGCCTGGGGCCCATCCTGGAAAAGAAGGAGGACATGGCGAGGGGCGCCGAGGCGCAGGGCGGAGTCCAGAAGTGGCTCGACGCGCTGAACGAGGAGGCGGAGGTGGATGTGGGGAGGCTGAAGAGGGGTCTCCTGGAAGCCTCGGGGATCGCAGATGCCCACCCGGGACACAAACGTGCCTGGAAAGAGGAGTGCCAGGGCAACGCCGCGGCGCAGGAGGCCTACCGTCGCATGGGCGACTACACGGACCAGTTCTACCGTGGCAAGGGCTTCACGTTCAACATGTACTACAAGTGCGCGGCCAACAAGACCTGGGATAATCCCAGGGGATGCTGCTCGGTGATCCGCTCGGATCGCCGGTCACAGCTGCTCTCGTGCGCCCAGGAGGCAGCGGGAGAGACGGGCCAGCGCTGGTGCTGCCACTGCGGGGCGCGCTACTCGACCTCCTACGGAGTCTGCATCGAGCTCATCGAGGAGGAAGCGGACGGGCCACACGCGTACTACATGCACGCGGAGCATCCCGAGGAGGACATCCGCGACCTGAAGGCCCTGCTGCGCTCCGACAAGCTCAAGAAGGAGGGGATCTCAGTGATCAACGCGGTGGACCTCCTGAAGTACCTGCCCAAGGTTGAGCCGCTGGCGGTTGGCGCCGTCTTCAAGCGCCATGCTCCACACCAGGCACAGTGGGAGGGCCACTATGTGCTGATGGAGGGGCTCACCTGGGAGAGCTTGCCCACGTTCGAGTGGACCGACCCCTGCGCGCAGGTCGCCTGGGGACTGAACGACCCAGAATGGGCGGGCTACAGCAAGAAGGCGCGGAACAAAGCCAAGAGGAAGCGCCTGGAGATGGCGCGCAGGGAGTTGGCGCTCTACGAGCGCCGCCACAACCTGAAGGCGGGCAGCCTCTCGGGCGGCGGGGGCGGCACAGGGGCCGCCCCGCGCGCCACCCCCGTGCGCAGCGCCAGCGCCCCACCAGCGAGCGGGGCACGCGGCGGCCAGGGCCCGCCACCACCGCCAGCAGGGGTCCCGCCAGAGGCCGCGGCCATCATGGGCCCACCGCCGCCGCCGCCGACGGCGCCCCCTGATGTGCCGCCGCCGCCGACGCACCCGCCACCGCAGACGGGCCCGCCCCCGCAGCAGACCCCGAGCGCTGCAGCCCTGAACGTGGCCCTTGGTGAAGACCTTGAGCGCCAGATCTTTGGGCCCTCAGGACAGGCGGGGGGCAGTGGCGACCTCGGCGGGGAGGCGCGGGCGCTGCCGTCGCAGGTCTTTGCTGCCATTGCGCAGGGAGCAGGTCAGCAGGCCTGAGCGATAATGCCCAGCAGGTTCCAGGGCCTCGACAGGCCACGTGAGTCCATGCCAAATTGTCTAACCGGCCACGTTCTGTAGCGCGGTGTGCCCACGGCGGCACCCCCCGCGCGCGGCTGCACCCGTGGCTTTTGCTTCGGCTTGGCGCATGACTACCTGTGCGCCCCGCCACCTTGGCTCACCAGCAGGCTTGCCATCTCGGCCCCCTCACGTCACTTGCGCTCATTGGCCCGCTGGCGGTGCTGGGGTAGCCCCGTGTACTGCAGCGTCGCCGTCGGGCGCCTGGCCATTTTGGCCTGCCATATTGGCCTCCTCTCGCGCCTTCTTGCGCTTGTAGGCCATGGTGGCGGTACTGGGGTCG
>CAUYUJ010000901.1:50000-89382 GCA_963575745.1 Prorocentrum cordatum
GGAGGAGGAGGAGGAGGAGGAGGAGGAGGAGGAGGAGGAGGAGGAGGAGGAGGAGGAGAGGAGGAGGGAGGAGGAGGAGGAGGAGGAGGAGGAGGAGGCGGAGGTGGAGGAGGAGGAGGTGGAGGAGGAGGAGGAGGAGGAGGAGGAGGAGGAGGGGCCGTCTTGGGGCGATCGGGGGCGTCTTGGAACGTCGGGAACCCGAAGAAGGGAGGCAGCTCAAATTTGGAGAATCAATGTTAGTTGCCCACTGGGTCCCTATTGGCGGAGGAGGAGGAGGAGGAGGAGGAGGAGGAGGAGGAGGAGGAGGAGGAGGAGGAGTAGAAGGAGGAGGACGAGGAGCGGGATTATGTTGGATTCTGCTGCAGAGCACCCACGTGACACTACGTCCATCGCTGTCGCCGCTGCTGGCGCGGAAGGCTGATGCCACCGCCGTCGACCCGGCACGGAAGCGAACAAAAACGGCACGCAACACAGCGGTGCCGTCGGCAGCGGCAGGCGGGGCCGCCTGGTCCTCCATCAGCGCCATCCGCTCAGCCATCTCTGTGGGGGGGTCGGCGGGAACACGCAAGTGCTCATCAAACTCCAAAACAGTGCCTGCCGAGCCCTTCTCAACCGATCCACCCGTCGCACCTTCAACCTGGAACGGGGGGGGGCTCGGCCCGCAGCATCGAGGGCATTGGCGGCCAAGGCTGACACAAGTGGGCGCCGATAGCTCGGAAAGGAACCTCTCTGAATTAGATGAGGGCTCTCCCAATTTGCGCGCGTGTGTGTGCGTGTGTGTGTGTGTGTGTGTGTGTGTGCGTATGTGTGTGTGTGTGTGTGTGTGTGTGTGTGTGTGTGTGTGTTTGTGTTTGTGTTTGTGTGTATATTTGTGTGTGTGCGTGCGTGCGTGCGCGCGCGCGTGCGTGCGTGCGTGCGTGCGTGCGTGTGCGGCGGGTGGGGGCGGGGGGGGCCTCTGTCATGGCGTGTCATCTGCTGTGGCAGCGCGGCAGTGCAGCCACGCTGCGCGCAACAAGTCAGACCGAAATCACTTATCCTGGCGAAGCGGTGGTTCTCGTGAAGACGCACGGCGCCCACCCGCGCCTCTCCCGAGATCGCTTCGAAACCCTCGCCGCGCCCTGGAAATAAGACCAGTTCTCGATCCGCGCCCAGCCGCGCAACGATGGGGCGGATCGCACGGGGCCGAGGCGACTTTGAGCACGTGGCTCCTCGGGGCGATCACTCTGCACTTTTTGCGCCTCTAGCGCCCAGCAAACTAAACAAAGTCACGGGCGGTGGAAGCGAGAGCAGACTCGAATCTAGTAGCCTGCTCGCGACGATTCTCGACGCCAGGGGTGCGCTCACCGCCCCAAGGTTTAACCTCAAGCGCAATCAACGACGCTCGGCTGGCTCGGAGCCTCACCAATGCCGCCGTCGCGCCTCGCAGATTGGCACGCAGCCTGGGGGCGGCCGCGCGCCAGTCCCAGGCCCGCCGGGCCGCAATCCCCGCCTGGGCGTCGGCGCTGGCACTGTCGAGGCAAATGAAAGCGTCAAACGTTGTAGTGTGCAAGTGACCATATGTAACTCCTCCTCTCTGCGGGGGGGGGATCCAAAGCCCGGAAATCACGCCGGGGCCCCGACGGTCCAGGGCGCGCGAAACCCGCGCCCAAGGCCCCCCGTTCTGGCCCCAGGGAGACGCGGCACGGTCAGCGTGCCAACCATAAACCAGGCCCCCGCACTCAGTCACGCAGCAAATCGGGCCAACTGAATTCTCCAACGCAAAGCAAAATGCCGGAAGCTCGGCCCGAGGGGCGGTCTGAGTCCCGCGCGCAAGAATCTGAGCTACTCCGCGCAGGCAGGCGCGCGGCCCACTCCTACCTGCAAGGGGGCCCAAGCCGCGGGCGACGAGGGGCCCGCGCGCGTCGCCGCAATCGTCGAACCGCATCGCCGACGCCTCGGGCCCGCAGTCTCCGAAAACACGCATGCCCCCTGGGGCGCCGCGGCGATCCTGGATAATCCCCCAGAAGGGCCCGGCTGGCAACGTCAGGGGGCTCGACGAACTCGGGCGCGGAGAAGGTCATTCGGGGGCGCCCCGCGGAGCCGGGGGGGGGGCAAACGGGCCTCGAGGCGCGCGGGCGCCCGGGGGGGCAAAACGTCAAACTTCTGAAAAGCATCGCGCCCCCAGTCGGCGGGGCGTGTCCACAATTCTACGCGCGAGTCCCCGGGTGCCCCGCGCAGCGGCCCCGCGGCGGCGGGCAGACAAAGCTCGCGGCAATCCGCGCCCTCCGCGCCCACTGGCCGCCCGAATTGGCGGCGACGTCGGCCGCAAGTCCCCCGCCCTCCCGCTCTTCGCGAACCGATTCAGCGCAATGCGCGCCGCGGCGCGGTCGGCGCCGTCCTCGAGGTCGTCGCCGGCCGCGCGCCTGGGCGCCCCCCCTCCACTGCGCACTCGCGCTATCGCCCCTGAAGGGCCCCACCATGCGCGAAAAGTGCGCCAGGGCGGCCGCGCTGAAATCGCTGTCTCCGAAGCTCAGGAAAAGCCGGCCATCGATCGCGCCATCGGGGAGCGGCCTGGGCCAGACCGAGGGCGACTGCGGGTCCCCGACCGCCTGCAAAAGCGTCGCCTGCAAGGCAGCAATCGGGCCACTGACGTCCTTCCATCGAATCGCAGCTCCCATCCTTCAATCTGGCCAGCAGAATTGGCCGCGCCCTCCTGGAACGCGGGCGATGACTAATTAGGTTGAGAAATCCAGAGCGAAACCCATCCGTTCAAAAGATGACGCGTGAGATCTACACCGGGCTCTGACGCCCCATGGATGCGTCGCATTGAGATCAGTGGCCAGACATCGCCGGCCGCAGAAGCATCTTTCCCCATAATCATTCATGCCGAAGGCGGAGCCCCAGCGACCTGGAGACCGAATACTCCAGCAAGATAGGCAGTGCTCCACAACTTCCTCGCGATTGAGCGGTCGCGGCCCAACCGACGCATCCTCGTGACCATCCGCTGTCGACGTCGTGCCTGAGCTCGGCGCCTCATCATTCTTCTAGGAGGGCCATTTCTAAGAGCTGTCGCACCTGCGCCCGGATTCACAAAACCACGCGCGCGCGCTCAACGGGAATGCCTCGCCCGCGCAGGCGTCGCTGAAGCTCGAGACCAACGTCGTCGCTAATGGACGCCAGCTTGGTCTCAGACGAGACCGCCGGGCGCAGCTCCTGCAAGCCCTTTGCCATGAGCCCTGCGGGGCCGTCCGCCTCGTGAACCATCTGCTGTTAGGTGCCCTCAGACCTGTTAACAATGCCACCACTGTAGCTCCGCGCCCCTGTCGGAGGCCGCCGGCGATGGACGGCGCCCGGCAGGCGGCGCAGCATGGCCTTGGCCGGCGGAATTCCATGACCCGCGCCAACAACGACGGGGCGAGATGCGGGCACGGCCTCCGATATCATAATGCGAGAGCCCCGGCGACGCATGCCGGCCAATCCCCATCGACGAGGCCATGGAGGGAAGCACCTATTCAAGCCGGCCTGCACCAGCAGAAAGAAGCTCACGCCGTCATGGAATTTCGTCAAATCTAAAAAGAGCGCGGCGCACTCGAACTCCATCTCTCTCAAGCCCTCGCCCATGACCGCGCGAGTCGGCGCCGCTCTCGGCGCGGAGGATCCAGCGATGGCTGCGCCCCAGGACGACGACGGAGATGAAGGCCACTCACGAGACGCCCTCGACCTCACCTTGAACCGAACCGTCTGGGCCATCGGAACCAGGCCCAGTGCCCGGCGGCCTGCTGCCCACTTCGGGATGGCAGCGCCAAGCGCAGCGCTGGGCGAAGACGGCAGGGCGCCCAGCTGCTCGGCGCAATTCGCACCGTCAACGAAGGCGCGGCGCCGCGCGCGGAGCGGTAGTCTCTGAATGCCAAGCGGGCTCAGCACATCAACTCCATTCGCTTTCCTCCACGGGGTCTCAGGTGAGGCGGCATTGCAATCCAGAACCGCAATGGGCGGAAGTGGGCCTGACAAAGCATCGCCCGCGACAACGCGCACCACGTTCAGGACATCCTGGGGCTCGTCAACAGGGCCCTTTCGCAGATGGGCCCACTCCAAAGTCTTGCTCTGCAACGTCGCCCGAGCATCCGCAATCGCCGCGCCAGTCTGGCCAGGGCCCCCCCCCCCCTCCGGCGGCGGGGAAAGCTCGACTTGTCGACGCGCGCGACCCAGCCTCTTGACCCGCGCGTCCTGCGCCCACTTCACAAAGGAAGACCCGGGCGCCATCGCGGCCCCGTCCGCCGAGAAATCTGCCCAAATCCTGGCTGGCGATCAGCCCCTTCCAGACGCAGACGTCCTCGGCCTTCGCCTTCTTGCCGAAGTGCCCCTCGTCCTCGGCGGAGCCCAGCTCTCCTGTTGGGGTCCGGGCCTCCAGCGCGGGCAGGGCCGCGCGCCGGGGGTCGCCGTCTCTGCGCCGCGGCGCCGCGCGGTGCCTCGCTGCCAAGGAGCCCGGCACGCCCCGCCACTCTGCCTGCTCGTTCTTCACGCGCGCTCGCTTGCCGGGCCCCCGAGCGCGACCGGCGCGGCGTCGCCGCTTGTTTGGGCCCACCCCTTCGCGCCACAAAGTGGCGCGCTCCGTCGCGCGGGCCCGGCGCGCGCGCGTCGCTCGCCCGCCCGAAGTTGAAGTCGGGCTTCGGGTTCCAATTGGGCGACAAAGCGACCGCCGCGATCACTGGCAGGAGGGCGCATGCCTTGAACGTCGACGTCTGCAGCGGCAGGCGCACCTCCCCCCCAATCATCTGCAACTCAGATTCCCGCCGAGCCTCCTCCTTGATTTCGGAGCTCACTTCTCCTCCTCAACCCCCTGGGGGTGCGAATCCACGAAGGCGTCGCGATGCTCCTCGGGGCGCCGCTGATGCCGCTGCCGACGAGAAAGCCCCTTCTTCCTCGGCCTCTCGCCCCCGGGGCAGGGCAGCGCCCGCGGGCGCTCGCGCGCGGGAAAAGGTAGCGGGGCAAAGAGCCGCCGAAGCCGGCGAGACGCACGAGCAGCCTCGATCCGCAAATTGACCCACAATGGGTCGTCCACGGCGCGCTCAGATCAGAGGTCTTCCTGAACTCGGGAAACCGGCGACGCGTCGGGCCGCGATCGCACTTGCGTCCAACACCTGCGCCACGCGTCGCCCAGCAAGGCGGCGCGACGATGGCGGCGCCGAGCCCTGCGGCCACCCCGTAGCTGAGCGGGGCGCTGGCTCGATGCCCCAATCGGCCAGCGCCAGCCGCGGGCCGGCCAAGGCCCGAGTGAAGGCGCCCAGGGGTGCCGGCGCATCATGTTTCCGACCTCTCACGCCAAGCCCAGGCCGTTGTAGGCGGGCCGCAATCAGCGCGAGGTTGCCAGCCTTCGCGCGCAGCGCAGAAGCGCCCTTCATCGAGAACCGCGCGGTGAGCGCTCTCAAAGCTCGTTAACACATATCCACCCGCCTCCTGAGCGGCCGCCCTCCGACTTGCCAGACGGACGCGCAGGCGCGTGCGCCGGGCGCCAGCCGTCAATGTCCAGCTCGCTGAAGATGTCAGCCACGTCAGTCTTACATGCCTGTGCGCGTCTCCGCGAAGGCCGCGACGCGGCGTTCCTGCTGCTGGACCAGGCATCGCGCTGCCTGCGGCCCCCGCTCTGTGATCTTGCCGAAGAAGACGTCCAGCGAGGAATCCTCGGAAGCTCGCACACATGCACCTGCCGCTGCATCGCCCCAGTGGCTCGGGCGCCGCTCGCGGGCGCTAGGGCCGAGAAACCCCAGCACCGGCAGCCTCCGCGGCACTTTTGACCACGCCTCCTGCCAGCTGCCACTGCATGCGGTCGCTCTCCCCAGCCGCCGCCCTCGAGGCAGAGCCGCCTGGGCTCGCCACGGCAGCGCCTGAAGCCAGTGAGGCAGGGTCGCCGTCGCCGCGCACGGCCGCGCCGCCTTCGTCGCGGCGGCGGCGCTTGGTGGCGGCCTCCTTGCGCGCAGGCCTCGCCTGCCCCAGCAAGACCTGGAACTCCTTTTGTTTCTCGTTCGCCTGCCTCGCAACCCCTTCCAGCTGCTTCTGGACGGTCTCCAGCGCCCGCTTGTCGGCGGGCTCGAGCTCGTCCAAGGACTCGAACAACTCGCGGTCCACCTTGAGGAAGCAGGCCGCATCTTTGTCATTGACGCACGTGCCGGCTGCCTTCAGTGCCTGCAACCGCTGGCACTCGGTCTCCACCATCTCGTCACTGGCCTTGGTGAAAGCCCAACGCGCACGCTCCAACTGCAACGTGGCCCTCTCGGCCGACCGCGCCGCACTGTGCAAGGCCTCCTGCTTGCGGGAGCACTCAGTGGTGGCCTCCTTGAGCACCGCGTGCGCAGGCTTGGGAGGCGGAGCGGTGCGCTTCGAGGCCGCCAACGACTTGAAGGGGATGGCCAAGTGCGCCGCCTCAGGGTCCGACTCCAGGCCCGCAGGGGCCGACGCATTGACCATGACGGCGTCGACCGCTGGGGGGGGAGACGCCTTGCCGCAGCCTCCTGCGCCACAGCCCTTCGGCCCGAGCTTGGGCCAGCTGACGGAGTCGACGGCCCACCGTTGATGCCACGTGCCATTCTCCGACGTGGTCCAGCCATGCAGCACCGTGCCACAGACAGCGCACGCGCCCTGCTGCTTTATGAGCCTCCGTTTCCACGCCCACTTGCCGCAACAGACGCAGTGAAGGAAGGCATGTTTGCCGATCATCCGCTCTGACAGAAGCTCACGAGGTATTGCTCCTGCAGGTGCTCACACGAAACTGAAAACTGGCTCGGGAAACGGAGCTATCCCGTTTCGGCACGGGGGCGCGGAGCCCCCCAATGCAAGCCACTTTGGGCCCAAATCGTTACGGAGGAGGAAAAGGAAGGGAGAGGGGGGGAGCAGGGGGAGGGGGGGGGGAGGAGGGGGAGGGGGGGAGGAGGGAGAGGGGGTGGAGGAGGGAGAGGGGAAAGGGGAGGAGCAGGAGGAGGGGGAGGAGGAGGAGCAGGAGGAGGAGGAGAAGGAAGAGGAAGAAGAAGAGGAAGAGGAAGAGGAACAATAAGAAGAATAAGGAAGAAACATAATACTAATACTAATACTAATACTACTACTAATAACAATAATACCAATAATAATAGTAATAAACATACTAATGATGATGATAATAATAATAATAATAGTAATAATTACTCCGACGGAAGAACCCCACATAAGAATCCTCTGGGCGAATCTGGAAAAAGCCATCACCGTCGTCCTCGTGGTTGGCGAGGCGTCCTGGCTGTCTCTTCTGCGTATATTTCCTCTCGCCTTGGCGCGGGCCCCCCTTCCACTCCTTACGTTGTCCCCATCCTCGCCCCCCTGTTTGTTCCGCGCCCCGCCACCTCCTCCCCTTCCTGTTGCATGAGCGCGCATGTCGATGTTCCTCGGCGCCGTCGCCGCCACGGCCAGCACAGGCGCGTTCTCTACAGGTCACGTCGCGCAGCCGTTGGGACAACCCCGCGGGCCAGGCTGTCGGGACAACCCCGCGAGCCGTTGGCGCGCAAGACCAAGCCGTTGGGACAACCCCGCGGGCTTCGAGCGAGGCGCAGCCGCGCTCAGGCGGAAGGCAGCACGAAGCCCAGCTCTGCCGCGAGCTGCTTCGCCTCCGCCCTGGACAAAACCGTTCTCTTGTCGAACTCCAGGAGCGCCTTCCGCAGGGACGCCGGCGGCCCGCACTCCAGGAACTCTCGCGGCGGCGGCCGCAGGATCAGCATGTTCCGCATGCACGTGGCGCGGGAGAACATGACGTAGAGGTGCAGCCACCACTGCTCGTCCGACATGCCCGTGCGGCCAGCGTCCTCGTCTCTCGCGCAGTCGATGGTGACGCCCTTGCGCAGCGTCTGGCCCTGCGACAGCGTGGAGGTCAGGTAGGACGCGTGCGTCAGGGTGAACCCCGAGCGGCGCACGCTGTGCGCCCCCGAGCTCTGCCATGTGAACTCCCTTTCGCTGGGCCTGAACATCAGCAAGCTCCGCGCCCGCGCCTCGGCCTGGCCGTCGTCGTCGGCGCCTTCGGCGCCCTGTCGCAGCACCTCGGCGACCTGAGGAGCCCAAAAACTTCCTTGTTGCATCCAAAGTGTGGCCTGGGAACTGCGTTCTGGCAGCGCGAGAACCCAACATTGACGACAGTTACAGGTTTTGGATGACCTGCTCGGATTACCAACATGATCTGCGGGCCCCATAGGGAGGGGGCTCCCGCCTGAGACTTCCTCGCAGTTCACTCACAGACGAGGCTCCCGCCTGAGACTTCCTCCATATTCAGGCTTGAGGAGCCCAAAAGTGACGACAGTTACAGGGTTCCGATGACCCGCTCGGATTACCAACATGATCTGCGGGCCCCATAGGGAGGGGGCTCCCGCCTGAGACTTCTTCACAATTCACTCAAAGACGAGGCTCCCGCCAGAGACTTCCTCCAAATTCAGGCTTGACGAGCCCAAAAGTGACGACAGTTACAGGGTTCCGATGACCCGCTCGGATTACCAACATGATCTGCGGGCCCCATAGGGAGGGGGCTCCCGCCTGAGACTTCCTCGCAATTCACTCACAGACGAGGCTCCCGCCTGAGACTTCCTCCATATTCAGGCTTGAGGAGCCCAAAAGTGACGACAGTTACAGGGTTCCGATGACCCGCTCGGATTACCAACATGATCTGCGGGCCCCATAGGGAGGGGGCTCCCGCCTGAGACTTCCTCACAATTCACTCAAAGACGAGGCTCCCGCCAGAGACTTCCTCCAAATTCAGGCTTGACGAGCCCAAAAGTGACGACAGTTACAGGGTTCCGATGACCCGCTCGGATTACCAACATAATCTGCGGGCCCCATAGGGAGGGAGCTCCCGCCTGAGACTTCCTCCCAATTCACTCACAGACGAGGCTCCCGCCTGAGACTTCCTCCATTTTCAGGCCTGGGGAGCCCAAAAGTGACGACAGTTACAGGGTTCCGATGACCCGCTCGGATTACCAACATGATCTGCGGGCCCCATAGGGAGGGGGCTCCCGCCTGAGACTTCCTCACACTTTACTCAACGATGATGAGGATGAGGATGATGAGTGGTGGTGAAGATGAGTGGTGAAGAGGATGATGATTGATTGTGGGTGGTGGTGGCGATGATGATGTTTGAATGAGGATGATGCCGATACCGATGATGACGATGATGTTCGTGAGCGTGTGAGAGAGTGCGAGTGTGATGATGATGAGTGAGTGAGTGAGTGTGCGAAGGCAGAAGAGGAGAGGGGGTGGGGTGAGTGTTCCTGCGCGGGGTGTGCAGAGAAAACAAGAACCCCACTTTGGATGTGGGGAATAATAATAATAATGATAATAATAATAATACTACTAATAATAAGAATAATAATAATACTAATACTAATAATAATAATACCAATACTAAAACAATAATACTACTAATGATAATCACAAGAAGAACAATGGGAGGAGGACGACGACGAGGAGATGAGGAGAAGGAAGCTGGTGTTTTTTCGGGTGACGGCAGTTCCGGTTAGTGGAACGGGGCGGGGGGGCGTCCCCCAGTACACATCACTAAACCATATTCCACTAAACCCGGTTCTGCCAACGCCCGACCAACCCTCCCTCAAGCCTGGTGGAAACCCCAAAAGCGGCGGAGATACCGACGCGCGGAGAACCCCACGCCTGCTTGCAGGCGAGGGATCTCGCCGTCGGCCTCTGGGGCGCCTGTGGGGGATCCTTATGGGCAGAGGGAGAGGCCCTTGGGCCTTCCCTTGCTGGTCGCGGCACCCCACAGAGGGCCCCGCGGTATGATCTGCATCCTCCACCACTGCACCCCCTTTTCAACTTCTTTTCACCCTCCCCCTTTTTCTCAACCGCATATGGTACTGTTTAGCCTCCAGAGCACCACAACATTTGAATAGGGCCACCAGGGCCAGCAGCTGCTGCCACGGGTCTTGGCAGGAGGCAGAAGAGGAGGAGGAGGAGGAGGAGGCGGCGGAGGAGGAGGAGGAGGAGGAGGAGGAACACTTGCCCAGCACGGCGTGCAGAGGTAAAAAGACGGAAACGTAGGAGGGTGAGAAGCATCAGGCAGCAGCTGGAGCCAAATCGCTGCTGCGAGATGCCTCGGCTGTGGCCACCTCTCGCTCCGGCCCTCACCTAGCAGCGAGGGCTGTCTTGGGATGTCCTGCGGGGGGCCAAAACATATACACCACCACCACCTCCCTCCCCCCCTCCCTCTCGCTGGACAGAGGAGAGAGGAGGAATCGACGCGGTGGTGGTGTATATTCTTTGGGTCCCCATCCTGGGTAGATGGGGAAACTGCTCGGCGGCCACCACCAGAGAGGCAGCCATCACCAAACTGGCGGCCAGGTGGCGGCCAGCAGCGGCAGCTGCAACATGCTGAAGCGGCCCCAGAACCCGAGTCGATCGACCTCGTGGAGAACGAGCCCGCGAGGCACATCGGGCTCTGGGACCGAAGCCTACACACTCTTGGACGACGCCTGGGCAGCTCTCGAACGCGCAATCCTACGGATAGAGGAAGAAATAACGAGGTCCGCGCGGATTTGTTGGATCTGGCCTAGAGCCCTCTCCCTGGCGCGCAGAACGCGCCAGGGTCCGCGCCGGAGGCGCCGCCAGGGGACCCCAGCGCGGATCCTAAAAACCCGCGCGGAGCGCAAACAAAAATATGCTTGCAGAGTTGTTCCCTCTTCTTCGAGAAGGGCGAGACCCAAGAAGCCCTCGCCGGCCCGAGGACGGCCCGCAGCGGGAGCAAGACCCGAGAAGCCTTCGCCGGCCCGAGGACGGACCGCAGCGGGAGCAGCGGCAGCGGCTGCCGTGGCGGGCAACGGCGCGCGAGCTGGCGCGGGCCGCGTCCACGCGCCCGGCGCCGGGCCGAGCTCTCTCGGGCGCCCGCGGGGCGCCCGCGGCCCCCTTTTTCGGGGGTCGGCGGCAGCGGCCTCGGTCAGGGCGCGACTGGCTCGCCCCCTGCGAGGCGGGGTTAACTATACATACGCATCTACGCATATACAGATATACATATATACATTTATACATATATGTATACGTCTCTGTATACACATACATACATACATACATACATACATACATACATGCATACACACACACATACATACATACATACATACATACATACATACATACATACATACATACATACATACACACACACATACATACATACATACATACATACATACATACATACATACATACATACATACATACATACATACATACATACATACATACATACATACATACATACAACTACACATACTTGTATTCATGTATACATATACCTATAAACATACATACATATACACCGCCTGGGGTAACACCGTCCTGGGACCTCAGCGGGCGGTGGGTATGGATATTGTACAGCTGGGCCTACGACAGAATAACATGCTTCAAGAATCTGATACCCTCCGCCTGCCAAACTGAGGAGCACTCGAGGGTACCATCCCCCAGGATGCATAAGAACATCGAACAAGCACGAAAAACGTTAGGGTACCCCCTACGAACCGACCTCGATCTTATGCCTCGGTCCGGCCGTCTACTAGAACCACCGCGCGCGTTTCGCGCGCGCGCTGAGGCTCTCCGGGAGTCCAAGCTCGCAGTGAGATGTCCAGGGTTGGGCGACGGCGGCGGAGAGGACTTACGTCCAAAGACGTTACGGGACAGTAGATGGACAATCTATTCGAACCCTTACACATTCGAGGGAGATTCTAAATCACTCCCTGGCCCCCGACATCAATGTTGATCTCAGTGAAGGCGGTGCTTTGGGGTTCGAATATTTCTGTCCACTCACGCCCCCCCCGTCGCCACGCCATCAGTATTAATTTTGGGGTGTCTGGGGGGCATCTTGGGCCACAGGGTTCGAATAGAATGCCCATGTACGGGAGCACGCAATAAGCAGCAGCCCTTCCCTCAGCACGGAGGTCCCCAGATGGACGACGAAGAGGACGAGGGTGGCAGTTTGGAGGTCGAGAACGGGGAGAGAAGTCCAGGAGCGTGACGGCGACGAAGACGAGGGTAGAGCGGCAAGGACAGGAGCAGAAGGAGAAGCGGAGCCTCTGACGACGAAAAGCAAAACAGAGGACGGAGAGGAGGGCCCACAATGCCCGTCGTCCACATGTGCACCTGCTAACCCCACGCTGGTGCGAATATTCCCTGGGGGTAATAAAATTCGGGGTCCAGGCGGAATAATACACTTTTCCTGGAGATATCGATGTTAGGCTGCCTGCATCGGTTTTCAAGATCGGTCGTCAAGAGCCTTCATGATCCTTCTAGGCGGCCTCTCTGGATATGTGGGAAGAGCACAACTCCTCTAAAACACGATGGTGAAATGATACATTGGTCCCTTTAGATGGGGGCCTCTTTTGATATGTGGGGCGATCACAACTCCTGTGAATTAGTATGATGAAATGGTTTATCGGATCCTCTCGGGGAGCCTCCCTGGAGCAGTTGGATGAGCACGAGCCATGTGGAAAGACTACGCTATAATGATACCCTGGTCACTCTGGGAAGTTACGATGGCATAATGAAATACGATGACACAAGGAGGAGGAGGAGGAGGAGGAGGAGGAGGAGGAGGAGGAGGAGGAGGAGGGAGGAGGAGCATGAGGAAGAGCGGACACCACATTCTATGTGTAAAGCTCAAAGATTCGTGGTGATTCTTAGCTCGTCGTGTAGAGAATTATTCATGGTCGTTGTTTCTCGCTGATAGAGAACCCCCGAATCAAACGGTTCAGGCTGGGGGCGGAGGAAGGAATGAGGAACGGACGACAGCGAAGAACGAGGAGGAGAGGAGGAGAAATAAGACGAAGAGAGAATGAGAGGAGCGGGAGCAGGAAGAGCAGGAGGAGGAGGGGGAGAAGGAGAGGGGCAATACTGAATTCTCCTGGCGAAGGACCCAACCATATGCAATTGTGAGTACCGCAATTGTGAGCCCCGCCTTCGGTGGAGCTCCCTGTGGGGCCACGAAACGGGTGAGGAATATGCCGAAATGGGTGCGGTGGCGCCATGCAAACAGTGCCACTGGAGCCTTCGGTGGAGATCCCCATGGGCCCGCGGAACGTGTCAGATGTGCGCCGAAATTGGTGCGGTGGCGCCATGCGAACCCTGCCACTGGGGCCTTCGGTGGAGCTCCCCATGGGCCTACGGAACGTGTGAAATGTGCGCCGAAATGGGGCGGTGGCACCATGCGAACCCTGCCAATGGGGCCCTCGGTGGAGCTCCCTATGGGGCCACGAAGCGTGTGAGGGGTGTGCCGAAATGGGGCGGGCCGCCATGCGAACTTTGCCACTGGGGCCTTCCGTGGATCTCAATATGGGGCCACGAAGCGTGTGAGATGTGCGGCGAAATGGGGCGGGGCCGCCGTGCGAACTTTGCAACTGGGGCCTGGGACCACGAAACGTGTGAAGGGTGCGCCGAAATGGTGCGGGGCCGCCATGCGAACCCTGCCAATGGGGTCTTCGATGGAAATCCCCATGGGGCCACGAACCGTGTGAAGGGTGCACCGAAATGGGGCGGGCCGCCATGCGAACTTTGCCACTGGGGCCTTCCGTGGATCTCAATATGGGGCCACGAAGCGTGTGAGAGGTGCGCCGAAGTGGGGCGGGGCCGCCATGCGAACTTTGCCACTGGGGCCTTCGGTGGAGCTCCCCATGGGCCCACGGAACGTGTGAGGTGTGCGCAGAAATGGGGCGGGGCCGCCATGCGAACTTTGCCATGGGGGCCTTTGGTGGAGCTCCCTATGGGGCCACAACACCACATAATGGTTGGGGAAAAAAGAAAAGCGAAGGACGAGGAACAGGAGTGGGAAACTGTGCGTTCCGCCTAAGACATCCTCAGCACATGATAGAAACGGAATATTCATGGTGCTATGTATGAAATGAAACTCGGAGCTACGATAGGAACTTTGGAGGGGAGAAGAAAGTTCGGCCTCCACGCCTGCTGTTTTTGGGGCTTTGGGGGGCCTTTCGGGTCCTCGCTGGGGGGGTCTTTGGGGTCCGGCGGTTGGCGTCCTGGGCCCTTCCAGGCTCGGAGCCTCGAAGTGTGAGGACATACTGGAGTTATTTTTGAAGGAATGGATGGTGGCGGAGGAGGAGGAAAGGAGCAGGGGAGGAGGAGGACGAGGACGAGGACGAGGATGAGGAGGAGGAGGAGGAGGAGGAGGAGCAGGAGCAGGAGCAGGAGCAGGATGAGGAGGAGGAGAGCCTCCCAATGCATGTCACCTTGAGCCAAAATGGCTACGGGGGAGGAGGGGGAGGGGGAGGAGGGAGAGGGGGGAGGGGGAGGGGGAGGGAAAGGAGGAGGAGGAGGAGGAGGAGGAGGAGGAGGAGGAGGAGGAGGAGAACGAGTAGGAGGAGGAGCAGGAGGTGGTGGTGGGAGTGGGAGTGGGAGTGGGAGGAGGAGGAGGAGGAGGAGGAGGAAGAGGAGGAGGAAGAGGAGATGGAGGAGATAGGAGGAGATGGAGGAGGAGGAACGAGGATTGATGAGTGGGGGGCACAACGAGAGGACCTCTCCCCTCCCCGCGGCGCCCTGAGAGGCACGCGCACTCAGACGCCCGTCCTGGTGGCTCTCTGCCCATCCTGCTACCACGCCTGGGTTGCTGGTGCGAGCCCTTTTGGGCGCCTGGTCGGGTGTTTGGGGGGGGGCCTCTGGGCAGCCTCGTAGAGGCAGTTTTGACGCCTCGTGGGGCCTCTCTTAGGGCTCTTGGGGGCCTTCAGGGTCCTCTTGAGGGGGTTATTGGGGGCCCGCTGGCTGTCTTCGGGGTCCTCTTGGGGCGGGGGTGGTCTTGGATTCTCGGGCCCCTCTTGGGGCCCTCTTGGGGCTGTCTTGGGCTGTCCTGGGTGCCTCTTGGGCCGTTTTGGAACCCTCTTGGGCCGTCTTGGGGCCCCCTGAGGGGTCTCTGGGACCGTCTTGGACGCTGCGTACATGAACACAGCGAGTGTGCTAGAAATGAGCGTTTTCCGAAGGGAATGGGGCGATATGTGCCTCTTCGGGCCCTCTGGAGGATCACCTTGAGGCCGTACTGGCCGTACTGGGGGCTTCTTGGGCAGCCCTGAAGCTACGGTGGCCCGTCTGGAACCTACTTAGAACCTGCCCCGAAGTTCTCGCCTCGGCGCCGCGCAGATTTCGCCCGAAAGTCCCCCTCCGCCCCGACGCGGCGCATGCGCTTCACTCGCCAAGTGTCAGGGGGCCGTGCATATGGGCGACTTGCCGCCTTCGCCCAAGCTCCGTTCGCACTTCGCTTCCCGCGCGGGCGCGGCGCGTGGTTCATTCGCCGAATCGCACGGAAGCGACAGCGGCACGGGGGCGCGCGAGAGCCGGCGAAGTGCCGACCTCGCCCAAGCGCTGCGCAGCCTGCGCATGTCAGCACAACGCACGCTTCGTCTTCGCCGTGCCCACTGGAAATTGCCGTTCCCGCCCATGCGCGGCACGCGTAATTGTCCCTTCGCCAAGTCGTCGGTAGCGGGGCCACGCGCGAACGCCTTCCGTTTGCGAGGTGCGAACGGCTTCCAATCCCAATATCAACTTGTGCCACACTTGATTCTCATGTTGTGACTAAGGTCCCTCTGACTCGCTCGAGCTGGCTAACGTGACATCTCCTCTTACTCTTCTTCCCTCCTCCTCCCTCCTTCCTTCTCCTGCTTCCCCCCGAACCAGCAAGAACAACATCTGCCCGGCGACCGTGTACGCCGCAACCAAGGACCTGTCGGCGGCACCCGCTGACCCCCGCCTCTTCTCTCGGCGCGGCCCGAACGACAAGCGAGGCTCCTGCTGCTGCTTGCCCGTCGAATCATCGTCGTCATCATCATCATCATCATCATCATCAGCATCAGCATCAGCATCAGCATCAGCATCAGCATCAGCATCAGCATCAGCATCAGCATCATCATCATCATCATCATCATCATCATCATCATCATCATCATCATCATAATCACCATCATCATCAGCAGCATCATCAGCAGCATCATCATAATCATAATCATCATAATCATAATCATAATCATCATAATCATGATCATGATCATCAGCATCAGCAGCATAAAAATCATCATCAGCAGCAGCATCATCATCAACATCATCAGCATCATCAACATCATCATCATCATCAGCATCAGCATTAGCATCAGCATCATCTTCAAAATCGTCATACTCATCATCACCATCACCATCACCGTTAGCACCGCTTGCAACACCACCATCATCATGATCAGCATCATCATCAGCATTAGCATCAGCATGATCTTCAATATTATCATCACCATCACCATCATTGTCACCGCTTCTACAACCACCATCATCATAATCATCACCATCATCCTCTTCCTCCTCCTCCTCATCATCATCATCACCATCAACATCATCATAACCAGCATTAGCATTCTCATCATTCTCATCACCATCACCATCACCAGCATCAGCATCATAATCCTAATCGCTGTTGTCATTGTCATCGTCGTCGTCTTCGCCATCACCATCACAACCACCATCACCATCGGCATCACCATCGTCGCCGTCGTCATCATTATCATCATCAGCAGCAGCAGTATCCTCATCTTCATCATCATCATCATCATCATCATCATCATCATCATCATCAGCATCACCATCAACATCGTCGACGCAGTCATCATCATCATCATCATCAACAGCAACATCATCATCATCATCATCAGCATCACCACCACCATGATCACATTCATAAACATAATCAGATCCATAACTACCACCATCATAATAGTCAGCATGATCAGCATCCTCAGCATCACAATCATAACCATCATCAGCAGCATCATCATCATCAGCATCACCAGCATTAGCTTCACCAGGGTCATCATCATCACCAGCATCATCATCAGCAGCATCATCAGCATCATCAGCATCACCACTCATATCATCATCAACACATCAACTTCATCGTCCGAATCATCCTTATCAACATCATCACCGTCATAACCAGCATGACCAGTAGCATCAACATCAACATCAACATCAACATCACCATACTGATCATCATCACGATCCGCATCATGCCACCGTCTCCACCATCATCATCATCGGCATCAGCATCATCATCATCAGCAGCATCATCATCGTCATGATCATCATCGCAATCACCATCACCATAACCATTAGCATCATCCTCCTCATCCACATCACCATCCTCATCCTCATCCTCATCCTCATCATTATCATCAGCATCATAATCACAATCAGAATCATCATCATCGTCGTCGTCGTCATCCTCATCCTGCCCTATTCATATTCCTTCCCTCCTCCGGACTTCCATCCTCCCTCCTCCGCATCATCATCATCCCACCTCCCTCCGTCCCGCATCTCCTCCTCCTGGTCATCATGTTCCTCATCTTTCTCGTGCTCATCTTCGTCATCCTCCTCGTCCTCCTTCTCCCCATCCCTCTTCTCCTCATCATTCTCCTCTTCGTCGTCCTCCCCCTCCACCTCCTCCTCCTGTTTCCTTCCTCCCTCCCTCCCTCCATCCCTCTCTTCTCTTCTCCCATCTCCCGCCCGTCTTTCATCAGCCCCACCTCTCATTTCTCCACCCTCCCCCCTCATCCTTCCTCCATACATACTCATCCTGCTCAACCTGACTCTTCCAACTGTCCGTTCCTCCCCCCTCCCTCCCTGCTCCTCCTCCTCTTCCTTCTCTTGCCATCACGATCGCTACCACCGTCGTCATCGTCATCGCCACAAATGTTATCCGCATCAACATCATCATCATGATCATCATCAGCATCAACATCATGACCACCACAGCCACCACCATCATCAACACAATCACATTCTATCCGCAGCACCCCCATTATCATCATCACCATCATCGCCATCGTCGTCACCGTCACCATCGTCATGTACATCATCACCACCACCACCATTTCCACCGCCATCACCATCACCATCACCATCATCATCATCATCATCATCATCATCATCATCATCATCACCTTCATCACCACCACCGCCACCATCATTAATCAATCATCAGAACCAGTACCATTCTGAATCATAACTGTCGTCATCGCTGTCGTTCTCATCGCCGTCCGTGGAGAATTCATATTCCGCGCCTTCCTCCCCATCGTCATGACACGTATCGTCAATGACACACCCAGGTGGTTCGCACGGATACGCACATGCAATTTTAACACCATATGCAAGCTGAAATAGAATGCCCGATCAATGTGATCCATCACATCCCTGGCGCGGAACAGTTTTACACGCGACGTGGGAAATCGAACTGATACCTTTGGACGCTGGTTGAAAGCGCAACTGTCCTGAGCTAGTGACGCAATGACACACGGGGCACTTTAAGGTCACGGTTATATTTGTATTCGGTCATATTTTTTCACAAGCGCACGCGCCCAGACACTGTTGGAAATTGCAACATACGGATGGAACATCTGTCAAAAAACCTGGCGAAAGACCCAACCATAAGCAATTGTTGGTAACGCGTTGTGGGTGCCGCTTTCGGTGGGGCTCCATATGGGGCCACGAAGCGCTGCCTTGGATGGGGGAACCGCATGCGGACTGCGCCACCGGGGCGGGCCTTCGGTGGAGCTCCCTATGGGGCTACGAAACGCTGCCCTGGGTGGGGGAACCGCATGCGAACTGCGCCACTGGGGCCTTCGGTGGAGCTCCCTATGGTGCCACGAAACGCTGCCCTGGGTGGGGGAAGCGCATGCGAACTGCGCCACGGGGGCTTTCGGTGGAGCTCCCCATGGGGCCACGAACGCTGCCCTGGGTGGGGGAACCGCATACGGTGGGGCTTGCCCTGGGTTCTGGGGCCTTCGGTGGAGCTCCCTATGGGGCCACGAAACGCTGCCCTGGGTGGGGGAACCGCATGCGAACACCCCCACTGGGGCCTTCGGTGGAGCTCCCTATGGGGCTACGAAACGCTGCCCTGGGTGGGGGAACCGCATGCGAACACCCCCACTGGGGCCTTCGGTGGAGCTCCCTATGGGGCCACGAAACGCTGCCCTGGGTGGGGGAACCGCATGCGAACACCCCCACTGGGGCCTTCGGTGGAGCTCCCTATGGGGCCACGAAACGCTGCCCTGGGTGGGGGAACCGCATGCGAACACCCCCACTGGGGCCTTCGGTGGAGCTCCCCTATGGGGGAAACCGCATGCGAACACCCCCACTGGGGCCTTCGGTGGAGCTCCCTATGGGGGAACGGCCCATGCGAAACCCTGCCCTGGGTGGGGGAACCGCACCTTCGGTGGAGAACACCCCCACACGGGGCCTTCGGTGGAGCTCCCTATGGGGCTACGAAACGCTGCCCTGGGTGTGGAACCGCATGCGACACCCCCACTGGGGCCTTCGGTGGAGCTCCCTATGGGGCCACGAAACGCTGCCCTGGGTGGGGGAACCGCATGCGAACACCCCCACTGGGGCCTTCGGTGGAGCTCCCTATGGGGCTACGAAACGCTGCCCTGGGTGGGGGAACCGCATGCGAACACCCCCACTGGGGCCTTCGGTGGAGCTCCCTATGGGGCCACGAAACGCTGCCCTGGGTGGGGGAACCGCATGCGAACACCCCCACTGGGGCCTTCGGTGGAGCTCCCTATGGGGCTACGAAACGCTGCCCTGGGTGGGGGAACCGCATGCGAACACCCCCACTGGGGCCTTCGGTGGAGCTCCCTATGGGGCCACGAAACGCTGCCCTGGGTGGGGGAACCGCATGCGAACACCCCCACTGGGGCCTTCGGTGGAGCTCCCTATGGGGCTACGAAACGCTGCCCTGGGTGGGGGAACCGCATGCGAACACCCCCACTGGGGCCTTCGGTGGAGCTCCCTATGGGGCCACGAAACGCTGCCCTGGGTGGGGAACCGCATGCGAACACCCCCACTGGGGCCTTCGGTGGAGCTCCCTATGGGGCCACGAAACGCTGCCCTGGGTGGGGGAACCGCATGCGAACACCCCCACTGGGGCCTTCGGTGGAGCTCCCTATGGGGCTACGAAACGCTGCCCTGGGTGGGGGAACCGCATGCGAACACCCCCACTGGGGCCTTCGGTGGAGCTCCCTATGGGGCCACGAAACGCTGCCCTGGGGGGGGGAACCGCATGCGGGCTGCCACTGGGCCTTCGGTGGAGCTCCCTATGGGGCTACGAAACGCTGCCCTGGGTGGGGGAACCGCATGCGAACACCCCCACTGGAGGGAGGAGGGCGAGGAGGAGGAGAAACGCGGGGCACCGTCTCTTCAAAACGAGGACCCAACACCACAGGATGGTTGGGAAAAACGGAACGCACGTGGTAAAGGCCGTGCTTTCCCATGCTCATGATCCTGCTGATCCTCCTCCTCGTGTTCCTCCACCCCTTTTCCTTATCGTTTTCCCCCTCCTCCTCCTCCCCTATCTTCTAACTTGCAAAATGTCCCCCTCTTCCCGCGCCACCAGGGGGCGCGTCGACAACGGCGGGCGGGCAATTTCGCACAAGACTGCAACGCGAGAAACTTGAATAGTCCAACAGCCACACGGATGGAGAGCGACTCGTTTTCTTATCTACCCCCGCCCCATCCACCCAAACGTTGGCCTTCGACGTTCTGGGAACGAGCGCGAAATGCATTCGGCATCCCGTCGGCGCCGCGGACACTCGTCGAAAACACCCCCGACTGACGGACCCACGGTGGACCGAATTCAAGCCGTTGCTATCGCTTTAGCGCCGCGAGCACCCCTGCAACTCCGCATGCTTGCGCGGAAAAGAAGGGGCAGGCGGAAAGTGTGGACGTCGGACGCGGCGGTTGTGGATCCGGTCGCGGCCCCGACGATGAGCGGCAAGAAAATGAAAGAAGTTCGCGAATCGGCGCTCCTGGATCTCGGAGATGGGGCAGTCGCTCGCGGTCCCGCGCTCGTGTGCTGTAGGCGACGGGATCGCTGTTGTTGTGGAATTCGTGGCGGAGGGCGAGGTCGTCGCAGTGGCGGTCGAGGTCCCTCGCGCGCTCGAAGACGACCTTATCCAGGCAGAAGTCGGGGAAGGGTAGGCCTTTGGTAGCGCGGTCGAATCTCCTCGCGCGTACACAGCCCGGGCTGTTGTCGGCGGTGCCGCAGTGGTTGCGTAGTGGCAGGTACCGACGAGGTGGAAGGTCAAGAAGGGGTCCACCATGCTCTTGCGGTCCTCGAGGTAGGAGGAGGAGGTGGAGAAGGAAAAGGAGGAGGAGGAGGAGGAGGAGGATCCCCCGCTGCGCTGGTGTCTGTCGGCGTAAATGCGGCAGTACGTTGTCACGCCGAGGGCGGAGGCGAGCAGAGCTGCCGCGGGTGGGCAGCTCCGCTGCCAAGTTGGAACGGCCGTCGCCATTCCATGTGGGAATATCACTGCAAGAGGTGGGAGAGACAGTAGGATGGCGATGGTATCGGAGAAAACCTCTTCGACTGCCCAGCGCCACAGACTGTGAGCAGCAAGCCGCGCCAGCCACTCAGGCAAGTAAGGCGGCGCCACCTTGAACCAGCGCAGCGGCGGCCGAGCAATACACACATACGTACCTGCATGCATGCTTGCATACATGCATGCGTACATAAACACATGCATGAATGCATGCGTACATATACACGCATCACTACATATTTGTATACATACATACATGCGCACATACACATATACATGCATATATATATGTGTATACATACCTACAGCCATACATATACACACGCAGAAAAAAAAACATGCATACACCTATATACATGCATACATGCATGCATGCATGCATGCAAATGGACATACATACACTCCCACACACAATTCGACATACATACGTGCACGCATACATACATACATTCACACCTACATAATGCATACATGCATCCATCCATCCATACGTACATACATACAAACATGCACGCATGCACACATACATACATACTAGAACCACGCGCGCGCTTCGCGCGCGCTTAGGTTCTGTCGAGTCACAGACCCAGGAATCGTTGTGAGAAGAAATTGGTGACGCGAAGCGTCGTGGGGGTGTCCTTGGACGTCTGGGGTCTCCTGGGGCCTCTTGAGGGGCCTCCTGGGGGGGGCCTTCCTGGCGGCCTCTTGGGGCGGAAGGCTCGAGCTTTGCGGTTCGTGGTCCCCCTCTGGGCCCCCTCTTGGGCCCGTCTTGGGGCCCTCTTGGGCCATCTTGGGCGCCTCTTGGGCCGTCTTGGGGCCCTCTTGGGCTGTCCTGGGGCCCTCTTGGAAGCTTCTTGGGCCGTCTTGGGGCGGTCTTGGGCGCCTCTTGGGCCGTCCTGTAACGTCGGAAAGCCAAAAAGACAACTTTGTTGAAAATGTCTATTGGGCGGCCTCTTTGGGCCGTCCTCTGTAAAAAACGAACGTCGGAACAGAAGCCCAAAGAGACAACTTTGTTGAACAATGGGCACATTGTACGAAAAGGAAATGGGCAATTTTTTGGGGTGTCTAGGGGACCCTCTTGGGACGCATATGTTGGAGTTGGAAGGCTTCTTTTTTGTTTTGGGGGCCTACACCGATGGTGGTTGGGTGATCTTGGGGGCGTCCTTGTACGTCTGGGGTCTCCTGGGGCCTCTTGAGGGGCCTCCTGGGGGCCTCCTGGCGGCCTCTTGGGGCGGAAGGCTCGAGCTTGCTGTTCGTGGTCCCCCTCTGGGCCCCCTCTTGGGCCCGTCTTGGGGCCCTCTTGGGCCATCTTGGGCGCCTCTTGGGCCGTCTTGGGCCCCTCTTGGGCTGTCCTGGGGCCCTCGTGGAAGCTTCTTGGGCCGTCCTGGGGCGGTCTTGGGCGCCTCTTGGTGCCCGTCCTGTAACGTCCGGAAAAGCCCAAAAGTACAACTTTGTTGAAAATGTACGTTTTTACAAAAAAGGAATGGGCCAATTTTTGCGTCTAGGGGCCCTCTTGGGACGCATGTTGGAGGCTTCTTGGGGCGTCTTTGGGGCGTCCTTGGACGTCTGGGGTCTCCTGGGGCCTCTTGAGGGGCCTCCTGGGGGCCTCCTGGCGGCCTCTTGGGGCGGAAGGCTCGAGCTTGCGGTTCGTGTCCCCCTCTGGGCCCCCTCTTGGGCCCGTCTTGGGGCCCTCTTGGGCCATCTTGGGCGCCTCTTGGGCCGTCTTGGGGCCCTCTTGGGCTGTCCTGGGGCCCTCTGGGAAGCTTCTTGGGCCGTCTTGGGGCGGTCTTGGTCGCCTCTTGGGCCGTCCTGTAACGTCGGAAAGCCCAAAAGACAACTTTGTTGAAAATGTACGTTTTACGAAGGGAATGGGCCAATTTTTGCGTCTAGGGGCCCTCTTGGGACGCATGTTGGAGGCTTCTTGGGGCGTCTTGGGGGCGTCCTTGGACTTCTGGGGTTTCCTGGGGTTTCTTGATGGGCCTCCTTGGGGCCTCCTGGCGGCCTCTTGGGGCGGAAGGCTCGAGCTTGCGGTTCGTGGTCCCCCTCTGGGCCCCCTCTTGGGCCCGTCTTGGGGCCCTCTTGGGCCATCTTGGCGCCTCTTGGGCCGTCTTGGGGCCCTCTTGGGCTGTCCTGGGGCCCTCTGGGAAACTTCTTGGGCCGTCTTGGGGCGGTCTTGGGCGCCTTTTGGGCCGTCCTGTAACGTCGGAAAGCCCAAAAGGCGACTTTGTTAAAAATGTACGTTTTACGAAGGGAATGGGCCAATTCTTGCGTCTAGGGGCCCTCTTGGGACGCATGTTGGAGGCTTCTTGGGGCGTCTTGGGGGGCGTCCTTGGACGTCTGGAGGCCATCTTCAGCATCTCGGAGTCCTCTTGGAGGCCTCTTGGAAGTTTCTTGGGCCGTCTTGGGCGCTCCTGGGGCCGTCTTGTCTGACCGGGGAGGCCTCCGGCAAGCCCCGACGAGCCTCCGGGCCCCCCGGAGCCCACATTTGTGGTCGAGGTCCCGGCCCCGGGCCCCCGGACCCGGTGCGCCGTTATATGTATACACACACGCACTTACAATCGGGTATACAGACATACATGCATGCATCCATACATGAACGCATACAAACGTACATACACACACATCCAAACACACATACCTGTATACATACACGCACACATGGATATACATACACACACCTACGTAATACATGTATGCATGTCTCCAGTCATACATGCATGCATAAATGCATACATACATAGACGCAGATATACATACATACATACATATATACCGACTTACGTACAAACAGTACATATACATATACACATATGCATGCATGCCTAGATACATACGTACATACATACACACATACATGAACGCATGCATATATACAACATGGCTGCAGACGTACATCCATATACACATACCTACCTATATACATATACATAAACATACACATGTTCATCTACATACACACAATCATATCTACATACATATACATATACATATGCATACGCATAAACACATACAAATCCATGTGTGTGTTATCTTACATGCCAGTACACTACATCACATTACATTACAGACATTCATTACATTACACCCAATTACATCACAGTACAACGCATTAAATTACATAGCATAACATTACATCACATTACACTACACTACATTGCATTACAACACATGACACTACATGTAATACAATACATTCCATACATGCAAGCATACACACAGACATGCATACAGACAGACATGGGATGCCTCTGGTGCGTCCACTCTAAGTCCCAGAAGGCCCCAAGGAGGTCCCCAAGAGGCCCAGAAGATGCCCCCACGAGGCTCCTGAGAGACTCCCAAGAGGACCCCCCCGGGACATTCAAGACGCCCCAAGAGGCCTCGGCGAGACGGCCAAAAACACCGTTTTCTGTTAGCAAGGTTTTGGACACACATTGGCCTTCTGGGGGGGGCCCTAATCATGGAGCCCCCCTCTTTTGATCGATCTCCTCCTAGATGACCCCAAGATGGCCCCCGAGGCTCCCAAGGGTGCACCAAGACGGCCCAAAGAGGTGCCCAGGAGGCCTCAAGAGGCCTCCAGGGTGCCTTCAAGAGGCCCCCCAGAAGCATCCACGACGCCCCAAGAGGCCCGGGACTGCCCAGAGACCCTCAAGACACCTCAAGAAGACCCTAAGAAACTTTCGGAAGAAATCAGAAGAGACTCCGAGATACATCCAAGAGGCTTCTGGCCTTTCTGCTCACCTTCATCTTCCTCCTCCTCCTCCTGCTCCTCCTCCTCTTCCTCATCCGGTTATTATTCCTCCTTCCTCATCCCTCCTCCCACTCCACCTCTCCCCCCTCGTCCTCCTCTTCCTCTTCCTCCTCCTGTTCCTCCGATCTCTCCTCCATCCTGCCCGTCTTGGGGTGGGACGTCTTACCCAGCCTTCTATTCCACCGCATGCTCCTCCACATCCCTGATCAGGACAACTCGTCTGGGCATCGCTTCTTGATGGGCTGGTGGGTTTACGCGGAGCGTCTAGAATTTCCTGTTGTACTGCTGTGTTCCAGGCACCTTAAGGCGCACTTGCTGGAGAGCATCGGGAGGCTGGAAAACCTCAGGGCACTGGCGGGAATGCCCAAAAACTTCGAGCTACGGGAGTAAGACGGGAGCAGCAGTCGGGTGTGCGAAGAGAGAGAGAGAGAGAGAGAGACAGCCCATAGAGGTGTCAGGAGCGCCCCTATACCTCCGGCCTTGCGCCGGGCTGTGGAAAACACAATGTCGTCGTCAAGCGTCGGTCCAGCGTTTGTGCTGTCCGCCTCGCTTTCTCGCAGCCGGCACCCTATGCCACGGCGCCCAATTGTGCGCTTTCCCACTCCACCGGCTGTCCGCGCAGACGGAGATCTCGTCGGCCAGGGCCTTTTTCGTCTTCCTGAAGAGCGCGGTCCTATCCTCCACTCCGAACTTGGTGGAAAGCTCCTCGCTGATGTGAGTGGCCCGCTTGATGTGAGAGACCCACGATTCATCTGCTTGGCGTCCAGTGCGTATCATTTTGCGCAGCATGCTGCGCTGTGTCGTGCGAAGCTTCTTCTCTTGGTCCACGGTCGGGTGTGCGAAGTGGGAGGCCAGGAAGGGGGGGGGAGGTGAGCAGCGTGACTGAAGACACGTGCACGGACAAGGGGAACGGGGGGGGGGAATTCCTCCTCCTCCTCCTCCTCCTCCTCCTCCTCGCTCCTCTCTCCTCCTCCCACATTGACAGAAGAAGAGGCAAAAAGAGTGGGGACGAGTTCCCGTGCTCTTTTGGGGGAACTTGCCCCCGAGGCACTGGGGGTCTCAAGGAAAAAAACAAAATAAAAAAAAAAAAAAAAAACAAAAAAAAAAAAAAAAAAAAACAAAACGAAAGAAAAAATCAAAAAAAAAAAGAAAAAAAAAAAAAAAAAACAAACAAAAAAAAAATAAAAAAAAAAAAAAAAAAAAAACAAAAAAAAAAAAAGTCTCAAAAGAAAAAAAAAAAAAAAAAAAAAATAAAAACATAAAAAAAAAAAAAAAAAAGCAAAAAAAAGCGGCGCGGTGACAGACCGCGCAGTGGCCTCGGAATCCCCACAGACCTCACCGCGCGGTCCCGCCGCGCACGGTCGTGGCACCTCGCAGGCCCTGGTTGCCTCGGAGAACGACTGGAGTCCCAAAACCTTGTGGCCACCCCGAAGACTGGAGGAGGAGGAGGAGGAGGAGGAGGAGGAGGTCCCAAAACCTTGTGGCCACCCCGAACCTCCACCGACTCACTGCGCGGTGTGGTCACCACACCGCTCGGGGGCCCCACAAGGGGATCGGCAGCGGGAGGCGGCGGGTGCCAGCAGGAGGAGGAGGCGGGGGGGAGCCGAGGCGAAGGGAAGCCGAGGCGGAGGGGAGCTGAGGGAGTGGGGCTGCTGCTGTTCCTCCCCCTCCTCCTCCTCCTCCTCCTCCTCCTCCTCCTCCTCCTCCTCCTCCTCCTCCTCCTCATTTTAACGTTAGGCAAACTTCAAGAACTAAGCTTGTAGCGTTCGGCACTGGCAAACAAATCAAGGTAAGCGATCCGGCTCAGATCTCGCGGTGGCAAATGAAGGCGAGGCCAGCATAGAGGATTGCCAGGACAAGGCCAGAGCGAGAAGTGCAAACGATGCAGGCCCGAAGGCACAGGTACTCGCTGTCCTCCTCCTCCTCCTCCTCCTCCTCCTCCTCCTCCTCCTCCTCGCAGGCGCCCCCCGCAAAGCAGCACCCGACGGCGGCGGCGGCGGGCGGGAGGGGGCCGCGCGCCCGGCGCACATCGCCGCCAGCCGCTCCCGCGGCGCCAGCTCCAGCCCCGCCACGCTCGGCCGCCAGCCCGGGTCTTGGCCGCCCGCCTCGCGCGCGCGCATTGGCGGTCTGCGGCGACGCCGACGACGTCGGCGCCGACGACGCCGCCGCCGACGCCGCCGACGCCGCAGCCGCCGACGACCACGACGGCGGCGGCGGCGTCGGCGGCGACGGCGGCGGCGGCGGCGGCGACGGCGGCTTCGCCGGAGAGAGGTGGGCGGGGGAAGAGGGCGGAGGGAAGAGCGGCGGGGAGAAGGGGGGGAGAAAGGGAGGGAAAGAGGCAAGGGGGGAGAAATGAGGAGCGAGGGCCAGGAAGGAAAAGATGGGCGACGAGAAGGGAGGAAAGAGGAGAGATGAGACACAGACCAGATGCGCTCGCGAATCCTACCCTCCTGAAGGTTGACGTGCATGAGGGGGATGATCACGAATGAGGAACAGCAGCTTCAGCAAGAGTAGGAGCAGGGAGGAGCGGAAAACTGAGGGCGGAGGAGGCAAAAGGGGTGCGCCGACGACGACGACGAAATAATCGAATCCAGAAATGTGGCCCGCATTAAAAAACGAAAACGCCGTCATGAACGACCAACTCACGGCACCAATCCTGCAATGTGTCAACTCACGGCACCAACTCACGGCACCGTCATGAACGACCAACTCACTGCTTGTCGAATTCACACACCGAGCGAACGCACCGAGCATGTACTTGTGTCGACAGTGCGCGGAGTCGCTGGGCATTCTGCCAAGGGGGGATGCTGGACCTTTGTCTGGGGCGGGGGCACTGGCTGGACTTCTGACAGAGGAGGAACGTTGTATACAGTAGGGGCTCGACCGAAAGAAACCTTCCACAAGAAACCCAACTCTGAGACTCCATGTCGCCCATTGATTTTTGGCACGGGAACGGCGCGCTTTCCATAGCAAAACCATCGAAGCCCAAGAAACCCAGGGCACCCTGGAGGCAATCAGGGTGTTTGTTGGCATAGGCTTCCACTGTAGCACACCGAACGAACACACCGAACATGTATGTGTGTCGACAATTCGCGGAGACTGCTGGGCATTCTGCCAAGGGGGAATGTTGGACATCTATCAGGGGCGGGGGCACTGCTGGACTTCTAACAAAGGAGGAACGTTGTATACAGTCGGCCCGTATCAGAAGGATGCGCGGTAAGGATGCAAGGGCCTTGGAGGGCCAAGTTGACGTTTTTCGAACGAGGTTGGCCAGGGAAAGTCGCGAAGGATGAGCCGAAGGGGCAAGGATGCAAGGGTACCCTTGGGAAGGTTGCCCATCCTTACTATGCGGGTCGACTGTAGGCGCGCTCGCGTCACATCTGGCATCCTCACGCCTCCCTTCCCACTGCGCCGAATCCCCCGTGGATCGCGAGGAGTCCGCAGCAGCGAGGGCCCGCAAGGCCAGGGCAGTGAAACCCACAAACAAAAATCCACACGAGCATCTTCACTTTTCGGTGCGGATCTCTATGCACGGCGCTGGACCCCCCCCCCTCCCTGGCGCCCGAAGCGTGCCAGAGGCGCCGCCAAAGGGAACCAGAGCAGATAAAAAAAGCCGCGCGAGCCGCCTCTGAATCCTTCTGCCTGAGAACTTTTCCCTTCTTCGAGAGGAGGCCTCCTAGAATCTAGGACCCATCTAGGACTCCATCTAGGACTCGGACGCCATCTGGGACCTGGATGGAATCCGAGTAGATGGGATCGGGGGATAGCGCCGCATCGCCGATGCATCGGCGGCGTCGGCGAGGTTGGGCGCCGTCGGCGTGGAGAAAATCGGGCGCCACATCGAGCCGCATCGGGAATGCATCGGCGATGCGGCGCGATCCTCGGACCCCGCCTACGGTCGGACCCAGAGATGAGAATGGGCGATTGGGAGCCGATGCGACCCCCGCTGACCTTGCCCCTGAGTGGTGGGTGGGCCTTCTCCTGGCGCGTCGGGCGTGTGAATGGAGCAGGGACAGTCAGCACCGTGAAGGGAAATGCGATCGGGCCTGGATCGGGATGTGCATCGGATCGGGCCGCATCGGCACGGAGTCGGCATCGCATCGGACCGGCCGCACGGGGGGCACAGCAGTACGATGCAAGCATCGACGCGCAACGGATCGCCGGAATATCGGAGCCACATCGGATCGAGAAGGCTGGAGTCGATGTAGGATCGGATCGATCGGATCGAAATGGACCCCGAGACGCGAGTTCCACAGAAGTTCTCTCCATTGACAATGGGGAAGGCCTCAGGAAAGCAGCACTCCCACACGAGCGTAGGGTACTAGGAACAAAAACAAGGCTCCCTCGGCAATTGACTAGACGATACTCCCTTTCTACATCAATACTTCTGGCTCCAAGAGGTTGTGAGAAGGAAAGATGATTTTGATCCGCGACAGAACTCAGAAGACTGGAGGTGGCAAGAACAGTCCCATGCAGCATGACTGCCACTTGCCTGTGGCAGCCAGGAGTAGACACATGCACAGCGAATGATCATCCTCGAATCCAGCACACGGGAGAGGAAGGGAGAGGAATCCTGGAAGAGGAGAGGGTGAAGGGGGAAAAGCGGGGAGCGGAGGACGAGGAGGAAAGGTAGAGAGGATCAGCAGCAGTAGGCGGGGGCCAGCAAGGGGAGGAAGAGGGGAACTGAAGGAGAAACAGGCTGCTCCTTCTGGAGCGTTTTTTTGTATACGGTTCGCGATCACTGCCGTCAACGGGGATACTCCTCCCCGCCCCCCTGGTAACGTCGCGGTTCGCGACGGAGCCCCTTCGGGAAGTGCGACAGGGGTAGCTAATTGCCAGACGGCGGCAGCACGAATCTGGACGTTACCAGCCCCCTCGCACCCCCATCACCCCGCCTGTAACGGCCGTTGTCGCCAGTGGTTGCCACAACGGGCCCCGCCTCCTCCTCCTCCTCCTCCTCCGCCTCCTCCTGCTCGTCCTCCTCGTCCTCGTCCTCGTCCTCGTCCTTGTCCTCCTCCTCCTCCTCCTCCTCCTCCTCCTCCTCCCCCTCCTCCTCCCCACTCCACCTCCCCCTCACCCCCCCCCGTTCCCCTACCCCTTCCCCTCCTCCAAGCCCTCCCCCTCCCCTCCTCCTCCTACTCCGCCGCCTCCTCCTCCTCCTCATCCTCCTTCTCCTCCTCCTCTTCTTCTCATTCGTATTAGTCTTAATATTACGATTATGGTTATTGTTATGAGTATTATTAATCATAGCGTTTGTAGTATTATCCTTCTCCGTATTCATATGAGTTTTATCCGAAATATTCATGCATCTGTGGTGTGTTGCTCATCTTAGTAGTGACACTATTCTTGGTAGTGTGCGTATTATCATGCATCGTCTGTTTAGTATTCTCACTCGTACGAGTAGCGTAATTCGCATCCAGACTATAATAAGACGCTGGCGTATGTGCCTTCTTCGTCTTCGTCTTATTGCCATTATTATTCGTAGTATTATTGTGTTACGAATATGAAAAGTATTGTTATTCCTCCTTCATTTCCACCTCCTCCTCCTCCTCCTCCTCCTCCTCCTCCTCCCCCTCACCTTCCTCCTCCTTCTCCTCCTCCTCCTCCTCCCCCTCCCTGCGGTCTCAGAAATGTGCGCTCTCATTGCGTGCGCAACCGAACAACGATACAAACACCGGTTTCCTATGGTCCCGCGAGTCCCGCAGGGCCAAACGGAAGGCGACCCATCGGGCCCCAGACCTTAAGCTGCAGGAGCAACAGCAGCGCACAGGCAGACCGCAGGCGGAGCTGCAAGAACGGAGGAAGTGCTGGGGCCATCAAGGATGGCCGCATGAGGTAATACAGCATCATGATCACGAAGGACCAGCTCTGGGGGCAGTGCTGGTCACAAAACATATGCGAAGATACATGCCAAAACCACAGCGTGCGAGAAGTGGTCACCGCAGCGGCAGCTGCTGGGGCATTGGCAGCAGTGCGCACGGCATCAGCTACAGGACCGCAGCGGTGCGCTAAAATAGGGGCGGCAGTGGCGGAAGGACTTGACGCCAAGCCAGGCCCGCCCCACGACCCCCACCGCGAGGAGGGGACCAGGGTGGATGTGAGAGAAGGCAGAGGCAGTGGCTGCCTACAGCGCCGCTGCCCGGCATGCGAAAAAAGGTGGTGGCGGAAGGAGGTGGAGCCCAGCCAGGCCCGCCCTACGCTCCCTGCCACCGAGCGGGGACCAGGGTGGATGTGAGAGAGGCGCGGGAGACGACAATGGTAAACAGTGGGAGCAGTGGCAGGGCATGCAGGGAAGCTTGCGGCGCGAACCAGACGCCATCAGCTACGACAAAGTTGATGCCCAGCACCAAGCACGAGCCCAGGTGTCGCGCAGCACCCTGATGCCATCAGATACGAGGATGATATAATCAGTGAATTTAGACCCCGATACCATCAACTACGAGGCCGAGGGCCGTGTCGCGACGCACGAGCCCGATGCCATCAGCTACGAGGGTGGTATAGCGAAGTGCGAGGCCGAGTACATCAGCCACGATGGTGAACGCCCAATGGCGGAGGGTTGAGTCGCGAAGCACGAGCCAGACGCCACCAGCTACTACGTAGAATCGCCAAGCATGAGCCCGATGCCATCAGCTACGTGAGTGGTGCTGCAAAGCACGAGCCCGATATCGCCAGATACGAGGACGGAGGTAAAGCGAAGCATGAGCTTGACGTCATCAACTACGACGTTGGACGGCCCACAGCGCACCGTTACGAGCTGGACGCGGGCGCCCTACAGCATACGGTCGTAAACGGTGACGCCGCTGGCGTGGCCTACTGGCTGCTCATCAGTCTGGCGTGATCTACTGGCTCCAGAAGACCTTGACCGATTTCTGGTGAGTGTATGCCGACTCGCAGCCAGACGAGGCCACCGAGATATAGTACAGCTGCTCATCACCGAGATGACAAAGGCGCAGCAGACGAAAGAGGCGGAGGAGAAAGACATGTCCGTCAGCGACGAGGAGGACGTGGAGGACGAGTGGGCATGCGGGGCAGGAGAGGAGCCGGCAGTGACTGCAGGCAGAGGGGAGACTGGGGACCAGACGTCATCAGCTACCTACGCGTGCGATACGAACCAGCAGTGGTTCGGCGGCAGTGAGGGAGCTGGATACTAGGCATCATCAACTACATGCGTGGGCCAGCAGTAGCGAGAGGGACCAGCAGTGACAGCGGGCAGTGGTGCCGCATACGCGGGCGGAGTCGGCAAGGGCTCTGGCCGAGACAGCAAGGTGTACGGCGAGAACCTGGTCCACGTTGGGAACCTCTCCTACGAGGCGCGTCCTGAAGGACCCCATGAAGCAGGCGGGTACGTTGGAATACTGCAGAGTGATCACCGAGAACGGCACCGTCTACGGCAGGTCGATGAGGTCCGTCAGGCCATCGCCACTCCTGGGTCGGAGGATGATCATCACGCGGTGGCAGATGCCATGAACGATTGCATGTTCTGCTTTTTGTCCATCGCATTTGGACCAACAGTGGCAAGCGTGTGGGAAGATCCGGCAGTGCCAAAAGGCTGGGCGCCATACATCATGACCTCCATGCGTGGGCCAGTGCCTGTGAGAAGGGCCCGCAGCACAGCGGGAAGGGCGGCACCGCGTCCAGTGCGTGGACATCGGCTGCACTCTCATGTAGTGGGGCGAAGGGACGGCTGTCATAGCCGTGCGTAACCAAGTGAGGGGGAGAAGGAGGAGGAGGAGGAGGAGGAGGAGGAAAAGGAGGAGGAGGAGGAAGAGGAGGAGAAGGAGGAGGAGGAGGAAGGAGTACGAGAGGAGAGGAGGAGGAGGAGGAGGAGGAGGAGGAGGATGGGAGGAGGGAAGGCGGAAGAAGAGGCGGAGAATGAGGGAGGAGGAAGGGAGGCTGGGAAGGAGGAGGAGGAGGGAGAGGAAGAGTAAGGAGGAGAAGGAGGGTAGGAAAATGATAGGGAGGGGAGGGGGAGGAGGAGGAAGGAGGAGGCGAAGGAGAGGCAGAGGAGGAGGAGGCAGGAGGAGGCAGGACGAGGCAGAAGGAGGCAGGAGGATGGAGGATGGAGGAGGGAGGAGGAGCAGGAGGGAGGAGGGAGGCAGGTAGCCGACCAACAAAAAAAACACACAGGGCGTGCGAAGGCGCTGCGCCACCCGCCCAGCGTCGGCCAGCCTATGTAGGTCACACGGCGGGCGCGCCGAACGGGGTGAGATCTGCCGCGCCGCTCCCCCCCCCCCCCCGTGTCACCCTGAGAGAGGAGAAGGAGAAGGAAAAGGGGAAAGACGGAGGAGGGAGGACGGCGGCGGTCTAGGACTAGATAGGAGAGGATTGGATAGCATAGGATTGGGTAGGATAGGTATGACGCGATCGGATGTTGATAGGGTTGGATTGAAATGGATGAGATATGATAGGATGGGATTGGCCTTGATAGATAGGGATCGGATATGCAAGGATAGAACTGCATAGGATCGAAATGGATCGGCGTGAAAGGGTGGGACCTGATAGGATACGACTGGGTACATACACACACTTAATAATATATATATATATATATATATATATATATATATATATATATATATATACATATAGGAAAACTGGTGATGAATTTGAATATTTAAATTATAGGATAATGTAAGGTATAATTGGACTGGATAAATCAAAAACATTGGGTAGGACAGGACATAACTCGGGCTTGCGCGTATGGGGTGACCTGAACCTTTACACTTGGTGTGATACACTAGTGCACAACTCCGACCTCGCACGATCGCATACCTACTAGACGAGGTTACGAGTAACGCACGCCGTGCAGCACTCATGAAAAGCAAGAGAGGCTGCACGCAGTTGTGAGCAGGCATTCTGCGGGCTGGGGTGGACACTACGCTAGAAGGAGGAGGGGGGAGGAGGGGGGAGGAGGGGGGGGAGGAGAAGGAGGAGGAAGAGGGAGGAGGAGGAGGAAGAGGAGGAGCAGCGGGGAGCAGAAGGAGCATGAGGAGCCGGTGAAGGAGGGCCAGGAAGAGGCCATCCCCTAAGGACGAGGCCCTTCTCATCCCTGGTCCCCTTCCCCCTTCCCTCTCCCTCCCCCCCCTCCCGCAACCCTACACCGCCTGCCCCTCCCCCATCCCCATCTGCCCCCTCCACCGCCCGCTCCCCCGCCCCCCTCCCCCCAGCCCCCGCACCCTCCCCCTACCCCATCTCTCCTGCCCCATCCCACCGCCCCTCCCCTCCCCCATACTTTCGGGACGCTCGCCCCCCCCATCCCCGCCATCCCCCCCCATCCTCCACGCCGCACCGCCCTCCCCCATCTACCCCTTCACCGCGCCCTCCCCCTCTGACCTACGATCCTACCACCGCCATGCCGCCGCAGCGCAGCGGGCTCGGCGCCCGCGCCAGGGGCACGCGCGGGCGGCCCGCGGCCACGTCGCGCCGGGGGCTCGGCGCCCGGGCCGGAGGCGCCCCGCTGGCGTAGCCGCCGGCGCCTGGCAGCGACGCTTTCCTCCTGCGGCGGATCTTGCCGGAGAGCTCTTGCCTATGGGAATCGCCGAGACAAGCGCCTCCTCCTCCTCCTCCTCCCCCTCCTCCTCCTACTCCCTCCTCCTCCTCCTCTACACTACTACTACTAACTACTCCACCACCCTACCACCTCTTACTCTATCTACTACTACTAATACTACTACTACTACTACTACTACTACTACTAACTTACTACTACTACTACTACTACTACTACTACTACTACTACTACTACGACTACCACTACGACACGAACTACGACTACGAACTACGACTACACTACGACTACGACTACGACTACGACTACGACTACACTACGACTATGACTACACTACGACTACGACTACGACTACGACTACGACTACAACTACAACTACGACTACGACTACGACTACGACTACGACTACGACTACGACTACGACTACGACTACTACTACTACTACTACTACTACTACTACTACTACTACTACTACTACTACTGCAACTACAACTACACCTACTACTACGACTGCTACTACTACTACTACGACGACGACGACGACTACTACTACTGCTACTACTACGGCCACTACTACTCTTATTACTAGTACTGCGACTATCACGACTACTACGACGACGACTACTATTACTAGTGCTAGTGCTAGTGCTAGTGCTAGTGCTGGTGCTGGTACTGGTACTAGTACTAGTACTAGTACTAGTACTACTACTACTACTACTACTACTACTGCTACTACTACTCCTACTGCTACTACTACTACGACCACGACCACGACCACGACTACGACTACTACTACGACTACTACTACTACTACTACTACTACTACTACTACTACTACGACTACCACTACTACCACTGCTACTGCTATTCTTACTACTACTACTACTACTACTACTACTACTACTACTACTACTACTACTACTACTGCTGCTACTGCTACTACTACTACTACTACTACTACTACTACTACTACTACTACGACTACCGATGCTACTACTACTCCTACTACTACGACTACGACGCCGACGACACGACTACCAGTAATACTAAGACTACTACTAGTACTTACTATACTAACTATAATACTAACTTACTACTACTACACTACTACTCCTACTACAGCTACTACTGAACTACTACTACGACTACTACTACTACTACTAACTACTACTAATACTAACTACTATAGACCTACATCTACTACTACTACTACTACTACTACTACCACCACTAACTACTACTACAACTAACTAACTACTACCTACTGCTAACTACTACTACTCTATGCAACTGCTGTTACTACTGCACAGCTCGTCTACTACTACTACTACTACTACTACTACTACTACTACTACTACTACTACTACTACTACTACTACTACGACTACGACTACTACTACTACTACTTCTACTACCTCCGCCGCTGCTGGTGCTGCAACGTCTACTGCTGCTGCTGTTACTACTCCTACTAGTACGACTGCTACTACTACGCATACTACTCCTGCTCGTACAGCTACGACGACGACTACTACTACTACTACTACATTACCACTGGTCTGACGACTACTACTACTACTACTACTACTACTACTACTACTACTACTTCTCCTACTTCTTCTACTACTACTACTACTACTGCTACTGCTACTACTACGACTACCTCTACTAATCCTACTACGACTACTACTACTATTACTACTACTACTGCTACGACTACTACTACTACTACTACTACTACTACTACTACTACTACTACTACTACTACTACTACTACTACTTCTACTACTACTACTACTACTACTACTAACTACTGCTACTACTAACTCCTACTACTACTACTAACACTACTACGACTACGACACTAACTATGCCACACAAACTACTCCGACTACTACTACTCTACTACTGCTACTATACTACTACTACTACTACTACTACTACTACTACTACTACTACTACTACTACGTCTACTTACTACTACTACTCTACGCTACTCTGACGACTACGACTACTACTACTACTACTACTGCTACTACTACGACTACTACTATTACTGGTACTACTACTACTACAGCTACTACTACGACTACTACTACTACTGCTACTACTACTGCCACCCCTACTACTACTAGTACTACGACGAAGACGACTACTACTACTACCACCACCACTACTACGACTCCTACTCCTCCTCCTCCTCCTACTGCTACTACTACTACTACTACTACGACTCCTCCTACGACTCCTCCTACTACTACTACTACTACTACTACTACTACTACGACTACTACTACTACTACCCCTACTACTATTAATACTACGACGACGACGATTCTGCGACTACCACTACTGCTACTACTTCTACTTCGTCTCCTTCTACGACTACTACTACTACTACTGCTACTACTACTACTACGACTACAACAACTACTACTACTACTACTACTACTACTACTACTAATACTACTGGTGCCCCTGCTAATACTACTAGTGCTACTACTATTACTACTACCACTGCTACTACTGCGCCCTCCACCTCCTGCTACTACTACTGATACTCCTACTACGACTACTGCCACTACGACTACTACTACTACTACTTCTACTACGACTCCTGCGGCTGCGACTACTGCTACTACTACTACTACTACTACCACTGCTCCTGCTACTACGGCTACTACTACTACTACTACTACTACTATTACTACTACTACTACTACTACTGCTGCTGCTACTGCTACTACTACTACTACTACTACTACTACTACGACTACTACTACTACGACGACGACTACTACTACTACTACTACTACTACTACTACGGCTGCTACTACTACTGCTACTACTACTACTACTACTACTACTACTGCTGCTACTACTACTCCTACGATGTTACTGCTACTGCGGCAACGGCGGCTACTATTATTATTACTACTACTACTACTACTACTGCTACGACTACCACTACGACTTGGACTACGACTACTCCAACTATTACCACTACTCCGACGACGACGACGACGACTACTACTACGACTGCTACTGCTACTACTACTACTGCTACTTCTACGATGACGACTTCTACGACTACGACAAATACTACGACTACTACATCTACTACATCTACTACATCTACTACACCTACTACTACTACTACTACTACTACTACTACTACTACTACTACTACTACTGGGACGACTACTACTACTACTACTACTTCTACTACTACTGCTACTACTACTACTACATCTACTACTACTACATCTACTACTACTGCTGCTACTACTACTGTTACTACTACTACTGACTACTACTACTATACGACTCTACTACTACTACTACGACGACTCCTACGACTACTACTACTACATCTACTACTCATCTACTACTACTCTAGTACTACTACTACTTCTCTACTCTACTACTACTACTAGTTTTTTAAAAAAACTACTACTTGTGCAGTCTACTACTATACTAACGTCTAACTACTTACTACTTCCACCGCTACTACTACTACTATTACTAACTACTACTATACTACTACTAATACTACTCTACAAACTAAGCTACTACTCCCTACTACTACTACTACTACTAACTGCTCTTGCTGCTGCGGCTGGTGCTCCTTCTCAAGTCCTCATCCCCTTCCTCCTCATCCTCCTCCTACTACGACGCCTACTACTACTGATACTACACTACTAACTACTACTACTACTACTACTACTACTACTACTACTACCACTACTACTACTACTATTACTACTACTACTACTACTGCTACTACTGCTGCTGTTACTACTACTGATACTACGACTACTACGACTACTGAAACTACTACGACTACTACTAGTACTACTACTACTACTACTGCTACTACTACTACTACTACTACAACTACTACGGCCCCCGCTGCTGACACTACTACTCCTACGCGTACACTACTACTACGACTACTGCTACTACTACTACTACTACTACTACTGCCACGACTACTACTACTACCACTGCTACTGCTACTACTACTACTACTACTACTACTACCACTACTACTACTACTACTACTACTACGACTACGAGTACTACTACTACTACTACTACTACTAGTGCTACTACTACTACTACTACTGCTACTACTACTACTACTACTACGACGACGGCTACTACTACATCTATTGCCGTTACTACTGCTGCGACTACTGCTACCACTAAAACTACTACTACGATTACGGCTGCTACTTTTACTAGTACTACTACGACTACGACAACCACGGCTACAACGACTACTACTACTACTACTACTACTACTACTGCTACTACTGCCACTGCTACTACTGGTACTACTTCAACCAATACTACGACTACTACTAGTACTACTACTACCACTACTTCTGCTACTACCACTACTACTACTACTACTACTACTACTACTACTACTACTAACACGAATACTACAGCTACTGCCACTACTACTACTACTACTACTGCTACTACCACTACTACTACTACTACTACTACTACTACGACTACTACTACTACTGCTACTACGACTACGACTACGACTACACCGACCACTACGACTACTACGACCACTACTGCTACAGCTACTACTACTACTACTACTACTACTGATACTACTACTACTACTACTACTACTAATAATAATAACAACTCTAAGAATGCCACTACTACTAAGAGAAATACGACTAATACTACGGATGCTGCTGAAACTGTTACTACCACTACTACGACTATGGCCAGGACTGCGACTACGACTACGACTACGACAAC
>CAUYUJ010000901.1:91982-107878 GCA_963575745.1 Prorocentrum cordatum
GCCGTCAGGTCGGGGATGGGCCACCGACCGTGGGACCGCGCTTGCCCAGGCTTGGCGGGGCACCCGGGGCCCAGTCGGCGCTGAGTGGGCGATTGGGGGTCGATGCTTCGCTCCCCCCCCCCCCTGAGCCAGTCCCCCCCTGCTGTTGCCCCTGCCCGCTGTCGGCGGCGAGCCCGGGGGGGGAGCGAGACGGAGGGCGGGCCTTCTCAGAAGGCTCCGAAGTCCCCGGTCTTCTGAGAGGTGTTCCGAGCCTTCCCCGAGGGCACAGAGAACTGCTCAAAAGCGCGAGAGCTTCTGAGAAGTCCCGCCGCCTTCCGAGGAGGCCTCCTCCTTCTCATTCCCCCTCCTCGCTCGCCGCCGACATTAGCACTCCAGCCTTGGTATCCACGTGTTCGGCTTCAGGTCGATGACGATGTCCCCAGCGTCGTTCACGCTGTTGACCACCGCCGGCAGCCACTCCTTGTGGGATGAGGAGTGGTACTCGACCAGGTCGCCCCTCCTGCGCGGTGGCGGGCAGAAGTGGCGACACTCTGAGGTCCGTGATTCTGAGCCGTCAGGGGGTCGCAGCCGCAAGAGCAGCAGAAACATTCGACACGGAGGTCCCCGTGTGTACAATCTCTGGTGCTGGCACTGCCGTCTGCGAGTGCCCGAGTGGCGACCGAGCGCGCCCTGGCGCCACCCCACTCGGGGTGCCCAGATGCCTAAGCCTGCTGCATCGGGGTGATCTCTTTGGGACTCTGACAGGAGAGGGACCGGGGGTGCCTAGACCAGCGTTTCCCCTGACGGGCCCCAGGAGCTGGGCGCGAACTGGCAAGTGCAACACCCCTGGTGGCTCCCCCTCGGGGTGCCCAGGATGCCACGCCTGCTGTATCGCGGTGGTCACTGAGCTCTCACAAGAGATGAATATGAGCAACCTAACACGCAAGACACCAGAGATCAATCAAACCGCGAATGGGGACAAAACGTACTCCAGATTTCGTAATAAAAGGGAGGGGGTCTGGACCCTGCAAGACAAGCCATTTCAGACCTCCCCCGTGGGAGAACCCTCCAAAACATCGTCCCTAGAACCCCCAGGCCCTCCAAGATAGCCTGGAAGAGACCCCCCCCGAAATGAGACCCCCCTCCCTTTATTACGAAATCTGGAGTACTCCCTGGTGGCCCCCACCTGGCGTGCCCAAAGGCCACGCCTGCCAACGCGGTGATCACTGGGCTCTCAAGAGAGCTGAGCCCGACACCTGAGCCATCCTCCTCCTCCCCCTCCTCCTCCTCCTCCTCCTCTCCTCCTCCTCCTCCTCCCTCCTCTCCTCCTCCTCCTCCTCCTCCTCCATCCTCCTCCTCCTCCTCCTCCTCCTCCTCCTCCTCCTCCTCCTCCTCCTCCTCCTCCTCCTCCTCCTCCTCTGAGTCTCAAGAGAGCTGAGCCTGACACCTGAGCCATCTCCACAGCCTAACCACGAACGGGGAAACGAAACACCCCATGGCGGCTCCTCCTTGGGGTACCCAAATGCCAAGCCTGCTATATTTGGCAATGACCACTGGGCTCTCAAAAGGGATGAATCTGAGAAGACGAAGCCACAAATCGCCCGAGACATCTCCACAATAAGGCTGCGAACGGCGAACTAACATACCCTCTGACGGATTCCCCCTTGGGGTGCCCAGCTGCCACGCCTGCCGCGCCGGGTGTTAGCTAGCCTGAGCGTGAGTGAGTCCGAATGTGACTGAATACGTGCGAACGCGGTCCGAGTATGAGTAACTCATGATCCGAGCTTGAGGCTGCGAATGAGTCTGAGTGTGAGTGAGTCTTTCTGTGCGAGCGGGTCTGAGTGTCAGTGAGTCTGCGGTCTGGGCATGAGTTAGCCTGGGCATGACTAAGGTCAATCTGAGTGTCTATGCGTGTGCGTGGTGTGAGTGGGTCTAAATACGACAGTGAGTCTGAGTGCGCTGCTGTGAGTGAGTCTGAGTGTCGGTGAGCCGGAGAGCCAGTGAGTCCGAGTGTCGGTGACTCTGAATGCAAGTGCATATGAATGTGAGTGGGTATGGGTGTGATGAGGTAGAATGAGTGTCTGAGTGTGACTGTATATGAGTATGAGTAGTCTGCGCGTGAGTGAGTCTGAGAATGAGTCAGTCTGGGTGTGAGTGAGTCTGAGGGCGATGTGTCTGAGTGTAAATGGATCTGAACATGGGTGATCGTCCAATCATGGGTGGGTCGGAGGTGTAGAAAGGAGAAGGCAGGAAGCGGCACCACACGACTACCAAGAACCCCATCGTAGGGCCTGGGAAGCAACAGCCACCACTCATCACGGCTGTATGCTGCCCTCGGAGCTCCGCACGGATCATCGGGCCGGTGCTGGACCCCCAGGCAGCGCCTCCCCCTGGAGAATTCGCGCGCCAGGGCAGGGGGCCCAGTGCCGCGTGGACATCCGAGAGCTTCCGTTGATGCCATTTTGTGGCCCTCGGCTCTCACGGGGCTGCAAAGCGTACTGCGTGTGCTCGCACGGCGAAGGACACAAAACTCCGACGTCGTGGGCTTCTTCGCAACGGTGGACCTCCAGAGGTCTGGGCCCCGTCCCAGGCCCCGGCGGCACTCGTCCCGAGTCGACTCTTGCCGGCCCCGGGGCCTGGTGACGGCCCCCGGACGCAGAAAGCAGGCAAAAACCGTGCCGTGCCGACCCCGGCGTTGGTTTCTGACCCCGCGCTGGATCGCTCGGCCTGGAGCGGTCGGCCGCTTCCGAAACGTTCGATCGTTCAACATCGATCGATTCCTGGTCGCCGGCGGCGCTCCACGCTGAACGCCGGCGGCGGGATCGCCGCCGGCCGACACGCCTGCCGTACTACGTGCACTGCCTCCACGACGGGAGGACGTTGCCAAAGGCTGTGCACCATCGGACAGAAGGTCGTCGAGTCCAAAACGGCACTCGTCCCGAGTCGATTTCTGCGGGCCCTTGGGGCCGGTGACGGCCCCCGGAGGCAGAAAGCGGACCCAAACCGCTCCGTGCCCCAAGACGGGAAGGACCCTCAGATCCGACGTTGCAAAAGGACAGCACGGCATAGAACAAAACACATCACCCCCGCAGATCGGGGGCGGCCAAGAGGGGGGCATCCAAGAGGTGGGGGGGCGCAAATCATGGCCGGCGGCATGTGCGCGGCCCAGGGGGGGCCAGGGACGTATTGAAATAAGAAGAGGCGCCATGAAACCTGGAGAGATAGCCACACACCCCGCCATGATATCCACACACCCCTCGCCCTCACCCCCCTCTTTGCCGCCCCCGAGCAGACCGGGACCCCCCCCACGGTGCTTCTGCGCCACTTCTCTCCGAGCCCGGAGCGATCTCCGTGAGGGCTCCGCGTCCCCCCCGCACACACAAGAAGCTCGGCGAGCGCGCCCGTGGTGGAAAACAGCGCGTGGACACACGGCCGACGAACGCGCGCAGGGCGTGCCCGCACGTGGTGAAATAACAAAAAATCCGAACGCGCTGGGCGAACGCGCCCGTGGCGAAGCTTTGGCGGCGAGCGAGGGGGGAGGGAAGTGAGAAGGCGAAGGCCTTCTCCGAAGGCGGCGGGACTTCTCAGAAGCCCTCGCGCCCTCCGAGAAGTTTCCTGCGTCTTCGGGGAAGGAAGGGAAAAGACTTCTCGGAAGACTGGGGGGGGGGGCTTCCGAGCCTTCTGGGAAGGCCTCCTCCTTCTCGCTTCCTCCTCATCCTCCTCCTCCTCCTCTTCCTCCTCCTCCTCCTCCTCCTCCTCCTCCTCGTCCGCTCTCCTACCTCCTCCCTCCTCCCTCATCCCCCCCCCGCCCCGGCTCGCCGCCGAAAGCTGGGCGAGCGCGCGCCCGGGGAGGTGGCGGTGACCCCGGGCCCCCCTTCTGGCCCGAGGCCCACCTGTACAGGGCCGCGCCCAGCGAGCTCCCCGACGGCGAGCGCTGCACGGCGGGCACGCTCTCCCGCCTGTGGGGGCCGCCCACATCGGGGCCCGAGCAGACGAGGCTGGACCCTGAGCTCCGACGTTGCAGCAAAAAGTGGAGCCTCGCAAACATGCACGACCAGAGCCCCGGACCCCATCCCTCTGCGCCCTTCTTGGAGCTGGATCGACCTGTGAGGGTCTCGGGGGCCCGAGATTCAGCGAAGACGCCCGTGGTGAAAAAACTGCCACGCCAGGACCTCAGGGGAGCACCGCGCCGCACCGCCAGCGCATCGGCGGCGGCCAGACATGTCCCGGCTCTCCGAGGATCTGGCTCTCACCCGTGGGCTCCTCCTCGATCTCCCGGCCCGGCCCCCTGGGGCCGTCGTGGGGCCCCGAGGGGGCCAGCTCAGGCATGTCAGTGCGGGGCGCACGAGCTCCCCCTGGGGAAGCGGTCGGGGGGGACGAGGATGGGCAAAAACATGTCGCCGGACGTCTGGGATGGAGAACTCGCCTTCGCTCGGACGCCCATTCCCCGCACATTTTTCGGCTTCGCGCGTCCTTATTTCTCGCGAGAGCCGCGAGAGGATCCACCCAGAGACCCCTGACGTCGTGACTTGTTCACAACGTCGACCCCCAAAGGCCGGGACCCCCTCCCCAGGACCGGCTTTCCATCCTGAGTCGTTTTTTGACGGCCCCGAGGCTGGGTAAGGGCCCCCGGTGGCCCAATAATCCAGAAAAAACCTCTCGTCGCGATTTTCGTTTCACCGCGCGAGGGTGGTCCCCGCCGAGAACCATCTGCACACGCCCGAGCGATGCCGAGCGAGGAGGTCGGCCCCTGGAGAGCGCGCCGCGCCGCCGATGCGCCACGAGGAGCGCGCGGCGCGGGCCTCTCGCCCGCCGAGGGCCCCGGTGCGGGGGGGGGGAGCCCGGAAGCCTCATGGGAGATGCCCCGCGGGACGGCGGGCGCGAACCCGCCTGCGGGCGCGCGAGGGGAGGCCTCATCCTCCTCCTCCTCCTCATCCTCCTCCTCCTCCTCCTCCTCCGCCTCCTCCGCGTCCGCCTCCGCCTCCGCCGCCTCCGCCGCCGCCGCCGCCGCCTCCTCCTCCTCCTCCTCCTCCTCCTCCTCCTCTTCCTCCTCCTCCTCCTTGTCCTCCTCCTTATTGTCCTCCTCTTCTTCTCCTCATCCTTATTATTGTTATTATTCATCTGATCACTCACCCTATTTATTATCATCACTATTATTATTACTATTATTAATATTATTCATATTACTATTATGATTACTACTATTATTATTAGTAGTATTATTATGGTTATTACTATCATTATGATCATTAGTAATATTCTTGTTATCATTCATGTTATTACTACTCTTCTTCTTAATAGTGTTCGTATTATTATGATTAATAATATTGTTATGTATGTGATTATTATTAGTATCATCAGTCGTGTTCCTCTTACGATTAGTATAGTATTAGTATTATTATCATTAATCGTATTAAATCTTATTCTTTGTATATGGTTGGTCACTATTTTATTCTTAATCGTATTATTATTCTTATTACGATGGATACTAATATCCGTGCTAATAGTATTGCCCGTATTGTTATTATGCTATTTTTCGCATATCTGATTATGCTGATTATTACTATCATTCCTCCTCCTCCGCCTCCTTGCTCTGCCGGGGCCAAGGGAGGAGAAAGAGAAAAACAAACATAACAATCTCTGCAACCCTTCCGATACCGTACCTCTTTGCGACCTTCCCCAGAACGGCTGGGTCGTGAACCAGTGATGGATATTTGTCATGCCGCATCTTTCCAATTTTTGGAAGATTGGAATGTGACCTGGAAACGACGAGCCAAAGACGCAGAGAACGGGCCCGCCGCACCCGCGCGCGGAAATGCCAGCTTGCCAGGATTGCAGTTTGTGAACCGACGGTTACTCAAGTCCAGCGAGCAGACATCGAGGCGAACTGCAGCAAGGCACACGAAAGGAGAGGACATACGGCACCGGGGGAGCTTGCAGAGGCTGCTCGGCTCCCCCCTCCCCCTGCGTCCTGTGGGGCCCGGGGGGAACAGCTGCCAAGGAAGTTTGCAGAGCCGCCTCGGCTCCCCTCAGCGCCTGCGCCCACACGGGCCCAGGTGCAGCCCGTCTCAACTACTAGCGGATCTTCCAGATTGGAAGCGCTGTCACAGGAGATCGCAGATCAGTTCCGCCAGTGGAATCCGATTGGCCCCGCTTCGCATTCGATTGTTCGCCACCGAGCAAAACTGGAGGCAATGCTGGACAGCCGTGGCCACCTGCTCCCCCCTGAAGGGGGCCGCTGCACTCGAGTCGCCTCGGGAGGCGCCGAGTCGAAACACTGCAGCGCCAGTAACGCAGAGAGAGCTTCGTGGCCGCGGCGCAGACGAAAGCAGGCGACAAAGAGGGAAGATGGAGGCCCCGAGGTTCGGAGGTCATCGGCTTCTGCCGATGATGGGCCTCGAGAACCCATGGACTCCCGCGGTGAGACGGACGAGAAGGAGGTCTGGAAAGATGGAGGCCAACCCAACAACTATCTGGAAATGCTGTCCCGGGAGATCGACTCGTTTGTTCGCCGGAGAGCGAAGGAGGTTTGGGAAGATGGAGGCCCCGAGGTTCAGAGGCCACCGACTGGTGCCGATGACGAACTTCGAAAACCGATGCTCCTCAATGATGACCCTGAGATCGCAAAGTTTCTGGGATTCTTCAGCTTTACAGCGACCCACGAAGGAATCACTAAGGGCGTTTTGCAAACACTGTGCACGGAAGGGGGGATGTCCACTGGAGAACTGTTGCTTCACAAAGGGATTGTGCAGGTGCGGAGGAGGTGGAGAAGGAGTAGGAAAGCGAGGCAAAGGGACCAGCAATATTTCCCAACGGGGGCTCCCTCTGACCTCTTAGCGGTTAAAGACACAATTGTTGCAAGGTTTGTCATCGAAGAGCGGACACGGAAGCGCAACGGAAGAACTGTGGGCGGCATCTATGACATGATGTGGAACAGTACTGGCCATTATTTTCCTGCGAAGGAATTACGGCACCAATTGGCTTCCAGCGGCACAGCTCGCGCTTTGCCAGAAGTGGAGTTCGCTCTTTCGGAACGGGAAAGCATGGGCGTTCTTGCCAGCGTGGGAGATAAGTACACACCTGCTACCCCGTGAGGATGTCGCTCTCTCAGAATGGGAAAGCACAGGGGTTCCACTGAGCGCGTTTGGCGCGGAGAGGGATACTGAATCAGCCTCGAAGGGAGAGCCGCACGCACAAGCGAGGGCACCTCGGCAGCGCAGGCCTTCTCGCGCAGTGCTCCCCCCTCTCGTCTCTTTAGTCTCTCGTCCTCGGCTCCCTTCTCCGCAGGATACAGGGAGGAGTGTGGCTCGCGAGTGAAAGGAGGGGCCCAGAAAACCCTCCTTCTCGTGCTGGCCCGCTCGCACGCGCTGTTGGCAACGCAATGCCAGCGGTGCCGCACCCCGTGGTTTCGTCGGAGAACTACTGACTGGAATACAGGGCTCCCTGCGAACGGGCCGCACGCTAGCCTGCGGTGGAGGCGGGGGGAGGGGGAGGGAGTGGAAGGAAGGCCGCGTGCTCCAACCCTGCGCAGGCCCTGGCAGTGGCTTCGATACGATGTCGAAGGGCTGTCGGGCCCTTGCTGCGTACTACTCACGCAGGGGAACATTTCTAGTCGCACAGCTGACGTTGGACGACCACCCCTTTATGCGGATCGCCTCGCCTCGCCTCCGCCTCCTTGGGGAACCTTCCGTACACGACGTCGTGTTCTTTATGGTATGTGGGGCCTTGATAACTCTGGGGGGCGATATGCAAAAGACAAGCGTCTACGACGATGTTGGTGGTCCATGGTCTCCTCGGGTATCCCAGATGGGCTCAGCGTGCGACTAAATGCTATTATGTGTGGTACGTTGCCTACTTCTGAACAGTCTGGTCCTCGTGCCGAACTGTATGCGTTTCTCGTGGTGGTTCTGCATTATGGTGGCGATACACTGTGCTACTGTGACTACTTACCTCTCACAAAGGGGTTGAGGGAGCCACGAGCTCAGGTTGTGGCTAGCTTGGCGATGCTCGATCTGTGGGCTCGGAACTGGACTGTGCTCGATGATCGTGGCCCTGGTCGGATCGAAATCCTTTGGACTAAAAGCCGTTCTACGGCCTTGCAGCCTTGCAGAGGACCTAATTCGCCATCGGGGAGGAGGAGTTCTTTCCTGAATGGGTGTGCTGACTTTTTGGCGGGTTGGGTTGCTGGTCAGGCCTCCCCACCACCCCTGGCCGAGGCAGATCTAACTCAGTACGCTGATCGACTCACCTCCCACACGCTTGATCGCCGGATGGCGGTCCACAGGGAGGTTGTGCAGGAGAATCCTCGACGAACTGCTGACAAGCTCGGCCGCCCACCTCCTCGGCCCGTCGCCCTCCCGTCGTACGTCGTACGGAAGCAGAGGTTGCGGAGTGCTGGCCACGAGCCCTGTCGGCAGGTTTGAAGTGTCAAGTGTGCTTGCGTAGGGTCCACCTTGAAGGGTCAGGTCCAGGACGTTTGCCCAGGTCCTTGACTTGGCCCTCCCCACCTCTCCGCCGATCCCCTTCGTCACACCTTGTATCCAGGATGTGCCAACAATCTAGATTGAACGTCCTGTAAGGTGTTTGCGTTGTGAGCATTGTGGTGCTCACGCCAGTGTGAAAGTTCAGAGTCTTGCTCAGGACTGCAAGACTGACCGTCATCCCCCTAAAGCAGGCAAGGAGGTCATTTCCAGGCCGACACGGGGGCTACCCCCAAAGAGCGGTGGTAAGTAGTTCCCTCAGGCCTGAATGTGAATCGTGCCCAGGCATGACGTGGCCCTCACAGGTTAGCAGATCAGATCCTCCTCCTCATCCTCCGCCTCCTCCTCTTCCTCCTAGTATTATTAAGATTCGTATTAGTGTTCGGTTCCTTCTTCATATTAATTGCCGTACTCTTATGCTCGTAAATATTATTAGCTTTAGTAGTACACGTGTTATTCGTACTCTTCTTATTACTCTTACTAGTGGTAACATTCGTATTACCAGTCATTATACTGGCAGTATGAAAAAAAACTAGTGAAACGGTAGCTATCATTATCACTAGTCTGATCTGCATTATGAGTTTCATCAGTAGGATTACGAATATTAGTGTCGTTATTATCAGTATGATTAGTCGTATGCTTAAGCGTACCTAGTCTTAGTATTATTACGAATCGTCATATTACGCGTATTGATTATTCCTCCTCCTCATCCTCCTCCTCCTCCTCCTCCTCCTCCTCCTCATCATCATCATCATCATCATCATCATCATCATCATCATCATCATGACCATGATCATAATCAGCATCAGCATCATCATGATCAGCAGCATCAGCATCAACATCAGCGTCAGCATCCGCATCCGCATCCGCATCCGCATCCGCATCCGCATCCGCATCCGCATCCGCATCCGCATCCGCATCCGCATCCGCATCCGCATCCGCATCCGCATCCGCATCCGCATCCGCATCAGCATCAGCATCAGCATCAGCATCAGCATCAGCATCAGCATCAGCATCAGCATCAGCATCACATCACATCAGCATCATCATCATCATCATCATCATCATCATCATCATCATCATCATCATCATCATCATCATCATCATCATCATCATCATCATCATCATCATCATCATCATCATCATCATCATCATCATCATCATCATCATCATCATCATCATCATCATCATCATCATCATCATCATCATCATCGCATCCGCCTCCTCCTCCGCCTCCGCCTCCGCCTCCTCCTCCTCTTCCTCCTCTTCTCCTCTTCCTCCTCTTCCTCCTCCTCCTCCTCCTTCTCCTCCTCCTCCCCCTCCTCCCCCTCCCCCCCCCCCTCCCCCTCCGCCTCCCCCTCCCCCTCCCCCCCTCCCCCTCCCTCCTGCTCCTCCTCCTCCTCCTCCTCCTCCTCCTCCTCCTCCTCCTCCTTCTCCTGCTCCTCCTCCTCCTCCTCCTCCTCCTCCTCCTCCTCCTCCTCCTCCTCCTCCTCCTCCTCCTCCTCCTCCTCCTCCTCCTCCTCCCCCTCCCCTCGGCGGTGGGCCTGGCCAGACGGCGGGCGCGACCCCGCCTGGCCCGCGGCGGCGCCGCGGGACCCCGGCCGGCTGCCGGGCGACGGCGGGGCGGCGGCGGCAGACGCGGGGCGGCTGCCGAGCGCCGGCGACGCTGCTCGCGAGGGCGTGGCGGCCCTGCGCGTCGGCATCGCCGCCGTCGCCGTCGTCGTCGTCGTCGTCGTCGTCGTCGTCGTCGTCGTCGCTGTCGTCGTCGTCGTCGTCGTCGTCGTCGTCGTCGTCGTCGTCGTCGTCGTCGCTGTCGTCGTCGTCGTCGTCGTCGTCGTCGTGGGCGGCGGCGTCCGTCGGCGACGTCGTCGTCGGGGACGCCGTCGTCGGCGACGTCGTCGTCGGCGACGTCGTCGTCGTCGTCCCCAGAGATCCAGGATGACGAAAAAATTGGGACGGAGGTGTGTCGCTATTGTCTGCCCCTGAAAACCCTCGCCTGGCCCCGGACCGTCAGAGTCGACGTCGTCGGTCGGGGTCGTCGGTCGGCGTCGGCGTCGGCGTCGGACTCGGCGTCGGCGGCGTCGGCGTCGTCGTCGTCGGCGGCGTCGTGGGCATCGGCGGCGTGGTCGGCGTCGTCGTCGTCGGCGGCGGCGTCGTCGTCGGCGTCGGCGGCGTAGTCGGCGTCGTCGTCGTCGTCGGCGTCGTCGTCGTCGTCGACCCCAGATCCACAACAATGAAAAATCGAAACGGAGGCGTTTTGCTAGTGTCTGCCCCTGAAGCTCACCGCCAGGCCCTGCGACCGTCAAAGTCGTCGTCATCGGTCGTCGTCGTCGGTCGGCATCGGCGTCGGCGTCGGCGTCGGCATCGGCGGCAGCGTCGGCGTCGGCATTGGCAGCGGCGTCGGCGTCGGCGTCGGCGGCGGCGCCAAATTCGTCGTAGTCGTCGTCGTCATCGGCGTCGTCGGCGTCGGCGTCGTCGTCGTCGTCGGCGTCGTCGTCGTCGTCCCCAAGAGGTCCACAATAATGAAAAAAAGACGGACGTGTTCCTCCAATGAATGCCCCTAAATCCCCTCGCCGGGCCCCGGAACCGTCAAAGTCATCTGTCGTCGGTCGGCATCGGCGGCGGCGTCGGCGTCGGTGTCAGCGGCGGCGTCGGCGTCGGCGTTGGCGTCGGCGTCGTCGTCGGCGTCGTCGTCGTCGCCCCCACCGGTCTAGAAGAATGAGACAATCAAGACGGAGGCGTTTCGCGATTGTCTGCCCATAAATCCCTGGCGGGGCCCTGGGACCGAAAAAAACATCGCCAGCGGTCCTCGTACGTCGGCATCGGCGTCGGCGTCGGCATCGGCCTGGGCATCGGCGTCGGCGTCGGCGTCGGCGTCGACGTCGACGTCGTCGGCGTTAGCGTCGTCGTCGCACCCAAGGATCCAGAATAGCCGTGTGTCCCCGATAGTGATGGATCCCGGGCATAATAAAGTTCGGGGTTCCGAGGGGATAATGAACACTTTTCTCGGCAGCTCACATGTTTGGATGTGCGGATGTACGGTGCACGGATGTCGCTGAAATTTTGAAAGAACCCTATGGCCTTGCCACACGTTCGTGCCTCGGGATTGCCGAGATGGTGAGAAGCCCATGTCCCTGCCATACGCTCGTGACTTGGGAAATCTGAGGAGAGAATCCCATAGCCCTGCCACACGTTCGTGACTTGGGAAGGCTAAGCGGTGAGAACAACATGGCCCCGCCACACGTTCACAATACTGCACTCTGTCTTGGCCCGAGATATTACAAACTCAGGCGTTAAGGTGAATGCTTTCTCATCCAGGGTATGCGGTGAATGAACAAATCAAGATGGGAATGCTTCGCTATTGCCTGCGCCTCAAACCCCTCGCTGGGCCCTGGGACCGTCAACGTCAACGTCGTCGTAGTCGGCGTCGGCGTCGGCGTCGGACTCGGCGTCGGCGTCGGCAGCGGCGGAGGCGGCGTCGGCGTCGGCGTTGGCGTCGCCCCCAGAGATCCAGAATGATGAAAAAAATCAAGGTGCAAAGGTTTCGCTATTCTTTGCTAGGGGCAGAAAATAGCGAAACCTTTGCACCGCGGGAGGGGTTTCAGGGCCTAAAACCCCTCCCGCGGGGCCCCAGGAACATGAAAGTCGTCGTCGGTCGTCGTCAGTCGTCATCGGCATCGGCGTCGGCGTCGGCATCGGCGTCGGCGTCGGCGTCGTCCACGACGTCTGCGTCGTCAGCGTCGACGTCGGCGTCGGCGTCGGCCTTGTAGTCGTCGTCGGCGTCGTCCCCAAAGATCCACAATATTGAAGAAACCATGACGGAAGTGTTTCGCTATTGTTTGCCACTAAAGCCCCTCGCCAGGCACCCGGACGGTCAAACTCGTCGTCGGTCGTCGTCGTCGTCGTCGTCGCGGGTGGGCATCGCCGTCGGCGTCTGCGTCGGCGGCGGCATCAGCGACGGCAGCGGCGGCAGCGTTGGCGTCGGCGTCGGCGTCGGCGTCGTCGTCGGCATCGTCGTCGTCGACGTCGTCGTCGTCGGCGTTTACGACGGCGTCGTCGTCGTCGGCGTCGTCCCAAGAGCTTCAAAACAATCAGGAAATCAAAACGGAAGTGGGTGTTTCGCTATCGGCGTCGACGCCGACGGCAGCGGCGGCGTCGCCGTCGGCGTCGGCGTCGGCGTCGGCATCGGCGGCGTCGTCGTCGGCATCGCGGTCATCGTCGTCGTCGTCGTCGTCGGCGTCGGCGTCGGCGCCGGCGTCGGCGTCGGCGGCGTCGTAGGCGTCGGCGTTATCGTCGTCGTCTGCGCTGTCGCCCCCAAGGATCCAAAATAACCGTCTGCTCCCGAATATGAACCCCCGGCGATAAGATAATTCAGGGTTCAGAAGGACTAATAAACATGTACGGTTCTACGGACGTGCGGTGTACGGATGTAAGGAGTACGTATATCCCATGGCACTGCCACACGTTCGTGCCTTGGGAAGGCTCGGATGGTGAGACACCTTTGGCCCTGCAAGATTTTTGGGAGTTGGGGAAGCTGAAACGGTGAGAGCCCCAAAGTCCTGCCAAACGTTGGTGGCAAGAAACGGCGTTGGCGTCGGCGTTGGCGTCGGCGACGGCGTCGTCGGCGTCGTCGTCAGTCGTCAGCGGCGTCGTCGTCGTCGCACCCAGAGATCCAGAATCATGAAAATCAAACGGAAAAGTGTCGCTCTTATCTGCCTCTGAAACCCCTCGCCGATCCCTGGGACCGTCAAAGTCGTCGTCAACGTTCGGCGTCGTCGGTCGGCGTCGGCATCGGCGTTGTCGTCGGCATCGGCTTCGGCGTCGGCGTCGGCGTCGACGTGGGCGTCGGCGTCGTGGTCGTTGTCGTCGTCGGCGTCGTCGTCGTCGTCGGCGTCGACGGCGTCAGCGTTGGCGTCGGCGTCAGCGTCGTCGTCGTCCCAGAGATCCAGAATGATGAAAAATCATGACGGAAGTGATTCATGGTTGTCTGCCGCTACAAGCCCTCGCCTTGCCCCAGGACCATCAGAGACCGTCGTCGTCGGTCGGCGTCGCCGTCGTCGTCCGCAGAGGTCCAGAACAATGAAAAAACAAAGCGGCATTTGTTCGTTGTTGTCTGCCCGCAAATCCCTCGGCGGACCCCAGAGCCATCAAAAAATCGTCGTCCAAAGTCGACGTCGTCGGGCGTCGGCGTCGGCGTCGACGTTGGCGTCAGCGTCAGCGTCGGCGTCATCGTCTGCGTCGTCGTCGTCGGCGGCGTCATCGCCCCAAGAGATCCAACATAATGAAAAGCTACACGGACATAAAAAACTTGTTCCCTACAACCTCCAGCTGGAACCCAGAACCGTCAAAGTCGTCGTCGGCGGTCGTCGGTCGGCGTCGGCGTCGGCGTCGGCGTCGGCGTCGGCGTCAGCGTCGGCGTCATCGTCTGCGTCGTCGTCGCCGTCGGCGGCGGCGTCGCTGTCCCCAGAGACCCAAGAATATGAAAAACAAACAAGCAATTGGTCATTATCTCTGCCCTGAAAGCCTTCCGCGGGACCCCAGAACCGTCAAAGTCGTCGTCGTCGGTCGTCGTCGGTCGTCGTCGGTCGGCGTCGGCGTCAGTGTCGTCGGCAGCGTCGTTGTCGTCGTCGTCGCTGTCGTCCCCAGAGATCCAGAATGGAAGAAAACATAGCTAAGGTGTTTCGCAATGTTCTGCATCTAAACACCCAGGCTGGGCCCCAGGACCGTCAAAGTCGGCGTCGTCGGTGTCGGCGTCGGCGACGGCGTTGGCGTCGGTCTCGGCGTCGGCGTCGTCGTGGTCATGGTCGTGATCGTGGTCGTCGGCGTCGTTGTCGTCGGCGTCGTCGTCGTCGGCGGCATCCGCGGCGTCGGCGTCGGCGTCGACGTCGATGTCAACGTCGTCGGCGTTTGCTTCGTCGGCGGCGGCGTCGGCGGCGGCGGTGGCGGCCTCGTCGTCGTCGTCGGCGTCGCCCCCAGAGATCCAGAAGATGAACAAAAACAACACGGAGGTTACGTATTAGTGACTTGAAATATTTCTTCGGCCCCTAAAAGCCCTCGCTGGTCCCAAGACCGTCAGGAACCGTCGTCGGTCGGCGTCGGCGGTCGGCGTGCTCGTCGGCCTCGGCCTCGGCCTCGGCGTCGTCGTGGTCGCGTGGTCGTGGTCGCGTCGGCGGTGGCGTCGGCGTCGGCATCGGCGTCGGCGACGGCGTCGGCTTCGTCGTCGTCGTGGTCGATGTCGTGATCGTCGTCGTTGTCGTGGTCATGGTCGTCGTCGTGGTCGTCGTCGTCGCCGGCGTCGGCGTCGGCGTCGGCGTCGGCGTCGGCGTCGGCGGCGTCAGCGGCGTCGGCGTCGGCGTCAGCGTCGGTGTCGGCGTCGGCGTCGGCGTCGGCGTCAACGTCGTCGTCCTCGGCGGCGTCGACGTCGACGTCGTCGTCGTCGTTGTCGTCGTCGTCTGCGTCGTCATCGTCATCGTCGGCGGCGGCGGTGGCGTCGTCGTCTCCAGAGACCCAGAGTTCTTCGCCAGGGCTCGGGACCGTGAAAATCGTCGTCGTCGGTCGGCGTCGTCGGTCGGCGTCGGCGTCGGCGTAGGCGTCGGCGTCGGTGTCGGCGTCGGCGTCGGCGTCGGCGTCGGCGTCGGCGTCAACGTCGTCGTCCTCGGCGGCGTCGACGTCGACGTCGTGGTTGTCGTCGTCGTCGTCGTCGTCGTCATCGTCGTCGTCGTCGTCGGCGTCGTCATCGTCATCGTCGGCGGCGGCGGTGGCGTCGTCGTCCCCAGAGACCCAAAATTCTTCGCCAGGGTTCGGGACCGTGAAAATCGTCGTCGTCGGTCGGCGTCGTCGGTCGGCGTCGGCCGCGGCCGCGGCCGCGGCCTCGGCGTCGGCGTTGGACTCGGCGTAAGCGTCGGCGTCGGCGTCGGCGTTGGCGTCGACGTCGGCGTCGTCGTCGTCGTCGCCGGCGGCGGTGTCGTCGTCGGCGCCGTCCCCAAAGATGCAGGATAATGAACACTCAAGACGTCAATTTACGCCAATCTATGCACGTAGAAGCCCTCGCCGGGCCCTGGGATCGTCGAGGTTGTCGTCGGTCGGCGGCGCTGGTCGGCGTCGGCATCGGCGTCGGCGTGGGCATCGGCGTCGTGGTCGTCGACGTCGTCGGCGTCGGCATGCAGCCAAAAAAGTGGGTCTGGGGTCCAGGGCTCCGGTCGCGATTCTTCCCGATGTCGCACTTTCTAAAGCAATGCCAGATCTCTGGGTTCGTCAACGGGGGGCCAATCAACGTGGGGTGAAGACGCACATGCAACTTTCGTGCACCTTTTCACGCCACGGTGTCAGTCAAGGGGCCGTTTCGGCGCCCTTTACCACTTTCCTGCTATCCTCGATCCCCGCATGTTAATGGCCCCCTCCTCTCTCCTCCTCCTCCTCCTCCTCCTCCTCCTCCTC